>CM075443.1:2198142-2692294 GCA_037832335.1 Carallia pectinifolia
TGCTTCCTTTGGTTGCCCACACTTTTTGCACTTTTCTCTTGATGCATAATTGTTGTTAGTGCAACCTATTGGTCCATTGCCCCACACACACGCAACCCACAACGCAGCCACGAAGATGGAAAGCCATATATACGCACGCCAACCAGCCCATCCCATAACACAACACACACACAAAAAAACACAAACCACTTAACCTATTTGATATCAAGTCGTTCATTCAAGTTGGCGAAAAACATACATGTAAATATGGGAAGATGCAATAAAAACAAATTATCATGACTCACATTAAAACAGAAAAAATCATGCAAAATGCCCAGCTAAGGCTAACTCGAGAAAACCGACAACAATGTTCTTGTTTAATAAAATTTCATCAGCTTTTGCAATAAACAATACAGAAGTATAACTGCCCATTTGTGGACCAAACCCGTGTAACCAATCCTTTTTCACAGAATCCCAGAGGAAGCCTAATTAAAGTCAGCTAGCAAGGCCCTTCCTGCAGACGACGAAGAAACAGCAAGACAAACCACTCAACACTCCCCTCCCCCAAAAGCCATATCCACGAGTTATTCAAATTCTAATAGAAAAAGGTTGATAATTCGTCCACAAACAGTAAGCCCCAGAACCCTAGTACCCCTAATAGATTACGCTAAAGAAAAGACAATGGTCAAATTTGCGAACCAGTGCTCTCACCTCAAAACAAGCTACAATAAAAAAAACCCAATATTCAAAAAGTTGAAAATTCATAAGGAACACTAACTAACTAACCAGTGCAAATCCAATCACCGATGCGGGGAAGCCATTTGGAGTCAGGCGGGGTCTTGGTGTCCACAAGGAGGCGAGGCTGCTTGCACCGATTGCAGAACGATCTAAAAGCATAGTTCCTGTTCTTGCATCCGCTGCACTCCCAATCCCCTTCTCTTCCTTCTCCCATTTTCGGTCTTCTTCTTCTTCTTCTCTTGGAAGCTTGGCCGCCTATGTAATGAACTGACTAATTAAGATTTTCCAGGAGGCCTGGCCTGAAGGCGGGTTTATATAGTTTAATGAGATTCGATGTTCGGATTTTTTTCAGACATTAACCTCGGAACTCCATGGAAAACCTTGACGGTTTGTTTTGAGGATCCGCACGTGCCTGACCATGAAACAAACAGGCGGGAGGTCATTGTGATTGACTTTTAGGTCCAGTAAAATTGGGTGCACTAAAACCCAATTGCGGATATTGGGCTGTGGCTTTATTGGGTCAAGCCCATTCCAAAGTTTGCCTTCCCATTGTTTTCCCGCCAGTAACAGGATATTGCAGCCCAACCCATTCTCAGCCACCCACAAATGACGTAGGCTACACAAAAAAAAAAAAAAAAAAAAAAACGTAGGCAAAGAATGATAGTTACAAAGCTGAGAAGCAAAAATTCGATCCGCCGAATAGTAAAAAAATATATTAAATTTGAAAGCAAACTGTTAGATTAATAGTGTATTTTTTTACATATCATAAATATCACAAATTATATGACTGCATAATAATATCTTTTTTTATTATATTCTACCAGCCATAAAGTTTAAAATATGGGGTAAATTTTAAAGTTAATAATCAGAAGAAATGTTGGTGTCTCGAAATTTAGTATTGATATTCTGATTAAAATTAAAGTTGATATTTTTGAAATAAAATTGATAATTTTTTAAACGCCTATTATTTTTGTATTTTTAAAAATTATTAGTGTTATTTTTAAGGTAACTTTTTAGTTTTAATCGAAATATAAATTAAAATATTAAAATTTAGAATATGTATTAATTTTTTAATAATTAAATTCTTTTGGAGCGGAAAAAGAGAAAAAAAAAAACAAAAAAAGAAGGTGCCTGGAAAGTGCAGGCTGGAGTGGCCTTGTTGAATTGGAAATTTGGAATAAATTTGATCACGCAATCGAAGCCTGCCAGCCCTGGACAATGCGTTGTTGTCCTTTTTGAGGACCAAACGACGCCTCAAAAGCGAAATGGAATCTTTCGTTGATTTTCTCCATTCATAGTTTCTTGTCAGTTACTTAGAAATTTGGCTAGTCTTGAGTCTTGACACAACGAAATGAACTACAGCCTACACCAGTAAAGCAAAGCAACGCAAACATAGGAACAAATAAAATAAGAATGACCTAACGTCATTTCGCGCGTCATAAAGCCAAAAGCTTTCCACGTCATTTTTCATTTCTGAATATTTTTATTTAAATAAGAATCTATAAATATATTTAATAAGATATATAAAAAATATATATAATTAATTTAATAATATTTTAAAAAATTATTTTTTTATTTTTTATATTTAATACTTTTTTTACAATCTAACAGTGTGTCTTCAAAAAAAATTTTAATTTTTTTTATTCTAAAATTTTGCATTGACCAAAAGGACCTAACAGCATTTCTTCGCTTGACTGGAGCCGAATAAGTAGCGAATTCGGCGGACCATAGCACAGCAGAGCAACTTTCTCCAAGGCTGAAAATTCTGCAACGTCCGTGCAATTATAGTCATTGTTAAATTATTTTTGTTAAAAAACTGGGTAATTTCAATAGTTTAAAACGTAATTATAAAATAATACATCCCTTTGTATGATGGGATTTATAAAATTAAAAAAAAAGTTCCATGTTAAAATTGTCATATAAATAACAATTTAGCTAATTAAGGTCATTTATTTAAAATTATTTAATATTATTCTTATTTTTTTAAAACTTTATAAAGTAAAATTATGGTGATATATTAAATGATATACATAAAAAATAAATAATTAATCTAACAAAAATAAAAAATTTAATTATTTATTTAAAAAATATTTAATATATCACTTAAAATCTTATGATCTAAATTATTATGTACCTAATCGACTCCCATGATTGCGTTCGTATAAAGTTTTTCTGGTCTTACAAATTGGCTGGCAGAGACGTAAGTTGACCGAAGAAGCCCAAAGAAAGAAGCCAGACCCCAATTTGAAACAACACCAAGAAGAAGAAGATCAGGAAAGGGTGAAAGAATTATGGGATCAACTCTATCGGTGGTAGCTTCCGTTGCAATTCTTCGAAACTCGTTCGATAACTTAATTCCACCGGAAATACGAGGTTATTTGCGGGAACTGAGCCGCCGTTACTCCTCAGAGCAGACCATGGTCGTCAAGGAATCTCATGAAGGATCAACCAACCATCTCTTCAATGCCTTGTCAACATATCTCGGCAGCAACGCTTTCTGCAACCCTTCCGCCCCGCGGCGGCTCACAGTTGGCAAGCACGAGAGCATGAAAGTTCTGACCTTTGGCCTCGACCAGAACTCAGAAATTGTCGACACTTTTGATGGGGTGCCCATGAAGTGGACTTATCATTGTGACAACAACACCACGCTTCAGTACGAGCTGAGATGGTACGAGGTTCGGTTTCACAAGCGGCATACTAGCATGGTCAAGAACAATTATCTTCCTCACGTTCTCGAAATGGCCAAAGCAATCAAAAATCAGAACAGGGTCGTGAAGTTTCACACTACTCGGGGCGGCCGCGACGGGTGGAGCTCCAAAGGGACCAGCTTGGATCACCCGATGACGTTTGAGACATTGGCCATGGATGGAGACTTGAAGCAGAAGGTGATTGATGACCTTGATAGCTTCATGAGGGGAAAATCGTATTACAGGAAGATTGGAAAAGTATGGAAACGAGGTTATTTGCTGTATGGTCCTCCAGGAACTGGCAAATCAAGCTTCATTGCTGCCGTAGCCAATTATCTCAACTTCGACATCTATAACTTGAACCTTGCTACTGTCACCACCGATTCCGCCCTTGAGCACCTGTTGCTTCATATGTCGAATCGTTCGATTCTTGTGGTTGAGGATATTGATTGCTCTATAGTGCTACAGAATCGTCAAAATCGTCAAGTTGGTGATCAGCAAACAGATTCTAACCATCCTCTTCGGCCTCAGGTTTTTTACCTCTCCTCTCTTATGCTCATTTTACATTTTCCATCACCAGTTGGGATTTTTGTATCGCGAAAACATTGTACCTGTTTATAATTCAAGATTGATCAACAATACCGTAGTAATTATAAAGCTAATGCGTATAATAAACCCGGAGTAATACATTTATTAGATAAAAGGACGATGCACGCTCTGCCTATGGCTCTGATAAATGAGGGAGACAGTAAGGCCATTGAGCTCCCTTCTTGTTTACAGTGGCCTTTTGTTCCATTTTGCATTTGGATGCAAGATGGGCACTTTTATCTACCGTCTGTTTCTTAGTGTTTGCGTGATATGGTTAAAGAAACGGTACTTCCAATTGTTTGTGAAGAATGAAGCTCTGTTATCCTAAAGCGTAGCTTGTTATCGTTATGATAGGTAACGCTTTCCGGACTTCTGAATGCAATTGATGGTCTACTGTCCTGTTGTGGAGATGAAAGGATTGTAATCTTCACAACAAACTACAAGGATCGACTTGATCCTGCCTTGGTAAGAGCAGGTCGTATGGACATGCATATATATCTGTCATATTGCACATTCTCCACCTTCAAGCAGCTTGCAGCAAATTATTTGGAAATCACGGATCATTATCTCTTCTGTCACATTGAAAAGCTTATTGAAAAGGTTCAAGTTAGTCCTGCTGAGGTTGCTGGTAAATTGATGAAGCGTAAAGATCCTGATAAATGTCTTGAGGGCCTCATCAGCTTTTTGGAGAGCAAGGTAGACTAATTAATTTTAGATTTGATTTACCATCCGGAATGAAGTGAGCCATCAGGATCAGCAAGATTACATCTTTTAATTATTTTCTAGTCTTGTTCTTTAGAGTTATATACAAATATTTATCCCAACAGTTGCCTCACCGAAAAATCTGTTCAATTTTGACAAATTTCTGACATAAGCAGCATCAGGAAATATGTACACTTAGTCACATTCATCAGGCTACATGATTTGTGTATGGTAAAATTCAGATATTTTGTAGCGAATGTGACATTGATTAACTCCAGCCTTTCTATTGAAGTTGCCTTGTTTGTATTCAGCTTTTAAATTTCTCACACAAGTTCACATGTGCATTGCTAGCCATCAGGATCATCAGACCATAAGTATCTTGCGGAATTTGTAATAGTAAACTGCATTTGGTTTGTTCAACTTGCAATGACATTTTTTTACTTTGTATTTTTTTGTCCATGGATTTATTACATCAGGATGAAGAAACAAAATCCTTAGATAGTCCTCTCTCAGGATCACAGGGAGTCAAGAATATGTCAGAAGCCCGTGGCAATGACGTTAACCACCAAAAGGAGAACCAAGTCCATTCTTCCCTTGAGACTCCTCATTTAGACAGTAATGACTTTGCAAATCAAAAGGGAGTCGAGTCAGCAGCACCTAGTGCTTCACTGGAGGTTACTGGTTACACGATTATGGAAGAATTGGCACCTATCCTCCAAGCGGTTTTCTCCAAGTACGGGGATATCGCTGCCAACTGCTCCTTGCAATCTGCGGCATGTCGCTCATCCTTGTTGGACATTGTTTGTCGCACAATCCAAAGGCTACAATCAACAGAACTCAAAAATCTTGCACAAAGTGAGGCTAAGTCCATGTTACATGGCATCCAGGATCTTGAATCAGTAGGGATGGAAGTGGGATGGCTCTGCCAGCGGCTGGAGGAGATTATTCAAGCCGTGCCGGCTTGTGAAAATTGTGTCCATACACACAACGAAAAGAAGGAAAATGTTCAGGAGATTAAGGAGAACAGGAAGCCAAAATCCTGCGGTGAAGAGACCTTAACTCTGCCCCAGGAAACTGAAATGGCAGGCACTGTAGCGGCCTAGTTGAGTTGCCCTATCATATGTCATTGATTAAGGAATTACTTCAACTTGAAATTGTTTCCAGTCTCAAGCCAAGTACATTGGAAATATAAAACGTAGTTATCACATGTCCCGGTTTTACTCTTTTGATTTATTGAAAAAAATTTTCCAGAATGAAAATTCTTGAAAACATATATAAATAGTATGGAATATTGACTTCCTTTTCTCTTTATTATACTTATAAAGATCTCTGATGATTTTCTCTCATTTTGAGGTTTGGGAAAGGGTATGGTCATGGTACTCATCTTTGTCTTTATTTTTATATAGAAATTATTTTTACAACTCGAAATTATAATCTGCACAATGTAACTTGATCGTTGTACCAAGACTTGCACTTTTACGATGCTCTTATAGATTAGAAACAGCCGAGAAAGAATTCTATTGCTTTGTGTCATTTTTGAACAAAACAAGTTGACGTTTGTAAAGAATATAATGCAATCCAATGGTAACGAATGTGACTCGCAAACAATGTACACTTCATGATAGTGCTCGTTCAATTGTACGGGAACAATGGTCACTTTGCTGCAAGAGGTGCTCGTACCTGCTACATCGTGTTTACAAGTACAACATATATGCAGAAAATTATAGGTAATCTAGATATTATACACATTCATTAAAATATTATCTTTTATTAATTTACGTAAAAGAATTTCTAAAAAAATTATTTTTTATTTGAGAAAATCTCATATAATATATGTTAGAATATGTTAGTATATAATTAGAATCAATTAAATATCCTGTAAGATTCTATAAATTATTATTAGTATGATTATGATATTATTGTCATTATTTATAATTATTTTTCTTCGTATCTCATATACAGCCTTCTTGTATAAATCGAAACCATCCTTCAAAGTAATGAAAATACAAATCTTATTCTCTCAAAAGTCTCTTCAATTTTATCATCGTATTATAACCTTTCTCAACTTAGTGAGACAGGGATTGCTCCACATTATTTAGTTTTGCCAATCTCTAGTTCTTTTGTTATTGTCATTTTATTTTGTTTCTGGTGGTACTATTTATACAGCTTTTTCACCGTCACCGGTCACTGAAAGCTTTTCAGTGTTACTGTTTATGGTTTTGTAGACCCCGTTTATCCTCATTTGGAATCTGCTTTGATGGATCTTTGGTTTTGGATCTGTTCTGTCAGGCCTCAATATTTCGAAACTTCATTTTGAATTTGGTGAGCCTCTAGTTCGATTTTTTATTTGGATTTTTTCACATCCAAATGTAGAAATCCGTTTTACAAGACACAGGGAGCTCATTGTCGAAAAATCGTGTTGATTGGAGATACCACGCACCCTCACATGCCCTGCCAGAATCCTACTCGGCGATCTACTCTCATCCACGCATCAGCAGGTTTTGAGGTTGAAGACGATCATGTCAGCAACCACGTATAAGCCACATCAGCATTGCTTTCCACGTGTCTACACTTTATTGGTTAGACATGGCCCCGTCATCATCCACTTCTATGCTACGTTATCATCTACATGTCTTGCCACGTCATATCCACGCTAGCACTATTGATTGTCACGTTATTATCATTGACCTACCCGGTTCAAACTCTTGATTAGCTTGTTCAACCACTTATGGGCAGATACGGTTTAGACCAATTCCTAAAGTTTTTGGACATCCTCTTTTCATTTTTGAGGTTTGTTTATTCAAATTCTGACTTTAGAGACTGGTTTTAGTACGTTTTATGGTTGATTCTGCATTGTTTATCTCTGTTTGACATTATATTTACTGGTGATATGAAGAAATTTGAAACTTTTATACCAATAAGCACTATTTTAGATGGGACAAATTATGTTCTGTGGTCACAAGAGATGTACAGCTTCCTAAAGGGGCGCAAACTCTGGTGTTACGTCGGTAGGACATTCCAAATCCTACTTCAACAAAAGGCAAGGAAAAGATAAAGTCATCTAAGAAGTTGGATGGGCAGCTTGAGGAATGAGAGAGTAACAATCACAAAATCCTCACATGGTTTCATAATACTTGTGTTCTGATCATCAAACTTCAATTTGGTCGTCTCGGTACTACAAAGGAAGTATGAGATTTATTAGCTTCTAGATATTCTACTTGTGACGTTGCACATCAGTATTAGTTCCTTGGTGATTTTTATCATTTGAAACAACACCTGGTCAGTCTATCAATGCTCTTCTATCTCAAATGCATGTTATATGAGACCAACTGGCACTTTCTGAACCTGTATGGGATTATTCCTCTAATGCTGTGAAGTTCTCACAATATAGAGATAGAATGAGGATTATACAATTTCTTATGGCTGTCATTGATGATTATGAACCTGTGCTAGCTTTTCTACTTCATCGCTATCCATTACTTTCCTTAGAAAGTGTAGTTGCTGAACTACTCTCTGAGGAAACTCATTTAGCCACCATGTTGACTCATCGTCCTACTACACCAACTCTTACTGATACTATTATGCTCACGTCTTCTCCTTCCACTCAGCGTCATTCTGCACTTATTCCTGCTAACAATGTGTTGTTCACATTTTCTCCTTCTAATCAGTGTAAAGTAAGTTGTTGCCGTTACCATAAATCAGGTCATCACATCTCAGAATGACACAAGTTGTAGGCCAAGAACAGTCAGGTTCTACATAGTCAAACAATTCCAAAGGTAAGTTTAGTAAGACTACTACTGCTGCCACTGCTGTCACTGAGGTTTTGCCTATTGATCTCGAGACTCTCCTAAGCCAAGTTGACTTTGATACCCTCAAACCGGCCTTAGCTGAATCTAGTAATTCCTCTTCTGCTCTATCAGTCGTTCCAAGTAAATCCAAATCTTGGTTATTTAACTCTGGATGTTGTACTCATATGACCTCTGATATAATACTTTTTCAATCAAAACTAGTGTCCCCATATGCACCTATTATTCATACCACTGATAATTTTCAAATGTATATTAGTCATACTAGCAACATTTCTACTTCAAACTTAGCTTTGTCCGATACATTCTTAGTTCCCAATCTTACTTTAAATCTTATTTTCGTTGGTCAATTGTGTGACTTTGGTTTTGAATTACACTTCTCTTTTACCGGTTGTCGTGTGCAAGATCCAAAAATGAGTTAGATTTTTGGGACAGACTGTAAAGTTGGACGCTTGTTTGAGCTAGTCTCCCTGAAAATTCTTAGTTTATTTAATAATTATTGTGCGGCGTCTATGTCCTCTGCACTTTGACATTCTCGTCTTGGTCATGTTTCTCATTCCAAATTGAGTCCTTTAATTTCAAGTGGTGTTATAGGTTCTGTCAAAAATGTTGAGATTGACTGTGTTACATGTTAACTTGTCAAACATCATGCTTTACCTTTTAATAATAGTAATTCTATTTATTATGCATCATTTGATTTGATTTATTCTGATAGTTGAGGACCCTTTGTTATTGATACTATGGGTGGATCACATTACTTTATGATATTTATTGATGATTACTCATGCTATATATGACTTTATCTTATGAAGAATCGTTTTGAGCTATCTGATATCTATTCTCAATTTGCTGCTATGATCAAAACTCAATTTTCTCAAAATATCAAATTTTTTCGTACTGATAATACTATAGAATACAAATACTCCAAATTTCTGCAGCTTCTTTCTCAATCTGGCACCATTCTACAGCGCTCTTGTTTAGGTGCTTCACAGCAAAATGGATGGGCCGAACGCAAACATCGCCACATCATAGACACAATTCGAGCCCTTCTTATTTTTGCTTCTTGTCTTGAACATTTTTTGGGAGAAGCTGCTTTTATAGCTGTATATACTATCAATCAAGTTTCATCCAAAGTTATCAACAATATGTCTCCTTTTGAGCGTATTTATGGTACATCACCTTCCCATCAATCTCTTCGAGTCTTTGGTTGTGCTTGTTTTGTTCCCTTACAACCTCATGAAAGAACCAAGTGAAATACTTGAGCCTGTTTTTGTTGCTTTCTGGGTTTTGGGATTGAACACAAAGGATATTGATATTGGGACTCGGTCTCCAAATGTCTTGGCATTTTCTTTCATGTCATTTTTTGGAACATAAAATATTTTCTTCTCTTTTATCCTTTCAACTACATGCTTCCTCATAATCATTTTTCACTGATCCTTTTGTTGACTTGCTGACAAACATTGCACTTTTTGAAATTTCATCACAATTCCCTACTCCCACAGATCATTTTCTTTTTTGTTTTGATACAGGTTCAATAGGTAGTCTACCACTGGCTAATCTTAAAGTATCTTTTATGTCTATAGATCTTGCACCTTCCTCTGAGTCTTCCTCTGAGCCTCCACTTGATCATCGTTCTTCTTGAGTGAGTAAACTACCTTCTCACCTTAAAGATTTTATTGTTTGCTCCACTACTGCCATTTTATATGAACCTCAAACTTATCAAGAAACAAGTACTAACCCTCTTTGGTAGCAAATAATGGTAGAGGAATTGCAGGCCTTATCTAAAACTCACACTTAAGATTTGGTTAAACTACTTCTTAGTAAATCAGCTATTGGGTATAAGTAGGGTCTATAAGATCAAGACCAAATCTGATGGATCTGTTGAGCAGTATAAAGCTCGGTTGGTGGCTAAAGGCTTTACTCAGGAGTATAGGATTGATTATGAGGAAACTTTTACTCTAGTAGCACGGATCACTTCAGTCAGGAGTTTGTTGGCAATTGCTACAGTTCGATATTGGAAGCTCTTTCAAATGGATGTTAAAAATGTATTTCTTAACAGAGATCTTACAGAAGAAGTTTACATGCAGCCTCCATCTGGATATGTGCATCCCCCAACATGGTTTGTCATCTTTGCCGAGTACTTTATGGTCTCAAACAGGTACCTCGAGTATGGTTTGCTAAATTCAGTACAACTATACACCAGTCTGACTTTTCTTCTAACCCTTATGATACTACTTTATTTGTGTGGAAAAGTGCTAAAGGAATCATTCTACTTTTATTTTATGTTGACCATATGATTATCAAAAAAGATAATTTGCAAGGCGTTAATGATCTCAAGTGGTATCTCAGTTAACAATTTGAGAAGAAAGATCATGATTTACTCAATTATTTTTTAGGTCTAGAAGTTTCTTCTGATTCTATAGGATACTATTTTTCTCAAGCCAAATATGCCTCTGAATTGCTGAATTGAGTAGGGATCAATGATAACCAAATTCTTCTATGCCTCTTGAGTGCAATGCCAAATTCTATCCCACAGATAATACACTGTTGAAGGATCCTACTCTTTATCGATAGTTAGTTGGGAGTCTGATATATCTCACTGTTACTCGACCAGACATTGCTTATGTTGTACATATCGTCAGTCAGTTCATGGCAGCATCTCAGCTCACCCACTATGCTGCTGTTCTTTAAATTCTTCGCTATATTAAGGGAACTATGTTTCAAGGACTTCATTTCTTTACTCACTCATCACTTGAGTTGCAAGCCTATTCTGATGTTGATTGGGCAGGTGATCCTACAGACAGATGTTCTACAATGGGAAATTGTTTCTTTTTGGGGAATTCTCTTATTTTTTGGCATAATAAAAAGTAAATAGTCACAGTTAGATCTAATACTGAAGTTGAATATTGAGCTCTTGCAGATATTGCATCCGAATTATTATGGCTTCGATAACCCCTACAGGATATGGATGGCACTCACTTCTCAGCCACACTTATTCATTATGATAATTGACATGTCATCCAGATTGTTCACAATGATGTTTTCCATGAGCAAACCAAGTACATTGAGAGTGACTGTCTTTTGGTTCATTAGCATATAGTGCAGAACATTATTAACTTAGTTTCCATTTCTTCTGCTGATTAGACTGCTGATATCTTCATGAAGGCTCATCCACTTGGACGGCACTCTGATATGGTTTCCAAACTCAAGCCCACCATTTTACCATCTTAAATTTACGGACGTGTGTTAGAATATGTTAGTATAAAGTTAGAATTAATTAGAGATCCTGTAGGATTCCACAAATCATTCTTGATATGATTTTGATAGTATTGTTATTATTTGTAATGATTTTCTTTCTTATTTCATATACAACTTTCCCATATAAATTATAATTTATGAATTATTTGTAGTATAGATATTGATAAAACTGATGAAACTTTTGAAAGAATAAGATTTTGTATTTCCAATACAAAATTCATAAATTCATAAATTATACCAAAAATTTATAAATTATAATTTGACCCCAAATAATATTTAAATTATAATTTAAATTCTAAATTTAATTAAAATTTTTTATTTAATTTTAAATTTGATCAAAACTTTTAATTTAGTCATTAAAATTAGAAAAATTAATATTTAATTACTATCTATAAGTATTATTTTTTTAATTACTTATATATATATATTATTAAATACTAGTTTAATCGGTTCAACCTTAAACCACTAATATTTCTACTTCGATCACCGGTCCGATTTTAATAACCTTAGTTAAGCCATATAACCCGTTACTACAATTGGTGGTCGCATCAATTGGTGTTGAAGATCACTTGTGCTGTACATATAAGCCTGTTACTTCTGCATTTGTACCATTCCAATTAGTTTTAAAAGCCACTATTGTTAAAATTCTCATTTCTTTTTTATTTCTTTTATTAAGAAAATCTATTTTGTTATCAATTATATAATAAGTTAACTCTCATTTCTTCTCATAAATCATAAATTTCTTTTTTCAAAATTAAACTTAAAATTTGTATTAAAAAATAAAAATTTTAAACTAACAAGACTTCCTGCTACAATAAAAAGGAGGAAATTGTATTTTAACTTCCAGTGCCATTAAATGGACGGGAAAAACGAGAGTTGAGAGTTGAGTAAGCGATGCATTATAACTGGACTTTTTTTTTTTCAACTAAATGCTTCATTTTTATAATAAAAATAAAATTATTTTTTGCATGTTTTTTTTTTTGTTATAAACATTATGTGTTTGATTACACAAAAAAAAAATTAAATAAAATTGAAGTTTATTACAACTCATCGCTTTTCTGTCTTTTATGTTTTATGTCCACTAATTTTTTCCCTTTGACTTTTAAGACTACTACATAACCTAAATCTCACAAATCCATTTACATATAACATAATAAATTAAATAATGTAATCAAATTGAAATTTGACAGCTATAAGAGATATGAGTTTAGATGTTTTAATGACTTCAATAATTTATTGCATGGGTACAAGTAATAATTTATTATTCTTAAAATTATGATTTTATACTCCATTAAATATTATAAAAATAAATTTTTTTATATAATTTAAATAATTTTTTAAAATTTGAACACCATAAAAAAACAAAAAGAAATTTTGAGAGAGCCCATGACATAAAGATTCCATATTATTTTATTACCATGAATTCATAAGTAAAAATACAAGAAAGAAAATAAGACACAAAAACAGGGAGCTGCAGGGCTTCATTCTTGCTATGTTATGCAATGTCTCCTCTCCTGTGTTATGACTAAGTACAACGCGTGACTGATTTTGCACGAATAGAAGAAGAACAGAAATAGCCCCATTTGTCAGAATCTGTAGAACTCTTACGCTTTCTATGAATCACAAATCAAAGTCGTTTGTGTTTTGTTTTCTCAATTACTTGGACATATATTAGTCAACGAACTTCTTTTGTCCTTTTTTTTTGTTTTCCTTTTGTTTCCCATAGATCCTTACTGCTTTGCCTTTAATCTCTTCTCATTTGATGATGGATTGTTTAGTGGGGTTTTGTAGTTTAAATTAAGAAAGCCTTTCCCATCAACCCACTTTTTGATTACCCTAAATTTACTTAAGATTAGTTTATATTAAGGCTTATACATATTTATTCAGATGGTTGATCTATCATTTAAATCTTGATCAAAGGAGGGGTTTTTTTTTTCGAAGATTTTTAATCTTGGAAATTGATGTACTTTTTGTTTAATTGTGTCTAAGAAACGCGAACAATGGAAAGTTTTATGGTTTTTCTTCCTAAATTTAGAAACAAACCTGATTTAGGAATTGAGCAGATCGTCTCGAAGTCTTCTATGTAACTAGACAAATTGACGACATTTAACATATGAGATGTGCGCAATAGTCAAAATTTGAGTGTACTGGGAACCATTGTACTCACCCCTCAAAAGTGTGTACTGGGAACGATTGTGCTTAGACCTCAAAAGCCCAATGTTCAAAAAGTTAAAATTCTCGTAAGGAATACTAATTAAGAGTTTGTTTGGTTTTACGGTTAGTAGTTGTTGTTATTATTGCTGATTATTAATTATTATTATTAATTATTGTTGTTAATAAATAAAACGAAATTGAATATTTGGTTAAATTAATATTAGTTGATTGTTGTTAAAATAGTAAAATGACTATTTTAGATATTTTATTTCTATTTTATTATGATAGATAATATTTTTAATTTTACTTAACATAAATTAATCTTGTAACATATTTATAAATAAAAATTCACATGAGTTGAAGAACAACTACAATTATAATAATTACATAAAAAAATCTTGATTATTGTTTACAAATCAATAACAAAAAATTATTATTATTGTGTATAAAAAAATAATTTATTACTATTGAGTTACTGCTTACACACACAAAATATTGTTTTCACTTTTTAAACTATTGTCCTAAAAAAATAATATTATGACAACAAATAATCTTTTCTATTTTATTATAGTCTTTTCTTTTAATTGTGTAAACAATAACTTACACAATAAAAATATTAATATTTTTTCAAATGCAGTAGTATTTATAATAAAAAAATATATTTGTAAAAATAATGATATTTATAAAAATAGTAATATTTATTATAAATTATAATTCATTTAATTCAATCCAATTCTATTAGATGGAAAGCCATGTATTTATCAAAATAATATTATTTTTATTTCATAAATTAATGTCTACAAATAAAATAACTTTAAAAAGGTTATTTTTACATAAAAAGAAGTTGAAAAAAAAAAATACTAATACCCAATTATTTTGATGTAGCAGTGTGTTATCATTTTGTACAAAACGACAAGCATGCGGTCGTCTTGTTGTAGCAGTGTTGTAATTTTGGTACTTTGCTGTGTATGAATTCGTTATGGTCAAATTTGTAATTTTGATTTCTATATGCTAAAAATAAAAGTAATTTATAATTATTTTTTAAATCAACTATTTTTTAAATTTTTTATCAGTAATTAACAGTTTTAAAAACACTTAACAAAACAACACACTGTCCACTTTTTTTAAAAAACACAACCGTAACAACAACTTTAAAACGCAAAACTAAACACTTCCTAACAAACCAATGCAAATCTAATCACCGATGCGTGGAAGCCATTTGGAGTCAGGTGGGGTCTCGGTGTCCAGGAGGAGACGAGGCTGCTTGCACCGATTGCAAAACGATCTAAAAGCATAGTTCTTGTTCTTGCATCCGCTGCACTCCTAATCCCCTTCTCTTCCTTCCCCCATTTCTTGTCTTCCTCTACTTTTGTCCTCTTCTTCTCTCGGAAGCTTGGCCGCCGCCTATGTAATTAACTAATTAGTTAAGAGTACTCGTTTAGGAAGATTGGTCTGAAGGAGGATGTTTTTTTTTTTCAATCAATCAAAAACAAAATCTAATGTGTTGATCATCAAATTTATTAGCCAAAATCGGAGTAATCCGTTTACACGCCGAGGGAGGGTTTAGTTTAATAGGATTCAAAGTATGTTCAGTTTATTTCAGCCATTAATGATTAACCTCGGAACTCAACTCCGTTGCCGGTTTGTTTGAGGATCCGCACGTGCCTGACCATGAAACGCACAAGCGATGTGAAGCGAAGAGGCCATTGGACATTGGGATTGACCAAGAGCTTGGGCACATGCCAACTTTGGAATGGGCCTGACCCAATAAAAAAGATCGTGGGCTTTATTGGGTCAGGCCCATTCCAAAGTAGGCATTCCTTCGCTTTCCTGCCAGTAACAGGATATTTCAGCCCAACCCATTTTCAGCAACCGACAAATGACAAACACATTGAGCTGTCTACTGTGCAAACATTTAATTTAATTATATTCTATTTCTAACGACCATAAAGTTTAAAATATGGGTTGAAATTTAAGGTTCCAATGTAATAATTAATTAATTAAATGAAAATGTTAGATGATGTGACTAAATAATATTTATATTATAAAAATATTATATTTTATATAATTATAATAATAAAATGTATAATAAAAAATATTATTATTTTTTTATACATATTTTTGAATTGTAAATACATAAAATATATTATTAATTATAATATAAATATTATTTAACTACAAAATTATTTAATTACGTAACACTGCCCTTAATTAAATTCTTTTGGAGTGGAAAAAGGAGCAAAAAGCTGCGCGGAAGGTCTAGTCTGCAGTCAGTCTTGTTGAATTGGAAATTTGGAATAAATTTGACCACGCAATCCCGCCTGCCAACGCCGGACAATGCGTTGTCCTTGTTAGAGCCATCTACACCTAAAAAGTTAAGAGTGCAGTTATATTTATCGAAAAAAAAAAAATAAAATTATAATATAAATATTATTTAACTATAAAATTATCTAATTACGCAACAGTGTCCTTAATTAAATTCTTTTGGAGTGGAAAAAGGACTAAAAAGCTGCGCGGAAAGTGGAGTCTGCAGTCGTCTTATTGAATTGGAAATTTGGAATAAATTGGACCACGCAATCCCGCCTGCCAGCGCCGGACAATGCGTTGTCCTTGTTAGAGCCATCCACACCTAAAAAGTTAAAGTTAGAAATTTTATTTTAAAAATATATATTTTAATTTTTAAAAATAATAATATTAATTTTATTCGATATAAAATTTAAGACGTAAATTACATGAACACTAATATTTATTCAAGAGCTAAATGGAATCTTTCGTTGATTTTCTTCGTTAATAAATCATAGTTTCTTGTCAGTAACTTAGAAATTTGGCTAGTCTTGAATCTTGACACAGCTAATTGGTGAGGTACGGCCGACAATAGGAAAGCAAAGCAAACACAGAAACAAATAAAAATACGAAGGCCCTATTAAATTTTCTAAAAAAAAGTATTTGCATATAATTAGTTAGATATAATTTATAATTATTTTAGTTATAAATATAATTAAGTAAAAAAATTATTATTATTTTTTATATTAAAATTATTATTAATTTTCTGCATACTAACTCTAATTAATTACATATTAAATTTAATTAATTATATTCAGAAGTTTTTTTTTTTTCTAAAAAATGCAACTTTTTACAAATATGAATGACCTAAGGCCATTTTGCCCACGTCATAAAACAGAAACCTTTTCCACATCATCTCCCACCTCTCTATATTTTTATTTGAACAAAACTAAGCAAACACATTTTATAAATTACGTAAAAAAATTTATAATTAATTTAAAAATATTTAATTATTTTTATTTTTAAAATTAATATATCTTTTATTATATATCTAATTGTCTAAATTATTGAACCCACTACATTTCCATAGTAGCGTGCTAAAAAACAGTAGACAATGTAGTGTACCGCAGCACAGTAGAGCAACTTTCTCGAAGGCTGACAAGTCTGCAACTTCCGTGCAATTATAGTCATTGTTAAATTATTTTTCGAAAAAAAAAAGGTAATTTTAATAGTTTAAAAGGTGTGTATGATTAAATTTATAAAAATAATAAAATATCAAAATTATTAAATAAAATGATATAATTATTTATTATTATTTATTAAAAATTATATAATTTTACTCTTATTTTTATTAAGTATCTTATGAAAGTATTGTGATTAGTGTAAAATTATTTAAGTATAAAATAATTTTTATAAAAATAAGATTACTTAAATACATATTAATAAAACACACAAAAATATAAATTATTAATTTCATAAAATTTAATAATTTATTTATTTTTTAAATTTAACATATTTTTAAAAATCTAATACCCACAATCATTACATGAATGTTGCATTGAGTGAATATAAAATTTCTCTGATATTATAAATTGAATTCATTATATAGTAAGTAAATTTATTTAAAAATTTATTTATAATATAATAAATAAAAATTTTTTATAATTATATTTATAAAATATATAATAAAAATAATTTTTTTATAATATATTTTATCATTATTATTATACAAAATATTACAATTATTATATTATAAACAACATTAAAGATAAAAATTTTCAGTTCATAATCATTTATCCTTATAAATTAGCAGGCAGAGGCATTAGTTGACTAAAGAAGCCCATGAAGGAAGCAGCCAGACGCCATTTTGTTTGAAACAACACTAAAAAAGAAGAAGATCAAGAAAGGGTGAAAGAATTATGGGATCAACTCTGTCGGTGGTGGCTTCCGTTGCAATCCTGCGCAATTCGTTCGATAATTTAATTCCACCGGAAATGCGAGTTTATTTGTTGGAACTGAGACGCCGTTGCTCCTCAGAGCAGACCATGGTCGTCAAGGAATGTCATGAAGGATCAACCAACCATCTATTCAATGCCTTAGCAGCATATCTCGGCAGCAACGTTTTCTGCAACCCTTCCGCCCCGCGGCGGCTCATGGTTGGCAAGCACGAGAGCATGAAAGTTCTGACCTTTGGCCTCGACCAGAACTCAGAAATTGTCGACACTTTTCATGGCGTGCCCATGAAGTGGACTTATTATCGTGACAACAGCACCTCGCTTCACTACGACCTGAGATGGTACGAGGTTCGGTTTCACAAGCGGCATACTAGCATGGTCAAGAACAATTATCTTCCTCACGTTCTCGAAATGGCCAAAGCAATCAAAAATCAGAACAGGGTCGTGAAGTTTTACACTACTGACGGGTGGAGCTCCGAAGGGACCCGCTTGGATCACCCGATGACGTTTGAGACATTGGCCATGGATGGAGACTTGAAGCAGAAAGTGATTGATGACCTTGATAGCTTCACAAGGGGAAAATCGTATTACAGGAAGATTGGAAAAGTATGGAAACGAGGTTATTTGCTGTATGGTCCTCCAGGAACTGGCAAATCAAGCTTCATTGCTGCCGTAGCCAATTATCTCAACTTCGATATTTATAACTTGAACCTTGCTACTGTCAACACTGATTCCACCCTTGAGCACCTGTTGCTTCATATGTCGAATCGTTCGATTCTTGTTGTTGAGGATATTGATTGCTCTATTATGCTACGGAATCGTCAAGTTGGTGATCAGCAATCAGATTCTAACCAATCTCCTCAGCCTCAGGTTGTTTGCCTCTCCGCTCTTATGCTCATTTTACATTTTCCATCACTAGTTGGGATTTTTGTATCGCGAAAACATTGTCCCGGTTAATAATTCAAGATTGATCGACAATACCGTAGTAATTATAAAGCTAATGCGTGCAATAAACCCAAATTAATAAATTAATTAGATAAAAGGACGGTGCACACCCTGCCTATGGCTCTGATAAATGAGGGACACAGTAAGGCCATTGAGCTCCCCCCTTGTTTACAGTGGCCTTTTGTTCCATTTTGCATTTGGATGCAAGATGGGCACTTTTATCTACCGTCTGTTTCTTAGTGTTTGAGTCATCTGGTTAAAGAAACGGTACTTCCAATTGTTTGTGAAGAATGAAGCTCCGTTATCCTAAAGTGTAGCTTGTTATCGTTATGATAGGTAACGCTTTCTGGACTTCTGAATGCAATTGATGGTCTACTGTCCTGTTGTGGAGATGAAAGGATTGTAATCTTCACTACAAACTACAAGGATCGACTTGATCCTGCCTTGGTAAGAGCAGGTCGTATGGATATGCATATATATCTGTCATATTGCACATTCTCCACCTTCAAGCAGCTTGCAGCAAATTATTTGGAAATCACAGATCATTATCTCTACTGTCACATTGAAAAGCTTATTGAAATGGTTCAAGTTAGTCCTGCTGATGTTGCTGGTGAATTGATGAAGCGTAAAGATCCTGATAAATGTCTTGAGGGCCTCATCAGCTTTTTGGAGAGCAAGGTAGACTAATCAATTTTAGATTTGATTTACCATCCGGAATGTAGTGAGCCATCAGGATCAGCAAGATTACATCTTTTAATTATTTTCTAGTCTTGTTCTCTAGAGTTATATACAAATATTTATTCCTAGAGTTGCATCACTGAAAAATCTGTTCAATTTTGACAAATTTCTGACATAAGCAGCATCAGGAAATATGTACACTTAATCATATTCATCAAGCTACATGATTTGTTTATAGTAAAATTCCAACATTTTGTAGGGAATGTGACATTGATTAACGCCAGCCTTTCAATTGAAGTTGCCTTGTTTGTATTTAGCTTTTAAATTTCTCACACAAGTTCGTATGTGCATTGGAAGCCATCAGGGTCATCAGACCATAAGTATCTTGCGGAATTTGTAATAGTAAACTGCATTTGGTTTGTTCAACTTGCAATGACATTTTTTTACTTTGTATTTCTTTGTCCATGGATTTATTACATCAGGAAGAAGAAACGAAATCCTTTGATAGTCCACTCTCCGGATCACAGGGAGTCAAGAATATGTCAGAAGAACGTGGCAATGACGTTAACCACCAAAAGGAGAAACAAGTCCATTCTTCCCCTGGGACTGCTCATTTAGACAGTAATAACTTTGCAAATCAAAAGGGAGTCGAGTCTGCAGCACCTAGTACTTCACTGGAGGTTACTGGTTACACAATTAAGGAAGAATTAGCACCTACCCTCCAAGCGGTTTTCTCCAAGCATGGGGACATTGCTGCCAACTGCTCCTTGCAATCTGCGGCATGTCGCTCATCCTTGTTGGACATTGTTTGTGGCACAATCGAAAGGCTACAATCAACAGAACTCAAAAATCTTGCACAAAGTGAGGCTGAGTCCATGTTACGTGGCATCCAGGATCTTGAATCAGTAGGGATGGAAGTGGGGTGGCTCTGCCAGCGGCTGGAGGAGATTATTCAAGCTGTGCCGGTTTGTGAAATTGTGTCCGTACACACAACGAAAAGAAGGAAAATGGCGTAGGACTCGTCTTGAAGTATATTATTTACCGTCTTGTTAATTTAGTTATACTTTTTAATTATTTTTATCTTATAGTATTTTAACTTAATTAGTAATTTTAGTTGAGAATATTCCGTAATACTTGGTTATAAAGTATTCTATGTGAAGAAAATATATAATAGTTATTTGGGTTATTATAAAAAAATAGCATAACTTTTGTATTTTTTTTACAAATCTAGCATCACTTTAAAAATTAATAAATCTAGTATAATTTGATTATTTTCTTATAAATTTAGTACAATTTTTAACAATTAATAAATTTAGTATATTTTAATTATTTTCTAATAAATTTAGCGTACTGTCAATTAAAAATAATCAGTTAAAAATAACTGAATTCTTTAATAAACACATATGACATATTTATGTTTAAATCTAGTATAATTTAAAACTCTCAAATATTATATGTGCATATGTGTATGCTAGATATTCGATTATTTTTAAGTGAAAGTGTGCTAAATTTTTTAAAAAATAATTGAACGTCAAAATCCAATACAGTTTAAAATGCCTAAATATCATACGTGCGTGTGTGCATACTGGAGATTCGATTATTTTTAATAGATAGTGTGCTTGATTTGTTAAAAAATAATTGAACTGTATTAGATTTGTTAATTGTTAAAAGTTGTGCTAAATTTGTAAGAAAATAATTAAACAATACTAGATTTGTTAGTTTTTAAAAGTAATGTTAGATTTCTAAAAAAAAATATAAAGGTGATGTTATTTTTTAATAATAACCCTAGTTATTTTAGTTTCCCTTTTAGTTTAACTTAGGTTTGCTTGGTCATTAATTATAAAAATTATTATAAACAAGACTCTAGGTTTTCTATTGCAGATAGTTGTTATAAATTTTAGAAAATTATTAATAAAAATTTTCTATTGAGGATCGGTTATCTTCGCTGGTAGATTCTAGAAATCATTTTGAAGGCTCAATCGAGTGTTAACTTTCATTTATCTTATTTCTTGTGCTTCTATTCCGCGTCATTTAGTATCAAAGCTCAGATTTGCCTTATTTGATATCATTCGACGTTTACCATGCTTCTGTCCCCCATCAGAAAATGCTCAGGAGATTAAGGAGAACAGGAAGCCAAAATCCTACGGTGAAGAGACCTTAACTCTCCCCCAGGAAACTAAAATGGCAAGCATTGTAGCGGCCTAGTTGAGTTGCCTCTATTATATGTCATTGGTTATGGAATTACCAAGCCAAGTACATTGGAAATATAAAGCGTAGTTGTCACATGTCCCGGTTTCACTCTTTTGATTTATTGAAAAATCTTTTTCCATAATGAAAATTCTGGAAAACATGCATAAATAAATAAATAGTATGCAATATTGACCTTTTTTTTTTCAGTTTATTATACTTATAGAGGTCTTTGGTAATTTTTTTCCCACTCTAAGGTTTGAAAAAGGTCATGATACTTATCTTTATCTCTGCTTTTACAGAGAAATTATTTCTGTAACTTAGAAATTATAATTTTCATAGCGTAACTTAATTGTTGTACCAAGACACTTCTACGATGCTCTTAGAGATTGAAAACAACGGCTTTGTGTCATTTTTGGACAAAACAGATTAACGTTTGTAAAGAATATAATGCAATCCAATGGTAACGAATGTGACTCACAAACAGTATACACTTCGTGATAGTGCTCGTTCAATTGTACGTGAACAATGGTCAATTTGCTGCAAAGAGGTTTATTTACCTGCTATCGTATTTACAAGTACAACATATGTATGGGAAATGATAGATAATCTGCGTATTATACATATTTATTAAAAGATTATTTTTTTTATTGATTTAAATAAAAAATTTCTAAGAAAATTGCTTTTTTTTTGAGCAAATCTTATATAATTCCGTTAAAATATGTTAGTATATAGTTAAAATCAATTTAAAATCTTGTAAGATTCTACAAATTATTTTTGATATGATAATAATATTATTGTTATTTTTCCTTCCTATTTCATATACAATACTCCTGTATGAATTAAGGTCATCCCCCAAAATAATAAAAAATACAAATCTTATTCCTTCAAAAGTCTTCTCAGTTTTATCATGGTATTAGAGTAATTCTCAACTTAGTGAGACAGAGACTATTCCGTATTATTTGGTTTCACCGATATCCAATTCTTTTGTTATTATCATTTTATTTTGTTTTCAGTGGTACTGTTCATCCGGCTTTGTCACATGAAGCTATTCAGTGCTGTTGTTTATGGTTTTGCAGGCCCCGTTTATCCTCAATTGGAATCTGCCTTCACGGATCTCTAGTTTTGGATCTGTTTTATCAGACCTCAATATTTTGGAACTTCGTTCTGAATCTGGTAAGCCTATGGTTCCATTTTTTATTTGGATTTTTTTCCATCCAATTGCAAAAATTCATTCTACAAGACACAGAAAGCTCATCGCAAGACAATCGTCTTGATCAGAGATACCACGCGCCCTGTTAGAATTATGCTCGGCGATCTACTCTCATCCACCCGCTAGCAAGTTCTGAGGTAGAAGACGACCACATCAGCAGCCACGTGTAGGCCACATCAGTACTCCTTTCCACGTGTCTACACCTTATTGGTTAGAATTGGCCACGACATTGTCCACATGTCTGCCATTATCATTCATATGTCTTGCCATGCCAAATCCACGTTTGCCCATTGACTGCCACGTCATCATCGTTGACCGACTTGATTCAGACTCTTGACTAGTCAGTTCAACTGCTTTTGGGTAGATTATTGACCGGTTCAGGCCGGTTCCTAAAGTTTTTGGACATTCTCTTTTCATTTTTGAGGTCTTTTTCTCCAAATTCTGACTGTACAGACTTGTCTTAATACGTTTTATAGTAGATTTTGCATTGTTTATCTCTGTTTGACATCATATTTACTGTTGACATGGAGAAATTTAAAATTTCGATGCCAATAAGCACTATTTTAGATGGGACAAATTATGCTCTGTGGTCACAAGAGATGTACAGCTTCCTAAAGGGGCGCAAACTCTGGTGTTATGTTATTAGGGACATCACAAATTCTATTTCAATGAAAGGCAAGGAAAAGGTAGAGTTATCTGAGAAGTTGGATGAGTAGCTTAAGGAATAAGAGAGCAACCATCACAAAATCCTCACATGGTTTCAGATTACTTGTGTTCTGATCAGCAAACTTCAATTTGGTTGTCTCACTACTGCAAAAGAAGTATGAGATCTATTAGGTTCTAGATATTCCACTTGTGACATTGCACATCAGTATCAGTTCCTTGGTGGTCTTTATCATTTGAAACAACACTCAGTCATTCTATCAATGTTTTTCTATCTCAAATGCATGTTGTATGAGACCAACTGACACTTTTTGAACCTACATGGAATTATCCCTCTAATGTTATGAAGTTCTCACAATATAGATATAGAATGAGGATTATGCAATTTCTTATGGCTCTAATTGATGATTATGAACTTGTGCAAGCTTCTCTGCTTCATCGCAATCCATTACCTTCTTTGAAAAGTGTAATTGCTAAACTATTCTCTGAGGAAACTCGTTTAGCCACCAGGTGGGCTCATCGTCCTACTGCACTTATTCCTATTGATACTGTTTTGCTCACGTCTTCTCCTTATACTCAGTGCCATTCTATACCTGCTCCTGCTAATAGTGTCTTGTTCACCTCTTCTCATTCTAACCAGCATAAAGTGAGTTGTCGCTATTGCCATAAATCAAGTCATTACATCGCAGAATGCCACAAGTTGTAGGCCAAGAACCAGTCAAGTTTTACACAGTCAAACAATTCCACGGGTAAGTTTAATAAGGTTGTTGCTGCTACCACTGCTGCCACTAAGGGTTTGCCCACTGATCTCTAGGCTCTCTTAAGCCAAGTTGACATTGATACCCTCGTACAGGCCTTAACTTAATCTAGTAATTCCTCTTCTGCCTATTAGTGGTTCCAGGTAAATCCAAATCTTAGTTATTTGACTCTAGATGTTGTACTCATATGACCTCTGATATCACACTTTTCTAGTCAAAACAAGTGTCCCAATATGTAACTATTATTCATACTGCTGATAATTCTCAAATGCATGTTAGTTATGCTAGCAACAATTCTACTTCAAATTTAGCTTTGTCTGATACCTTCTTAATTCCCAATCTTACTTTAAATCTTATTTATATTGGTCAATTGTGTGACCTTGGTCTTGACTTATACTTCTCTTCTATTAGTCATTGTGTTGCGTCTATTTCCTCCACACTTTGGAATTCTCGTCTTGGTCATGTTTCTCATTCCAAATTGAATCTTTTAATTTCAAGTGGAGTTATAGGTTCTATTAAAACTGTTGAGATTGATTGTGTTACATGTTAACTTGTCAAACATCTTGCTTTACCTTTTAATAATAATGATTCTATTTTTTCTGCACCTTTTGATTTGATTCCTTCTGATATTTGGGGATACTCTCCTATTGATACTATGGGTGAATCACATTACTTTGTGATATTTATTAATGATTACTCACGCTATATATGGCTTTATCTTATGAGGAATCGTTATAAACTATTTGATATTTATTTTTAATTTGCTGCTATAATCAAAACTCAGTTTTCTCAAAATATCAAATTTTTTTGTATTGATAATGCCATAGAATACAAAAACTCTAAATTTCTGCAGCTTCTTTCTGAATTTGTACTATTCTACAGCGCTTCTATCCAGGTACCTCAAAACAGAATGGACAGGTCGAACGCAAATTTCGTCACATCCTAGACACAATTCGAGCCCTTCTTATTTCTATTTCTTGTCCTGAACATTTTTTGCGAGAAGTTGCTCTTACAACTGTATATACTATCAATCAAGTTATTATACATCACCTTCCTATTAATCTCTTCGAGTCTTTGGTTGTGCTTGTTTTGTTCTCTTATAGCCTCGTGACAGAACCAAGTTAGATCCTCGAGCCCACTTGTGTTGCTTTCTGCTTTCTGGGTTATGGGATTGAATACGAAGGATATCAATGTTGGGATCCGATCTCCAAATTTTTTTGTATTTCCCGTTATGTCATTTTTTAGGAACATAAAATGTTTTCTTCTCTTTTATCCTTTCAACTACATGCTTTCTCATAATCATTTTTTACTGATCTTTCTGTGGACTTGCGGACAAACACTCCACTTTTTGAAATTTCATCACAATCCCCTGCTCCCATAAATCCTTTTCCTTCTGGTTTTTACATAGGTTCAACAGGTAGTCTACCACTGGCTAATTTTGAAGTATCTTCTATGTCTATGGATCCTGTACCTTCCTTTGAGTCTTCCTCTGAGCCTCCACCTGAACGTCGTTCTTCTCGAGTCAATAAACTACCTTATCACTTTTAAGATCTTGTTGTTTACCCCACCATTGCCACTTTATATGAACCTCAAACTGATCGATGAACAAGTACTAACCCTATTTAACAGCAAATAATGGTCGAGGAATTGCAGGCCTTGTTTAAAACTCATATTTGAGATTTGGTTGAATTACTTCTTGGTAAATTAACTATTGGGTGTAAGGGGGTCTATAAGATCAAGACCAAATTTGATGGATCTGTTGAGCGGTATGAAGCTTGGTTGGTGGCTAAAGGTTTTACTCAGGATTATGAGATTGATTATAGGGAGACTGTTGCTCTAGTAGCACAAATCACTTCAGTTAGCAATTTGTTGACAATTGCTGCAATACGACATTAGAAGCTCTTTCAAATGGATGTTAAAAATGCCTTTCTTAACGGAGATCTTACAGAGAAAGTTTTCATGCAACATCTACCTAGATATGAGCATCCCCCCAATTTGGTCTGTCGTCATCGTCGAGTACTCTATGATCTCAAACAGGTACCTTGAGCACAGTTTGCCAAATTTAGTATAACTGTGCACCAGTTTGGCTTTTCTTCTTAACGGAGATGTTACGGAGAAAGTTTTCATGCAACATCTACCTAGATATGAGCATCCCCCCAAGTTGGTCTGTTGTCATCGTCGAGTGCTCTATGATCTCAAACAGGTACCTTGAGCACAGTTTGCCAAATTTAGTATAACTGTGTACCAGTTTGGCTTTTCTTCTAACCCTTATGATATTTCTTTGTTTGTGTGCAAAAGTGCTAATGGAATCATTCTTGCTCTTATTTTATGTTGATAGTATGATTATCACAGAAGATGATTTGCAAGGCATTAATGATCTCAAGTGGTATCTCAGTCAACAATTTGAGAAGAAGAATCTTGTTTTACTCAATTATTTTTTAGGTCTAGAAGTTTTTTTTGATTCTACAAGATACTATTTTTCTCAACCCAAATATGCCTCTGATTTGCTCAATCGAGTAGGGATCAGTGATAGTTGAATTTTTTCTATGCCTCTTGAGTGCAATGCCAAATTCTCGTCCACTAATGGCACACTGTTGAAGGATCTTATTCTTTGTCGACAGCTAGTTGGGAGTCTGGTATATCTCACTGTTACTTGACCAAACAATACTTATGTTATACATATAGTCAGCCAGTTCATGGCAGCACCTCAGTCGCCCACTATGCTGTTGTTCTTCGAATTCTTCGCTATATCAAGACAATTATGTTTCTTGGACTTTGTCTCTCCACTCACTCATCACTTGAGTTACAGGCCTATTGTTAGCCCATTGATCATTTATTATGCGGGAGTTGGCGGTACCTTACATCAATTTTTAGCATGAGACTTTAGAGTGATTGGGCACTCCTTGATGCAAGATGGAAGCTAAGAGGGTCAGCGTAGGCACAGGCCTACATGTGGGTCCCAATTTGGACTAAGGCTTAGATTGGACAAAAGATGCTGGACTACATATTCGTGGGCTCCATCAAATGGGCCATGGGCTTGGGCCAAAAAGCCCAAAACATGAGACTAGGCCTTGGCTAAGTTTGTATGGTACTGCGTGGCACCAAGTCTCTTACAAGGTGTGGAACGTGGAGACATGTGGGTGTGGCTTTTTCTGATTGGCCAAGCATCGAGATAATACTCATCAAATCGTGCATGGCTAAGGATTGTGGGCAGATAAGACTTATCGAGATCAAATGATGGATGATCATGAGTGATAAGTCTTATCAAGATCAAGTCGTGGATAGGATCGTGAGAAGATGAAGGTTATCAACCACGATAAAAATCGTGGGGAGATAATGTTTATCTCCAAACTCTAGATAGTTAGGGGTGTCAGCTATATATAGACCCTATGAGTTGTCATTTGTACTCAGTGAGAGAGAAATTATTCAGAGAAAAAGAGTGAAACACTGTTGAGAGTTCAGTGACGGTTGTTCCTTTATATTACTTGAGTTAAGTAATAAAAGGTTGAAAAAGGTTCTTGTATACTCTTGTTTCTCTTTTGAGTCCGTGAGTTGTGTGCCTGTTATAAAGTTCCATTGTGCAACATCCTTGAGTGTGCGGTTGGCTGAGACTAACTGTGACTTAATGTTATCACAAGAGAAATTTTGAGTGAGAAAATTAGCCCTGTGACACCTATTATGATGTTGATTGGGTAAGTGATCCTATAGACAGACGTTCTACAACGGGATATTGTTTCTTTTTGGGAAATTCTCTCATTCCTTGGCATAATGAAAAGCATATAGTCACAGCTCGATCTAGTACTGAAGTTGAATATCTAGCTTTTGTATATACTACATCTGAATTATGATGGCTTCGATAGCTCCTATAGGATATGAGTTTTACGCACTTTTCAGCCACACTTATTCATTGTGATAATCGAAGTGTCATATGGATTTCTCACAATGATGCTTTCCATGAGCATATCAAACACATTGAGAATGACTATCATTTTGTTCGTTAGCACATAGAGCATAACACTATTTACTTGATCTCTATTTCTTCTACTAATCAAACTGCTGATATCTTCACCACCCAGACGACATTCTGATCGGGTTTTCAAACTCAAGTTAGCTGTTTTACCATCTTGAATTTGAGGGGGCATGTTAGAATATGTTAATATATGGTTAGAATCAATTAGATATCCTGTAGGATTCCACAAATCATTCTTGATATGATTCTGATATTATTGTCATTATTTGTAATTATTTTCGTTCCTATTTCATGTACAACCCTCTTATATAAATTGAGGTCATCTCTGAAAGTAATGAAAATACAACTCTTATTCTTTCAAAAGTCTCCTCAGTTTCATCAATATCTATTCTTTACCTTTTCTAATAACATACATTTGAATCTAAATTTTAATTTTGTAAATAATAAAAAAATAATTTTTTATTACTAACACATTGGCCTGTGCACCACTCGATGCACCAGGCCACATATACATACTCAGGTCTAATATAAATTGGGTAATTTACATTTGTCGCCTTGAAAATATGGTGTATTTACAACTGACATCCCCTAATTTTAAAAATTACAAAAAACATATTTTGACTAACAGTCGTTAGTCAACTGTGACGAAAAGCGTAAAATGACCATAATGCCCCCATATATATAAGTAAGAAAAAAACTTAAAATCATTTGCAACCAAACCGTCAGTCAATTTTTCCCAATTTCTCTCCACCGAAAAAAGGAACCCTATTTCACTTGAAACAAAGTGATTTGTGAGTGATTTAAGGTTCTTGATGTCGATTTATTAGTTTATATGTGTTATTTGGTCGATTATTGGGATGGTGTTGATTTAAGGTTAACATTAGGGTCCAAAATAGAATTTTTTGTTTAGAAAGTAGAATCGATGGTTGAAATTGATAATTTGTACATCAAAATAACCCATTTAAGTGAGGATTTGTCTATGCATGTGAAATATATATGTGTTTTCGATATGGGAAGTGGCATTGTAGGGTTTAGACGGTATTTTTCTCTTAGTCTAAGAATAAATTTCTTGATTGTTTTCTCAAATATTGATTATAAATTAATTTTTTTGTGACCATAAGAGTAGTGGGTGTGGCTTTTGAGGAAGTTAATGGTTTGTTGTGTTGTCATTTTCCTTTTTTTTTTTGGTCAAATGCTTGTCTGCATGTTGACAGGTATAAGGGACCACAATGGTTAGACTTGTGGTCCACTATGGAGACAAAGAGGACTACGTTGTCTATCCAGAATGAGACTATGCATTCATTATGGATTTATTCAACACATGCAAACAGTGGTTAGACATTAAGACAAGAGGTTTCACTCTAAGGACAACTAAGGGCTACAGTATTAGAAGTGATGAGGACTTGATGAAAGCTATTGAGGAGAATGAAGGTGACATTCTGCACTTATTTTTAGAAGAAGATTCTACTGCAGAACCTCTCTCATATAAGCTGCCACCATCTTTTAGAGTACCACAGCAAGAGGATGGTAAAACTGTTCCCAAACTGTTACTTTAACCCTACAATTGAGTGATAGTTGTGATGATAGTAGTGATGATAATGTTGATGATGATGCTGTAGATGATGCATGTGATGCTAATGTTGATAATGCTTGTGAACAAAAATGTACAATCAAACATAGGGAAAAGTCCAAATATAGGGAAGAGTCCAAGGATAAAACATTGGTGTACAAAAATAGTGTCACCCATTAAGAGTCCACAACAAAACAGAATATTATAAACCAAACACCAACAACTGCTGACCCATCTGAGTCAGCAAGCCATGTGCAAAAAAGTCCACCAAAAAGTTGCAACAAAACAAACCCAATTGGCAAGAGAAAACCAAACACTGCCAAGGGAAAACCAAAACATGGGAGACCAAGGTATTAAAAGTCACAGCCTGAAAAAATTAAAAAGAAAATAGTAGTTAGGCTTGTACAATATGAGGAAACTGATGGGAATAATGAGCAGAGTGATAGTGAGGATTTAGATTTTGCACCCTCTGATGAAGAGTATGAGTTTACAGAGAGTGATGAAGAGTGGCTTAAGGATGTAGTTGATGAATTTAAACTGCAAGATGACATTATAGATGGTATAGTTGGAGGGGATGGTGTGGGACTAGATAGTGGCAGTGAAAGTAAGGTAGAAGGTGATGAAGATAGGATCACAGAATTAGATTTGTTTAGTTCTGATGGAGAGCTTTCAGTAGAGGAAAATGGAGTTGAAAAGAAAATAATGATGCAAAAGTGTGATCCAGGTTATGGATTTAAGGGGATTCCTTTCAAATACTCAGATGGAGGAAATGTGAAACTATAAAATAGACACTTGTTTAGGTCTATTTATGATTTTAGAGAGGTTATGAGAGAATATCAAGGATGGGAAGAGGTGAATTTGAGAACAACAAAGACCCAAAAAGAGGCAGTTGGCATGAGATGTGAAGATAGTAAATGTGAGTTCTACATATGGGCCTCTGTGATCCCTGGAAGTAAGGCTTTCTTGGTGAGGAGATTGCAACCCAATCACTCATGTGTAAGGGTTGAAAAAGTTAGGAGTGCAACTTCTAAATGGATAGCTAGGGTTTTACTATCATCTCTTAGGGCAGATATGAATATGAGTAAAGAATTAACGTTAAAAGCCCTTAAAGAGCCATATGGGGTAGAATATAGCTATGCCAAGGTATGGAGAGGAAAGCAAAAGGACATGGAATTGATAGATGGATCCCACGATGACTCCTTCTTGAAATTACCCATGTATGCTGATATGTTGCTTCAAACTAATCTAGGATCAGTTATTAAGTTTGGGTATAAGGTGAAGACTGATCCAAATGACAATTCTCCTCTTATTTTTCAAAGGATATTCATTGCATTAAAGGCATGCATAGATGGTTTTATTGCTGGTTGTAGACCTTTTATAGGTCTTGATGGCTGCCATTTGAAGGGACCATTCACTGGTTCACTTTTGTGTGCTGTGTCTGTTGATGACAACAAGGGAATATTCCCTATTGCTTATGCTATTGTTGAAAAAGAATGCAATGCATCTTGGGAGTAGTTTATGGACTTACTGTACACATGTATTGGAAGAGTAATGAAGGGGAAGCCTCTAACCTTTATGTCTGATAGGCAAAATGTAAATTTTATTTTTATTCTTGTTTGTTGAGGTCAATAATGTCAAACTGTTTTCTCCATATAAGCTGATAATTGTGTTTTTGAAATTCATTTAGGGTATCATTAATATTGTAAATAATTGGCCTGATGCAATGCACAGAAAGTGTGCTAGGCATATATATGCCAATTTTAGGTCTAAGTGGCATGGTGTGGAGTTGAGAGAATTGTTCTGGAAAGCCAGCAAAGCCTACTGCTATGTGAATCACTTGAAGGCCATAAAGGAGATTGCTGATGTGTCTAAAGATCCTCAAGCTATAAAGTATTTGACTGACATAGAAAGGAATCAATGGCAGAGATGGAGGTTTGATCCAAAAGTCAAGAGTGATCATGTGACTAACAACATGACAGAATCCTTCAATCATTGGATAGGAAAATTTAGGAACAAACCAGTGTTGACCCTCTTGGAAAATATTAGAATTAAGATTATGGCTCGATTGCATAAAAGATATGCAAAGGCAGCAAGTTGGGAGGGAAAAGTGACAAAGAGGGTAAGGTCTAGATTGGAGAAGATTTCTGCTCAAGCAAGGCATTTGCAGATTGTTCAAGCTAGCCAAGATGAGTTTCAAGTGATGGATGACATTAAAAAGTTTTCAGTTTGTTTGTTGAGGGGTACTTGTAGTTGTAGAGAGTGGGAGATTTCAAGAATTCCTTGTAAGCATGTAGCTTGTTGTGTGGGCTACATAAGGACAAACCTGGAGGACTACTGTGATGAAGCCTACACTATTGAAAAGTATATGGCAGCACATAAAGAAGTTGTCCATCCACTTTATGAGGGCAATTTAGACCCTGCTGAAGGAGCCAAAAAAAATCCAGGCACCTAAATTGAAGAGATCCGCTGGGAGGCCAAAAAGAATTAGAACAAGAGAGAAAGAAGAAGAAAAACAAGAGAGGACAAGAGCAGCAACAGTGAAATGTGGTATCTGTAAGAAGTATGGTCATAATGCAAGAGGATGCAGTGAGGTAATTAGTTTTGTTTTCAAGATTCTTGATAATATTTATGTTGTTAGATTATCACTTTCATTTGCTTTTATGTAGAAAGTGTCCAAACAAGGTAATGAACAAGTGACAACTGAAGGGAATGAACAACCTAGACCTAGCAATTCCAATCCCAAATCAAAGAGAAGACCAACTTCGAATGCAAGAAGTAAAAAGGTGACAGAATTTTCAATTACTTTTTATAATAAACCAATAACCAAATGTTACTTATATATGTTTTTTTCTCAGGCAAATAAGAAGGCAAAAACTGACAAGAGAGATGCATCACAGAATTCACAAGCACAACCCATAGCTTCCCAGGAGACTTACACTCCACAATCGCAACCAACTGTTTCACAAACTTCAAACTGACACTTATGGGGTACTCTTTTACTTAATGCAAAGTGCTACAATCACTAAGACATTTAATACAACAGTAAGAAAAAAAAAGTAGCATTACAAGCATCTTAACTGTTTGGGTTGTCATGTCCATGGTGTGTATCTTCACATAGATGTCTCTAAAATCTCCTCTCATTGTTTGTAATTCTGCAACTATGACACTTGCTTCCACTTGTTGTTCCCTAATCACAGCTGCATTATTATAATCATTGTATCTATTAAGTGGTAGACACCAACTTAGAAATGAAGCACTGCAATTTTCTCTTCACAGCAATAATACAACCTATTTTTGTTCTTTTCTGACTCTGATACTCTCACTGTTGCTCGTTTGTTGCATGCTCTGCATTGTATATTCTTGAACTTTGGCCCATCAAACATATTTGAGCTTGTGGTAGAATGAGACATTTGACCTTGTGATTAGGTTGGAGTGATGAAAAAGAAGAAAGGAAGGGGTTTTAAGAAGCTGCTAATGGAGATGAAAGGGAAAGAATGGAAGCTGTTGAAGAAAATGAATGAAGATCCTGATTTTGTCTTTTGGATATATATGGAAAAAAGCTCCAACTGCCACTTTTGTTCTTTTTGTTATTTTTTTGGCTGCAAAAACAATGGTGCAATGACTATTTTTTGGGTATTGTACATTTGAGGGCATTTTAGACCTTTTAGCCAATTTATAATAGCATTTTTGCAATTAAAAACAACTTTTACTAACGGCCACTTGACGGAATATGTTTATTGTAACGGCAAACAAAACTTGGTATGTTTTTTGTAATTTCCAAAACTAGGGGATGTCAGTTGTAAATATACCATATTTTCAGGGTGACAAATGTAAATTAGCCAATATAAATTTGGCACAAACTTTGTGCTATATAAAAGACCATAACACTAGAGAACTAGTAACTAAACTAGAGAGGAGGCCAACAATGAGCACACCATTGTAAAAGTAGTTGGCTCACCTTATTTTGAGTTATTCTGGATATCAATGTAGGCTTCACTATGGAATGGTCCACCAACCAACAACGAGCACTTCTATGGCGACATTTGGGTTCGAATTGGTCAGGTTAAGCCAATTGTTGAAAAAATCGGACCAGACCAATTGGTCGAACCGGTTCAACCAATAACCGGTCAGGCGTCCAGTCCGGTTTAGAGCTATTTTTACTGAAGATTCAGACCAGTCAAAATCAGTTAAAACTAGTAAAAATCATATCAGTTGGACTGGTCCAAACTAGACAAAAAATTTATAAATTATAATTTGACCCCAAATTTTACTTAAATTATAATTTAAGTTCTAAATTTAATTAAAAGTTTCAATTTAGTCTTAAATTTGATCAAAATTTTCAATTTAGTCCGTAAAATTAAAAAAATTAATATTTAATCACTATTTATAAGTATATTTTTTAATTATCTATATATATATATATATTATTAAATATCAGTTTACCGGTTGAACTTTGAACTATTAATACTTTTGCTTTGATGACTAGTCCAATTCTGACAACCTTAATTAAGCCATATAAACCAGTTGTAGAAAACTTGTTACTACAACTGGTGGTTGCATCAACTGGTGTTGAAGATCACTTGTGGTGTACATATAAGCTCGTTACTTCTGCATCTGTACCATTCCAATTAGTTTCAAAAGCCACTACTGTTATAATTCTCATTTCATTTTTATTTCTTTTATTAAGAAAATCTATTGTATTCTCAATTATACAATAAGTTAGCTTTCATTTCTTCTCATAAATTATAAATTTCTTTTTTTCAAAATAAAACTTAAAAATTGTATAATAAAAATTGAAATTTTTAACTAACAAGACTTCCTACCACAATAAAAAGGAGGAAATTGTATTTTAACTTCTAGTGCCATTAAATAGACGAGAAAAACAGGAGTCGAGTGAACGATGCATTATAACCGGGCTTTTTTTTTTTTTCAACTAAATGCTTAATTTTTATAATAAAAATAAAAATATTTTTTTAATTTTTTTTTGTTGTAAACATTATATGTTTGATTACAAAAAAAAAAAAAATTGAGGTCTATTATAACTCATCGCTTTTCTGGTTCTCATTTTTCATGTCCACTATTTTTTTCCCTTTGACTTTTAAGACTACTGCATAACCTAAATCTCACAAATCCATTTATATATAACACAACAAATTAAATAATATAATCAAATTGAAATTTGCTAGTCATAAAAGAGATATGAGTTTAGATATTTTTATGACTTCAATAATTTATTACTTGGGTACAAGTACTAATTTATTATTCTTAAAATTATGATTTTATACTTCATTAAATATTATAAAAATAAACTTTTTAATATAATTTTAATAATTTTTTAAAATTTGAAAACCATGAAACAACAAAAAAAAGAAATTGAGAGAGTCTATGAAATAAAGATTTCCATATTATTTTATTGTCATGAATTCATAGGTAAAAATACAAAAAAGAAAATAAAACACAAAGACAGGGAGCTGTAGGGCTTCATTCTTGCTATGTTATGCGATGTCTCCTCTCCTGCATTACTACTAAGTACAATGCATGATTAATTTTGCACAAATAGAAAAAGAAGAATAGAAATCGCCACATTTGTCGGAATCTATAGATTGCCTATACTTTTTAAGAATTACAAATCGAAGGTGTTTGTGTTTTGTTTTCTCGATCACTTGGACATATATCAGTCAATGAACTTCTTTTTTCCTTTCTTTTGTTTCCCATAGTTCCTTACTGCTTGCCTTTAATCTCTTCTCATTTGATGATGGATTGATTAGTGGGGTTTTGTGGTTTTAATTAAGAAAGCCTTTCTCATCAACCCACTTTTTGATTACCCTAAATTTACTCGAATTAGGGTTTATATTAAGGCTTATACATGTTTGTTTAGATGGTTGATCTATCATTTAAATCTTGATCAAAGGTCGGTCTTTTTTTTCTTCTAGATTTTTAACCTTGTAGATTGATGTACTTTTTGTTTAGTTGTGTTTGAGAAACACAAACAATGGAAAGTTTTATGGTTTTTCTTCCTAAATTTAGAAACAAACCTGATTTAGGAATCAAGCAAATCGTTTTGAAGTTTTCTATGTAACTAGACAAACTGATGACATTTAACATATGAGATGTGAGCAACAGTCAAAGTTTGTGTGTACTGGGAACCATTGTGTTCACACCTCAAAAACCCAATATTCAAAAAGTTAAAATTCTTATTAGGAATACTAACTAAGGGTCTATTTGGTTTTATTGCTAGTAGTTGTTGTTATTGTTGTTAATTGTTGATTACTGTTGCTGATTATTGATTACTGTTACTGAGTGCTATTATCAATAAACAAAATGAAATTGAGTGTTTAGTTAAATTAACATTGACCGATTTCTATTAAAATAGTAAAATCACTATTTTAGACATTCTGTTTCCATTTTATTATGAATCTTTTTAACTTTACTTAATATAAACTAATCTTGCAATATATTTATAAATAAAAATTTATATCAATTGAAGAACAACTGCAATTATAATAATTACATAAAAAATCTCGATCATTGTTTACAAAATAGCAACAAAAAATTATTATTATTGTGTATGAAAGAATAATATTATTTGTACTATTTGAGTTACTGTTTACACACAAAAAATATTGTTTTCATTTTTTAAACTTTTGTGGTAGAAAAAATAATATTATGTTAAAAATAATCTTTTCTATTTTATTATAATCTTTTCTTTTAATTGTGTAAACAATAACTTACACAATAAAAATATTAATATTTTTTCAAATGCAGCAATATTTATAATAAAAAATTATATTTGTAAAAATAATAATATTTATTATAAATTATAATTCAATTCAATTTCTATTAGATGGAAAGCCATGTGTTTACCAAAATAATATTATTTTTATTTCATAAATTAATATTTACGAATAAAATAATATTAAAGAGATTATTTTTACATAAAAAAAGTTACAAAAAAAATACTAAAACCCAATTGTTTTGACCTAGCAGTGTGTTATCATTTTGTACAAAACAACAAGCATGCTGTGGCCCTACTATATCAGTGTTGTAATTTTAGTACTTTACTATGTATGAATCCATTATGGTCAAATTTATAATTTTAATTTCTATATGTTAAAAATAAAAAAATAACTTATAACTACTTTTTTAATCAATTACTTTTCAAATAATTTATAAGTAATTAACAACTATTAAAAAATTTAACAAAACACCACAATATCTACTTTTTCAAAAACAAAAAAAAAAACAACAGAAACAACCACAAGGTCCACAACATCGAAATGCAAAACCAAACACCCTTGCAAATCCAACCATGGATGTCGGGAAGCCATTTGGAGTCAGGCGGGGTCTCGGTGTCTAGGAGGAGACGAGGTTGCTTGCACCGATTGCAGAACGATCTAAAAGCATAGTTCCTGTTCTCGCATCCGCTGCACTCCCAATCCCCTTCTCTTCCTTCCCCCATTTCTTGTGTTCTGCTCTTGTCCTCTTCTTGTCTCGGAAGATTGGCCGCCTATGCAATTTGTAAACATAAAAAAATCACAAAAAAAAAAAAAATCAATGTATGCATACATGAAAGCTACAAGTGCATGCATATGAAAATGATGATTTCCATATGGTTGGTGACCATGCAAAATGTCAAAATCCAACCACCAAAGATGACCCTTGCCATGTAAGATCCACATCATTCAAAGTTGGCAAACTTGATAGCCATGCAAGATATCAACATCAACCACCTAAAAGGGACATTGTCATGTATGATCCAAGTCATACAATTTTGGCTCTATCCTCCCCCAAAACCCTATAAATAGGCACCCCTCAAATCCTTTCAATCCATCCCATGCAAAACAAAATCCTCTCTTCTAAAACTTTGCATTCTTTCTTTCTCTCTCTAAATATTTTGGGTGTATGCTCTCTATCTGCTACTGAGTTGGATCCGCTAGATCAAAAATCTAAGTTATTAAAATCTTAATATCCGAGTGGGATCAAGCCTCCTACGGCCCTCATCGGAATCCATCTAATTCGAGTGGGATCAAGCCTATTACGGCCCTCACCGGAGTTCAATCAATTTGAGTGGGTCAAACCTCTTATGGCCCTCACTGAAGTCCATCAAGTCCGAGTGGGATTAAGCCTCTTACGGCCCTCACCGGAGTTCAACTAATTCACTTGAGATCAAGCCTCAGCCCTCAGTGGAATCCATTTCCTACAGTTTAAGTTCACGCTGTGGAAATTCAACATCTCTCAGTCAAGATTAAGCCTTCACGGCCCTTGACTAAATTACACAGGAGCATTAATCAGAGGATCTACTCAGAGATCGAACCCGCATAAATTTTAAATTTTTTTATGTAATTTGTTTTTGTATTTTTGAGTCTAACTGTTACAGACTCGAAATTTACCCGTTACATAATTAACTAACAAATCAAGGGTATTCTGGAGAATTGGTCTGAAGGAGGGTTTAGTTTAATAAGATTCGATGTTCGGATTTTTTTCAGACATTAACCTTGGAACTCTATGAAAAACCTTGCCAACTTGTTTGAGGATCCGCACCTGCCAGACCATGGAGGTCATTGTGCCGACTTTCACAGTGTGTTTAGAATAAGTGGAAAGGTAGGGAAAAGATGAGAAAAGAAAAGAAAATAAATAGAAAATAAAGTTGTTTGAAGTGGTGGAGAAAGTGAAAAGAACAAAAGTATGGTGAAAAAAATAAATAGTAATTTGTGAGAAAAAAATAAAGAGAAATAAAGTTGTTTAGAGTGATAGAAAAATGAAAAGAAAGAAAGGAGAGTGAAAGAAAAAATAAATAATAATTTATAAGAAAGAAATAAAAAAAAATAAAATCATTTATAATATTATAAAATATATATATATATATATACTTTTTTTTTTCATCGCACAATAAATATGCTCTTATTAGATCTAGTAAAATTGGGTGCGCTAAAATCCAATTGGGGATATTGGAATAAAATCACGCAATCCAAACCTGCCAAGTGCCAACCGTTCACAATGCGTTGTCCTTTTAAGGACCAATCCATGCCTAAAAAGCGAATCGATAATTTTCTTCCCTCCTTATTTCTTGTCAGCTAGAAATATGGGCGGTTGGCGCGTCAACTGGTGTTGGAAGACATTAATAAAGTTGTTTTGTCTCAATCTGTAGTCATTTTTAAACCAACGGTTTCACCATCCCCTTCGCCAAAGAAATATGGCTAGTGTTGTACTACCAAATGAACTACAGCCAACAACAGCAAAGCGAAGCAAACAAAAGAGCAAATAAAAATATGAATGACCTAACGTCATTTTCCCACATCATAAAGTAGAAAGCTTTCCCACACATCATTTTTCATGTTTGTATATTTTTATTTGAATAAAATTACGTAATATTTTTAATAAAATATACAATAAAATATATAATTAATTTTAAAATTTTAATAATTTATTTTTTTATATTTTATATTTAATATATATTTTATAATTTAATAATTCAAATTATTATATTTTTACTACACTTTTACATCACGTGTCTAAAAAATTTTTCTATGTTTCCTTTTCAATGTTTGAATACGTCGCTCGAGTGGAGCCAAATAAGTAGAGAATTCAGCGAACCACAGCACAGCATAGCGACTTTCTGCAAGGCTGAAAAGTCTGAACGTCCGTGCAATTATAGTCATTGTTAAATTACTTTTGGAAAAAAAACTTAGTAATTTTAATAATTTAAAAGGTAATTATAAAATAATATATTCTTTTAAATAATTAAATTTATAAAAAGTTAAAAATTTGACAAAATGTTTGAATTCGAAATTATTTAGCTATCTGATGTGATTACTTAATTTTACTTTTATTTTTTTATTAAAAATTTTATAAGAATAAAATTACGTAGATAAATTTAATGAAATATATCAAAAATGAACAATAAATTTAACAAAATTAAATAATTTATTTATTTTTTAAAATATAAAATATTTTTAATATTTAATAATTTAAATTACTGTATATTTATTGTAGTAGTATAATTGCGTGCGCATAAAGTTTTTCTGATATTATAAATAACCTGGCAGAGGCATCTGTTGACTGAAGAAGACTAAAGGAAGAAGCCAGACCTCATTTTGAAACAACACCCTGAAAAAGAAGATAAGGAAGGGTGAAAGAATTATGGGATCAACTCTATCGGTGGTAGCTTCCGTTGCAATCCTTCGAAACCAGTTCGATAACTTAATTCCACCGGAAATACGAGGTTATTTGTTGGAACTGAGCCGCCGTTTCTCCTCAGAGCAGACCCTGGTCGTCAAGGAATCTCATGAAGGATCAACCAACCATTTATTCAATGCCTTAGCAACATATCTCGGCAGCAGGGCCTTCCGCAACCCTTCCGCCCCGCGGCGGCTCACGGTTGGCAAGCGCGAGAGCATGAAAGTTCTGACCTTTGGCCTCGACCAGAACTCAGAAATTGTCGACACTTTTGATGGCGTGCCCATGAAGTGGACTTATCATCGTGACAACAGCACCACGCTTCACTACGAGCGGAGATGGTACGAGGTTCGGTTTCACAAGCAGCATACTAGCATGGTCACGAACGATTATCTTCCTCACATTCTCGAAACGGCCAAAACAATCAAAAATCAGAACAGGGTCGTGAAGTTTTACACTATTCGGGACAGCCGCGAAGGGTGGAGCTCCAAAGGGGCCAGCTTGGATCATCCCATGACTTTTGAGACATTGGCCATGGACGGAGACTTGAAGCAGAGAGTGATTGATGACCTCGATAGCTTCATGGGGGGAAAATCGTATTACAGGAAGATTGGAAAAGTATGGAAACGAGGTTATTTGTTGTATGGTCCTCCAGGAACTGGGAAATCAAGCTTCATTGCTGCCGTATCCAATTATCTCAACTTCGATATTTATAACTTGAACCTTGCTACTGTCAACACTGATTCCGCCCTTGAGCACCTGTTGCTTCATATGTCGAATCGTTCGATTCTTGTGGTTGAGGATATTGATTGCTCTATTGTGCTACAGAATCGTCAAAATCGTCAAGTTGGTGATCAGCAAACAGATTCTAACCATCCTCCTCGGCCTCAGGTTTTTTCCCTCTCCTCTCTTATGCTCATTTTACATTTTCCATCACCAGTTGGGATTTTTGTATCGCGAAAACATTGTACCTGTTTATCATTCAAGATTGATCAACAATACCGTAGTAATTATAAAGCTAATGAGTGCAATAAACCCGAAGTAATACATTAATTAGATAAAAAGAGGATGCACGATCTGCCTATGGCTCTGATAAATGAGGGACACAGTAAGGCCATTGAGCTCCTTCCTTGTTTACACTGGCCTTTTGCTCCATTTTGCATTTCAATGCAAGATGGGCACTTTTATCTACCATCTGTTTCTCAGTGTTTGTGTGATATGGTTAAGAAATGGTACTTCCAATTGTTTGTGAAGAATGAAGCTCCGTCATCCTAAAGCGTAGCTTGTTATTGTTATGATAGGTAACACTTTCTGGACTTCTGAATGCAATTGATGGTCTGCTGTCCTGTTGTGGAGATGAAAGGATCGTAATCTTCACTACAAACTACAAGGATCGACTTGATCCTGCTTTGGTAAGAGCAGGTCGTATGGACATGCACATATATCTGTCATATTGCACATTCTCCGTCTTCAAGCAGCTTGCAGCAAATTATTTGGAAATCGTGGATCATTATCTCTTCTGTCACATTGAAAAGCTTATTGAAAAGGTTGAAGTTAGTCCTGCTGCGGTTGCTGGTGAATTGATGAAGTGTAAAGATCCTGATAAATGTCTTGAGGGCCTCATCAGCTTTTTGGAGAGCAAGGTAAACTAATCAATTTTAGATTTGATTTACCATCTGGAATGAAGTGAGCCATCAGGATCAGCAAGATTACATATTTTAATTATTTTCTAGTCTTGTTCTTTAGAGTTATATACAAATATTTATCCCTAGAGTTGCCTCATTTAAAATTCTGTTCAATTTTGACAAATTTCTGACATAAGCAGCATCAGGAAATTTGTACACTTAATCATATTCATCAAGCTACATGATTTGTGTACAGTAAAATTCAGATATTTTGTAGAGAATGTGACATTGATTAACACCAGCCTTTCAATTGAAGTTGCCTTGCTTGTATTCAGCTTTCAATTTCTCACACAAGTTCACATGTGCATCACAAGCCATCAAGTTCATCAGACCATAAGTATCTGCAGAAATTGTAGTAGTAAACTGCATTTGGTTTGTTCAACATGCAATGACGTATTTGTTGACTTGTATTTCCTTTTCCATGGATTTATTTCATCAGGGAGAAGAAATGAAATCGTCAAATAGTCCTCTCTCAGGATCGCAGGGAGTCAAGAATATGTCAGAAGAACGTGGCAATGACCTTAACCACCAAAAGGAGCGCCAGGTCCATTCTTCCCCCGAGACTCCTGGATTAGACGGTAACAACTTTGCAAATCAAATGGAAGTTGAATCTGCAGCACCTAGTACTTCGCTGGAGGTTACTGGGTACACAATTAAGGAAGAATTGGCACCTATCCTCCAAGCTGTTTTCTCAAAGTATGGGGACATTGCTGCAAACTGCTCCTTGCAATCTGTGCTATGTCGCTCATCCTTGTTGGACATTGTTTGTTGCACAATCCAAAGGCTACAATCAACAGAACTCAAAAATCTTGCACAAAGTGAGGCTAAGTCCATGTTACGCGGCACCCTGGATCTTGAATCAGTAGGGATGGAAGTGGGGTGGCTCCGCCAGCGGCTGGAGGAAGTTATTCAGGCTATGCCGGCTTTTGAAGTTCGTGTCCATACATACAACCAAAAGAAGCAAAATGTTCTGGAAGTTAAGGAGAAAGGGAAGCCAAAATCGTGCGGTGAAGAGACCTTAACTTTGCCGCAGGAAACTGACATGGCAAGCACTGTAGCCAACTTGAGTTGCCTCTATCATAAGTCATTGGTTGAGGGATTACTTTAACTTGAAATGCTTTTTATTCTCAAGCCAAGTACATTGGAAATATAAAACGTAGTTATCACGTATCCCGGTTTTACTCTCAATGAAAATTCTGGAAAACATGTATAAATGGTATGGAATATTGACTTCTTTTTCAGTTTGTTGAACTTATCTAGTGATTTTCTCCTTGAGGTTTGAGAAAGGTCACGATACCAATCTTTACCTCTGTTTCTATAGAAAGACTATCTCCGCAACTCAGAAATTATAATCTCCGTATTGTAACCTGATTTTTGTAACAAGTATCGCCTTTCTATGATCCTCCTAGAGATTGGAAACGACGGAGAGGAATTCTGAATTCTCTTGCTTTGTGTCTCTTTTGAACGAAACAAGTTGACGCTTGTAAAGAATATAATTCAATCCAATGGTAATGAATTTGACTCACAAACAATGTACACTTACATGGTATTGCTCGTTCAATTGTACAGGAACAATGGTCATTTTGCTGCCAAGAGGTGCTCGTACCTGCTACAATGTATTTACAAGTAATATATATAAAAATGAGTCTCCATGCATAACTATAAAAATTTTAAACACAATTAAATTAGACATAAATAATAATATGAATCTATTATTTAAATATGAATTATTAATTATACTGATTAATCATTTAGTTAATAATTAAAATTTAAATAATAATTTATATAATTATTTTTACTTTTAAATTTTATATCCACGTATTTTTTTCCCATATAAATTTGGCACAAGCTTTCGTGCTACGTGGCACAGAAAAACTAGTGACCAAACTGGAGAGGAGGTCAACAATGACCGCGCTGTTGTAAAAGTGGTTGGTTGGTTCATCCGTAGTTATTAAATCGATTCAGATATTGACCTGGTCAGACGACTGAATCAATAGATCATTAGTTTAATCAGTGAGTAATTGATTCAACCAATGAGTTATTAATTTTTAAAAAAATGAATATATCAAATAATATATATATATTTTTTATACAATTTAACATAATAACTATATTTTCATAAATTAAAAAGTAGTTTATACTAATTAAAATTTTAATAAAAATTCTTTTAAAATTATTTTTTAAAGTCAATTGTAACATATCATTTGATATATGAATAATGTTAAATTATTGCATACATAAAAATAGATTATAAAAAGTAAAAAAATTATTAAATTGTACAAAAAAAATATTGCGTAATACTATTTAGTATTATGAAAATATTATTTTTATCATTCACATAGTAAAAAGTAAAAAAAAATAAATTTTTGTGTGTAAATATTATACAAATATTATTGTTCAAGTAGTAAAAAATGAAAAAAATTTATAATTTTTACTATTTGAACACTGTTTATCATTAAAAAAAATATTATTTTTACTGTTTACACAATAAAAAATGAAAAAAAATAATTTTTTATTATACAAATGACCCGATTACTGTTCACGCGAATCGGCCCAACCCAGTACCCGGGACACCGGGTCACCGGTCTGACCGGCTGGGCTGGACTGGGTTTAATAACTAGGGGTTCACCTTGATGTGCCTTCGGCATATCTATCTTGTCTCTGCGTGATTAATTTATTTGAGTTATTTTGAAGAGTTAATATATAAAAATATTATTAATTTTATTTAAAATAATAAATGTAATATTAATTTTAAAAATTAATAAATTTAGTACTAATTTTGTTTAAAATAATAAATTTAACAAGTTGTGAAATTTTTTGAATATAATTTATCTGTTTCGATAATATAACACTAATTTATATAATTATCTTATTATCAAAACAGATATATTTATATAAATCTGTTATTAAAACTGACAGTTTTTATTTATATAAAATAATTTCGAACTAAATTTATTACTTTAAATAAAATTAATATTAAATTTATTATTTTTAAAAATTAATATTAATTTTATTATTTTAAATAAAATTAACGATATTTTTATATATTACGCTTATTCCGACTATCAATGTAAGCTTCATTTTTGGAATGGTCCACCAGCCAGCGCTCGCTACATTTGGGTTCGGATTGATCCAGTTAAGCCATATAAACCCATTAGTACAACCGCTGGTTGCATCAACTGGCATTGAAGATCCCTCGTGGCGTACATATAAGCGCGTTACTACAGCATCTATAACTTTGCAATTAATTTCAAAAGCCACTACTGTTAAAATTTTCATTTTTTTTTATTTTTTTATTTTCATTAAAAAAATTTACTGTATTATAAATTATATAATAAAACTGCTCTCTCTATTTTTAGAAATCACATTTCTTTTTAGAATTAAACCAAAATTTTTTGAAACAGAAATTTTTAACTATGTAACTTGTACTGGAACTAAAAAAAAAAAAAAAAGGAAATTGTATTTTATCTTTTAACACTAAACTAACTCAAATCTAATAAATTCATTTATATGTAACAAAATAAATTAACTAATATAAGAAAAAGAGTATTTAATTGAAAATTGCTAGACATAAGACATATAAGATTAGATTTTTTTTATGACTTAAATAATTTATTATATCGATACAAGTAATAATTTATTATTCTTTAAATTATGATTTTATACTCCATTAAATAATATAAAAATAATATTTTTTTATATAATTTTAATAAATTTTAAAATTTGAAAACTATAAAAAAAATTCAAATACATTGAGTGTCCATGAAGTAAAGATTTCTATATTTTATTGCCATGAATTCATAGCTAAAAATACAAGAAAGAAAATTTGTTCCAAAAAAAAAAAAAAAAACAAGAAAGAACAGAAGACACGTAGACAACGAACTGCTAAGTACTTAGTACCGCGCGTGAGTGGTTTTTGCACGAATAGAAAAAGAAGAAGAACAGAAATCGCCCCATTTGTCGGAATCTGCAGAACGCCTACGCTTTCTGGGAATCACAAATCAAAGGTGTTTGTGTTTTGTTTTTTCGATCACTAGGACATATATATTAGTCAACGAACGTCTTTGATCCTTTCCTTTTGTTTTCTTTTTGTTTCTTACTGATCTTAACTGCTTTGCCTTTAATCTCTTCTTATTTGTTGATAAATTGATTAGTGGCGTTTTGGGGTTTAATTAAGGAAGCCTTTCCCATCAACCCACTTGTTGATTGCCAGAAAATTCACCCAAATTATGGTTTATCTTAAGGCTCATATATGTTGGTTCAGATGGTCGATCGATCTTTTGAATCTTGATTAAAGTTGGGTTTTTTTTTTTTTTTCTTGGGTTCCCAGATTTTTAACCTTGGAGAATGATGAACTTTTTGTTTAGTTGTGTCTGAGTAACGCAAAAAATGGATAGTTCGAGTTGGTGTCGTTTTATGGTTTTTCTTCCTAAATTTAGAAACAAACCAGATTTAGGAGTCAAGCCGATCGTTTGGAAGTCTTCTATGTAACTAGACAAACTGGGTTTTAGGATTTCAGAACAACCCATTAGCGTTTTTTTTTTTTCCTCCCCTTTGTTTTCGTTGATCTTGAAGATAATGTACAAAAGTGACGTCGTTTCTGTGGCATTTTAACTTATGACATGTGAGAAACGGTCAAACTTCGTGTGTAAGGGGAGCATCGGATGGGTGCTCTCCATGGAATCGAGGCTTGGATTATGTTATAGGGGGAGGATGCCTGGAAAAATTTTATAATTCGCAGGAACTGAGCTTTGTGAAAGTTCTTTTTGATGCCTCGTTTCACTGTTTATACGCGAGGGCATTCTTTGCAATGTGTGATACATGACTACATGCTATGTGTTTCCTAATCCTCACTGTGGGTTTTATAAGCTGTTTTCTGTATAATGGTTTGATCTTTGCTGCATTTGATTGTCCTATGTGTAATCCTTGATTGCATCTCTTGGTTGGGAGTCAGTTTTTTGCACGATCAAGCATCTTGAGTTATCATGTTAATTTCCATTTGCCAGTCAGGGAAGGGTATGGCAGCAGGAGATGATGTTGATGTCTCAAGTTTGAAGTCTCAGATGAGTGAAACTCATGACATGTGGAAACAACAGATGGGATGGCGGCAAACCCAAGTGGATATTTTGCAAGCAAAGCTAATGGAGGTGAAGGCTTGTATACAGGGATCTGAGGAAGATGCCAAGAAGGAGCTGGAGGTTCTTTGGCAGAGAGTAAAAACTACTGCATCATTACTGACCTACTTGAAATCAAAAGCAAGGATTGTGGCTATTTCTGATTTAGCCCAGGAAGAAGTGGGACTTTTTGACGAGAACGGTAGGCTGCTCTGTAGTAGGTCCAGGAATGTGGATCTTTCTTCAATTGGTACTCCTGTTGAAGAGTCATGGATGAGACTTACGAAGCCACAGGGTAGCTTTGATGAACAAGATGAAGCTTATATTGGTGAATTACGCAATTCTGTCCAAATGGTAGTGGATGTAATGGAAACTCTTGTTAAAAGGGTTATAGTGGCAGAATCTGAAACAGCAATCCAGAAAGAGAAGGTAACTTTAGGTCAGGAAGAAATTAGATTGAAGGCAATCCAAATTGAGACCATGTCTTCTAAATTAGAGGAGATGGAGCAATTTGCTCTGGGAACAAATAGAATTCTGAATGAGATGCGGCAGAGAGTTGAGGATTTGGTTGAAGAAACATCTAGACAGAGGCAACGAGCTTCAGAAAATGAACAGGAGCTTTGTCGTGTGAGAAGGGATTTTGAGTCCTTGAAATCTTATGTTGGTAGTCTCATTAGTGTGAGAGAAACACTTCTTTCATCAGAAAAGCAGTTCCAGACCATTGAGAGGCTTTTCGAACGGTCAGTAATCTATGATCTTCCTCAAATAAGCAAGTATGCTTTGACTACATGTATTTTTCTTACCTAGTGCTACATCCAAATGTATATGAATCTAGCATCAATAATTGCCTCTTTGACATATCTTTGGTATATTAAACTTGGTTTGGCCTAGGTAGAAAAAGTTGGCAGGCTAGCTAACTACAATTTATTCTCTCTTCTCATTTCCGGTCACGACTTTCTTCATGTCCTCTACTCTTAACTTTTCAGCTGGATTACTTGATGTAAGTTTATTTGTTGTGAAGCAGACTGGTCACAAAGACAACACAGCTGGAGGGTGAGAAAATACAGAAAGAGGCCGAAGTTCAGAAACTTATGGAAGAGAATGTGAGATTGACTGCTCTCCTGGACAAGAAAGAGGCTCAACTTCTGGCCATGAACGAACAGTGCAAAGTTATGGCAATTAGCGCATCAAATAAGTAATTCTGCTGGGTGAATTAATCATTTTCGAATACCTGGCAAGCTGCTGGCTTGTGAATGCTTGATTCCTTCAGGCTGAATATCGAATCTGCCACCGATGACTGGGGAGTTCGATTACAGCATCTCAAATTGATGACCCAAAAGTGTAACTTTAAAGAGCTCCTGGACGTCTCTTAAAGTGTCATTCCAGTGCTATTGGACATTGTTGAATTGCGTGGTGGGAGTGGAAATTTGCCATATATATCACAGTTTTTGGTTTTACATTCTTGCTGTAGTTACTTGGATCATCAAGCTTTTATCTTAGCTGGCCGTTTACTTACTGCTGATGTTTTAATCCATTGGTGCATTCTTCATGGTAATCGCTCTCCATTTCCGTGGGACCATCAACGATCCAAATTTTGCCCACATCATCTAATGCAATTAATGAGTTTTCTAAAAATTAAGCTTCCATGATTAGCCTAATGATAATGGTAAATTTAAGGTTGTGTGAGTCAAATTTGATTTTTTTTTTTATTTGGTCAAATTTGATTTCTCGTCAAAAAAAAAAAAAAAAGAGTTTTTTTGAGAATAAAAACCCGTGGCCCACGGGCTGGATTTTGAATATGTGAATTTGATTCACCCTGGGCTCCTGGTCCTGGATTTTATTTTTATTTTTTTACTTTTATTATTTTTATTTTTCCCTTCTTTTAGAGGAAAAAGTTAGTAATAGCTAAGTAATTATTTGAATACGTTAAAAGATTAAAATTATTGTCGACATGTGACCTTACTTGGTTAATATTACAGATGAAGTTTGTTTAGAATTAATCTAATTAATATTGAGTTAGGAAAAAGCTTATCGGTTTTCTTTTGTCACTGTAGAAAAATGGGTAAAAATTGATAAAAAAAAAGTAAAAAATTAAAAAAATTTCCCCAATTTTAGGCAACATTGATTTGATCCCAGTAAAAACCCTAACGGAACCCCCGTCGGAACGATTGAACTGACATGCATTGCGAGATGCCTCATTCAAATTCACTTCCCGGGAGACAAACAGTCGGCGAAACTCAATCAGAGGATTGTGGGTCAGCCGTGAAGCCTCAGCGTATCAGAATCGGACACGCCGCCGAGGATGGTGACAAGAAGGTAGTTTTCACTATTCCCACGTTGTTCTAAATCCAAAAATTATACGTGTTAAACCCCATATTTTTAGTTTGCTTTTCTTTGGAATTTTTCTTTTGTTTGGCATCGCTCTGCAGGCAAGTTCGAAAACTTTGAGGTTGCAAGGACGTGTTTTGTCTTTTTTTTTTTTTTTTTTTTGTAGTAACGAGGTTGTTGTTTTTCCTGGAATTTAGGTTACAAGCAGGAGGCTTAAAGATGTAGAAATAAGCGTTCCCATTGTACACGGAACAGTTGCTTTTTACCTTGGTCGAAAGGGCACCGAGTGAGTGCTTTCTTCTTATGGTGCATTCTTTCTCTTGCTTTGTCTCTCTGTGCATTTGCTTTACATACGGTTCCCACGTTAATCAGGACTCAGTCACATAAGTGGACAGTCTACGTACGTGGGGCAACAAATGAGGATCTTAGTGTGGTGATAAAGCGAGTTGTTTTCCAATTGCATCCCAGTTTTGTTAGCCCTACCCGGGTTATTGAATCGCCTCCTTTCGAGTTATCAGCGTGCGGTTGGGGTGAATTTGATATTGGCATCACTCTGTTCTTCCACAGCGATGTCTGCGATAAGCAGTTGGACTTGTGAGTGATTTGGTTCACATTTTTACTGCCTTTATTTTGCTTGAGGAGAGCAGGTCAATTGATTAATGGTTGTTCCAACTTTGCAGTTACCACAATTTAAAGTTGTATCCTGATGATGAAGGCCCTCAGTCAACCAAAAAACCTGTTGTCAGGGAATATTGCAATGAGATTGTCTTTCCTGATCCTTCTGAAAATTTTTTAGCACGTGTGCAAAATCATCCTGCTGTAATTGTGCCACATCTGCCTGCTGGATTTGACTTGCCTACTCCTGTTACTATTGGTTGGTGCACGGATTGATTTGTTTTCGTGAGCTTTTGTGCAACTTTCGTGCAATAAAATATCAAAATATTTGTTTGGTCATACTTACCGTTTGGACTTCTGCAGTCCCAGTTGAAAGACTGAATGAGGGGAGAGGCGATACCAAAAATCATCTTTTGAGTCCATGGTTCCTTAATTTCTCGGAGGCAGATGAGCTTTTGAGACTTGCAGCAGCTCGTCAGCAGGTAAGAATGTCTTGGTTCCTCCTCATAGTACCTTGTTAAGGTTCATAGTTGCCCTTTTGCAAGTTGTTGTGCTGAATGGATATGCTGTATGACTGTATGCTTGAAATTAATGTGTGTAATGATTATTGAAGATTGCAAATCTGTGTGCTGCATTCCTACTGCATTCTGGAGCTAGATGTGATCAGTTGTCTCGCTGTTGATTTCTGTCGCATTTTTATTTTGCTCAAGTTTTCAAGGGCAAACATAGTTAAAGGGCCTAGTTCCTTAACCATTCCACATTAGTTGTTCTAGAGCAGTCAGAATTCTGATATTATATGTATATACCCAAAATTTTCTTCATAACTGGATCAGAGTTTACATCATGTGTAATGAATTTCTCTGTTATGGTGTACTCTACGATGTCTTCCCAACTGCTTATGATATTCATTGTATACCCACTGCATCCACATTTTTGAATTTTCTGTTTCAGCTTGTATATATATTCCTTCTTATATGGGAATACAATCATTTTTCTTTCTTAATCAATCCTTGAAGAATAAAGGAAAGGAAATTTACAGGTTCTAAAACACTTGCTTCTAATGTTTTCTGGACAGATTTCACTGGTTTGAGTTCCTTGTTCTCTATGTTTTCTGAAGATATGTGAAATGTTATAGGTGCAAGAACATATCATAAAGCTGAGACGACAATTGAGTGTGCTAGATGGGTTGCCTCAACCCTGAAACAGGCTCGGGTCTTGGTCTATGGATCGACATGTTGGATTTATCACATTCCAATTGCAGAGATAGGAGCTGTGGCAATGAGATGTAAAGGAACATGTGGATAGCATCTAGGTTTTTTCTTTTGTAGATCTTCTAGAACTAGTTTCCACTCTTGTATTCCAGGAGAAGTATTTTAACAGTAGATGGACTGTGCTACACTTCCTTGACCAGGAAGTGCTTGAGGGGAGAAATTTGCATTAGATGTTAGCTTTTGATACAGGAGAATATAATGAAGTAGGGGAAGTTTTCCTTGTTGGAATTAGATGTAGAATGTATGCGGCTGGCTTAGCTGTTCTCCTCTCTTTTGAGTTCCAATCAACAAATGCTTCAGCAAAAATGGATTGGTCATGTCAAAAATTTTCTTGGTTAATTAGTTAAGCCCGTGTCAGTGGATCCATGTCATCTTATCACTACACCAGATTCACATGGAAAAGCCGACTATTTCTATACATGTATGTAATAAACTAATAATGCTTGACAGCCAATCTGAGTAATTAGATTACAGGAGGCCCACTTGTGTCGTATGAGAGAGGAAAAAGATTCTCCTAAAAAATTCCCAGTGATAGCATCAGATGCTGCACATGTAGACCCCCGTGCTGATGTTGGCATGATGTTGGCATTGCATCGCATGCACGGCTGACTTGTTCCTATTAGATTTTTGGAGACAAGAATAACGTGGCCTTCACATGGTAATCATTTGGAAATGGTCGTCATCTTAGAAACGCTTGTTGATTTTCAATGGTGGCTACATTTGTTTTAAATAATAATGACTTACTTTTGTGCGCCTCAGAACATGGGAAACAACCCTTCAATCCAGGAAAAAGCTGACGCTACTAAGCCAGTGGTGCCCAATCTTTGTGAGGAATAAATGTTTGTTGTCTCATTTTCTCAGTTATGTGGCTATCCGTTGATTGCTGTGAGTTGTAGTCTTAAGCCAGGAACATGGGTAGTCCTAGAAATGTACCTAAACCTTCTCTTTAGTCGTGTCTCCCAGTAGTATGAATTTTCTCATAAGGTCAAAAATCCCGTCTTCCTTTTCCTCTTTTGAGCCGACGACCGTCTCAGCAATAGAGCTAATGCTCAAGTTGGTCAGTTTAGTTCCACCTAATTCTCCTCACGAACTTAGGATTGTGATGTATCTTTTTCTGTTTCTCGATGATGGATAGTGATGGGTTTCCTCGGACATGGTTCGTTGGCGGATCTGCTGCGGATAGGGCTACGTATCGTAGGTGGCGATTATTTCTTGCATAACATGATTATATGTCTATAGAATTTTGTTCCTTTATTTTTTTTTTCAATTGCAATCATTTGGTATTGTTTTTCGGGAGGCACTTAGTAGATCTCAATATTTAAAATTTAGACTTTAATTTTAAAAATTTTAGATTTTAATCATAAAAATAGTGGGGATTAAGAGTTATTCCTAGTAGTCCTAAAAGAAAATTCATTTGTACCTTATAGCCCAACAATCTCACAAAAAATCATTTGGTATTATAATTCAACTTAAATTAAATAAAAAAAAGCTCCCTTTTTTAGGACATTTAAAGCAAGTCATCTACATCTCAATTCAGTGGTATTAAAATTGGTAAGTTAATCTTATCTAACGAATAAAATATAAAAATAATCGGTAAGTAATCCCTTTCTAATGAACTTGAACATAAATATTAAAGAACTACTTTTCTAGCATTTTTTGACCCGTAATTTCCTAGGGTCTGGACAAATCACATCTCTGTGTTAATTATTTTTTTACATCGATAAAGTATGAAGATATAACGTGACATATAATATTTTCTAGGGTCCGATTTAAACTTTCATGAGGATATAAGGTGGGAAGTCATTTATTTGACAATGAGGTCACGGGTTAGAGCAGAGACCAAAAAAGTTTGGCAACAGTGAGAAAAATGGTCCCTTTGATGTCCTTAAAGGAGACAAGGCAGGGCTTGCCCAATGGGTTAAGGAAACTCCAATTAACCATATTTTGTTTTGTTTCTTCCACCCACATAAGCACATGGCTTTGTTTCAAGTAAGAATTCCACCCCTTGATGTAACTCTCCCCATAAATACCCCTTCAATTCTTCCCCATCATTACCACATTTCTCTTCTCTAGAGCCATTGTTCTAAGCTCTATATATCCATCTCTCTTTTCATACACAAAGCAAATTCCAAATTAAAGCACCAGGTCTCCCAAGCAAAATGGCAAAAATGGACAAGCTTCCTCAAACAGCAGCTCTGAAGCAAATTCTGAAAAAATGCTCCAAAATTGGAAGAAGACATGGCTATGACCCCCAAGGCCTCCCGGACGATGTGCCCAAAGGCCATTTTGCTGTTTATGTTGGGGAGAATAGAAGCAGATACATTGTCCCAATATCCTGGTTGGACCACCCGGACTTTCAAAACTTACTTCAAAGAGCCGAAGAGGAATATGGCTTCAAGCATGGCATGGGCCTAACCATTCCATGTGAAGAAGTTGTCTTTCGTTCTCTAAAGATGACCATTAGATTATGAATTCATTGTATTGTGAGGGATAAGCATGTCTCCAGGGTTCACAAATTAAAATGTTGTCTTTTCATTTTTGTCATTTTGTGATCCTCACCTAATTTCAGTAATGTTTGACCTAGTTATATTATGTGTACATTTGAATTAATTTCTCTCTCTCTCTCTCTCTCTCTCTGTTTTTATTTTTGTCTTTTTAGATTAAACCAACAGTGTGGTTTACTTAGAATAAAAAAATAATTATAAAATAGATTTTTATTATGTAAAATTATGAGGGAGTTTTACATCAAAAAAGTAAGTAAAATAATAAGCACTTGCTTCTTACATTTTCTTATCTTGGTTATAAGTAAAATTCTATCAGATTTATAAAAGTAGTAGGAAAACATTTTACTAGCTAATATTAAATAGCTGATAGTAGGTCACTTAGAATAATTAAGAATTCTCTGCTGTTTGTTGATCAAGTGAAAAAAGCTTGCATGGGTAAGTCGTTGAAAATGACTTTGAGTAGATATGCATCCCTCTTCCATCTTGAAGAGCAACAATGAATGGATAAGAATTAGAAAGCTAAGCCATTAATTACGAGTTTTGGTGATAAATGAACTGTCCTCTTAATTCTGATAGCTAACAAAGAAAGAAAAAAAAAAAAGGAAGTCAAAGTTAAAAATCTTCATTTCTGAAAAAACCGACCATAGGGACACACAATCGTGTGTTAGAATTAATAATTAAATCACAAAGCTTATTTAGTGGAAAAATAGCCTACCTGTTCTGGCCACAATGAGAAAAGGATATGCCTGGCCGTATTTAAATTTGCAATTGTGGTCGATTTCTCGCAAAATCAGGTAACGCTACTTTATATTGGGTGCTCGCTAATCTTATTCGCATTTTATTAGTACAGCACACGAGTCAGGAAAACTGAGGACTACAATAATGCTCTAAAGACCGTCAAATTAGAAAAACCATCACATTTTTTGACTCTATGAGCCGTTTGCTTAGCCTATGTAGTTGCAAATTCTTATTCATATTTTAGGCAAGTCAAAATGGTTTCTGTATGTGATGTTTATCTTGAAGACCTTAAACATGACTGCTAGCTAGTCGTTAGAACTCTACGTAATAGAACTATCAATATTAGTGATAGCATATGCTTGCGTCATAATGTCATTTATCTCTCTCTTCATTTTTTGTGTTCGATTGTGGGCTTGAGAATCAATACGGGACAAGGTAGCCTTTGGGTTTTACCTGGCATCATATATATGTTACAGTTTTTGATTTTGAAAAGTAATTCTTCAATATATATATATAATTTTTTTTTTTTTTTTGTGTGGATAAGTAACATTGTTTTCTTCATGATAAGTATGAATCTTCAGGGTAGTTAAGGAGAGAAAAATAATTATCATTATAATTGACTTCTAAGCTCAACGTTTCCTGTAGGTGTTGAGTACTAGTACTATGTCTATTTCAAAAAGAACAAAGTTTATTGGCAACGCAAGACGGGCATAAACTATTTAGTCGATATGGCATGAGTTGTGCATATATCCTTGGTCGAATGTGTCTGGAAACATATTAAACAATAAACGTCATGTTAATGTCTCCATGTTCATCTGGTTCATATACAATATAAAACTGTCAAACTCGAATATAAAATGAGCAGGGGTATTTTTTTTGAGTTCAATTGAATTAAGGAGGAGAGATTTAATCGTAATAAGGTGTAAATTTCGAAATCGAAACGGGGATTCTAACAAAGTCTCTTTAACATTGTGCTAGAATGACACGGAAAAAACCATTGAACAAAATCATCAAATAAAGTCATTATAAAAAACGTGGCATATACATTTAATAAAAAATATTGGGTGAGAGTTTTTAGTTAGAATCAAAATGGAGTATAGTGATATGAACTGTTAAAATATTAAATTTATGAAAATAAATAAATAAATTATTTAATATTGTTGTATAAATTATATAACAATTTTAATACTATTAAATGTACAGTTATAGGGAAGCTCTAAATAAATAATAGGAAAAAGTTGCATTTCCGGATAGTGATGCCTGAGAAAATGCCTGATCCTACGTGGCATCAAATTTTTAATATTCACTTAAAATTTAAAATTTGAATTTTAAAATCCCTTATTTAAATTTTTAATTTTTTAATATTTTTATTGATTGGACCCTACTTGGTACGTAGGATCAGGCATTTAATTGGGCATATTGATTCGGAAATGTAACGATCCCTAAATAATAATATGGAAAGTCAGAGAATGTCTAACGGGAGGGGAGCTCTTAGAGTCAAATGCAAGAGAGTGGGTCATGACCAATTGATACCCACCATTTTGTCGGGTCGAAATGAGCTCCAAAGCAATTAAAAACCTTAGTGGAATTGAATTCTCTTTGATTTCTCCCAAATAAAATCCATTTCGATCGGATTAGTACCGTTTTCATTCGCATAAATGCACACATTCTATGCACATGCAAGTGGGGCAATTTGCTTACTTGCTGGCAGCTGTGGCTGCTTAATTGAGCTTTTTCGATTCCTAATTTGCTGTCCTTCTCCAAGTCAGCAGGATTTTCGTTAGCTTAAGCCACTTGGACAAGCAAACCTTTTTCCGTTTTCTAATTGGCTGCTGTCATCAGGGGCCACTGCCCGTATCCGATTTCTCAACAATTGAAGTATTAAATTTCTTGTATTTCTTTGGACATCTGGTACCGTCTCCCATAAGAGAAAGGGATTAGGAACTAAACTGAAAAATAATCACATTTGTAATAAAATCATTTGAATTTCAGACTTGGTATGAAATTACTGACCATCATCAACTAAGTGGCATATAATTTGATAATGATCATCTGTGAAAATCTGAAAGAGCAGATTATTTAAAATAAATGCTACAGATGGTCAAGTGCCTATACTATAATCAGTTTCCTCCAATAGCAACAATTTCTATTTATTTATTTATTTATTTTTCAGGTTTTATATGGATCCAAAGGCTATAATTTGATAATGCCACCCACTCTTTTTTTTTTTTTTTTTTGTGAAAAATTTCTCCGTTGCGTGTAATACTTTATTATTCTCTGAGGCCAGCCAACTCCGCCTGTAAATCCTAGCCATTTCTCCCGCTTTTCTATTAGTACTGCACTGCTGGAGAACAACTGTTGGTCTCTTGACCCTCTTGGTGTATCACTGCAATAAAAACGACTAATTAATGATGAACAACAAGTGTTCAATTTCCAACAAGTAATGTGCACTGAATTCAGATGAGGTGGAGGCTTACATATTAATATCTACGTGGAAGTGGAAGGGGAAATGTTATTATACACATTTTGTTTACTGTACATATATGTAATATAATAATATTATTTTTATTATTTTAAAAAATTAATTTCTTTCAAAAAATTTTTTTTTTATAAATCTCATATGGTATCTACACTTTATATTTTATGATAACACTTATTTAAATTTAAACATTAATTTTATAAAAAAATAATAAATAATATAATATTACTCAATACTCGAATCGATGCACTTAGCCGGATCCGTTCAATTTAACATGGTCATCATGCTGTAATTGGCAAGCAGAGTCTTATTCTCAATGGCTAGCCATTTCTCCCACACTCCTTTGGTGCAATGGAACTCAAAAGCCAATAGGCCCAATAGCGTGCTTAAGGGTAAACTGGAACTTGGCTCCAATTATTATGCATTTCCTCCACAAAAGCTTTGCTAGAGAAAAAAGCCCATTCAATTCGTAGATTTTTTTTTGTTAATTACCCAAATGCTTCATCCAAAGAAAAACATTACCGACATTAACATTAGTGACAACTTTGGTCCTGTCACGCAACTGCAGACTAGTTGTTTCCTCTGGTAGATTAACCAAAAGGGCGGGCCACGGCGATCCTTTTTCAAAATAATTATTTTCATGAATTCTTTAAAACAATTGAATTTTGAAATTTCAAAATAATTAGTCCATTTGTACTAAGAATTATCTAAGGCTGATGATCGTTCCAATATATATATATATATGAACTCATTCTTTGGAAACCCCTTAGGTAAGGCTGTTCAAAAATTGACTAACCTAACTCAATTTAATTAATTCAACTCGCATAAATTCACACTTGCCAACACCACATATTATATGTGGATTGATTGCAGTTTTAAAATTTTAAAATCTGCTAAAGGCAGATTGGATGTAAATTAAACGTTCAATCTGCCTAATCTAATCTGATCCGCCTATATATATATATATATATATACATGTGTGTGTGTGCGTAATTTCGGTGTCTCTGTGTCTGTGTTTGTGTGTAATTTCTATGTGTATGTGTGTCTGCGTGTGTGAGTGTATTTTTATGTATAAATGGTAACAAACGTAAGTTAAAATATTTATAAATTATATATATCTATATATAACGTTTCTTTCACATTGTTGCTATGATTAATAATTTATTATTTAAATTATTGTGATTAATGATATAAATATATTATTTTATTAAAATATTTATAAATTTGACTGAAGAAAATTATAATTTTTTTTATTACATACAATCCGTCAAAAAAGATTTAATTCAATGGCGGATTGAATTTAATGGATTGAATTGTACGATAAATTAAGTGCGGATGAAGAATCATCTAATCCACCGATGATAGATTGAATGTAGATATACACCTAAATCCACCCAACTTGATCCGCAAACACCCCTATCCTCAAGTGTCACACTTTTGTCACGTTTAGTAAAGATATGAATGCAGTAAAGGTGTTCATGAGTTAACTTGTGCATGTGCTTGGAATGAGATTTTTGTGCCAGACAGATATTTGGGTTTGCAGGGACATTAGCGAATTACCTGTTATGAAATGTCAAAGTTTAGTTCAGTTATTGAGGAGAGAATTTTTTTTCCCCCGAGATTAGATCGTACCCAAAAACACACTTGTTGTAAAGTAGAGGTCAAAAAAAAAAAAAAAAACTCAAATAAATTAAAAAGTAACTTATTTCTTAAAAAAAGGTCATTAAACTTAATTATTGTGAATATTTAAAAGATCAAATGCTTCAAATGTTTTCTTTTTGTCCGTCTAATTAAGTCCTCCATATAACTCCCCCTAATTTTAAATATATGCTAAGGCCTCTGTGCTAGGTTTTTTTTTATTATAATTATTTTTGTTACTATTTCCTTGTTTTTTTTTGACTTGTTCAGACGTTATGTTAAGAGGTTTTTGATAATTAACACGGTTCTTATTAGGTACATAATTATTTATCTTCATTTTTCCCTTTTATTTTTTTAGTCATTCAGCTCAGTTGGGATAAGAGAATTCGGTTTGTCAGGCCGACTTGGGAACTTGACCCGTCATCCACTAGTTAATTAATTTGGCCAAATTTAATATTTTTTAATTTCGAAAATAATGACAATTTTGGAAACGCAAAAGTTTAAAGAATATTTGGCTATAAATGTGAAAGTGACCGTCCTTTGGCTATGAATGTGAGAGTGATGGCATTTGAAATATGGTTGCTCATGACTTTTTCCGTCTAACAAGATGGAAACTGTTGCCTTCAAAAAGATAATAATTCTATCACTTAAAATGAACAATTGGTAGTGAAGCATGGTTGAGAAAATTAATTATCTTTGGTTAATGTCCAGGGAAAATTTTCTTAGGATCACTACCTCGTTACTTTTCTGTTCTTTTTTTTTTTTTTTATGGTTTTTGTTCTTAAAGGGAATGGCTGTTAAAAACAGCAAGTATTTAATGTCATCCGTCTAATCACTTCCTATAACACTTTCTCCTCAAGGCCACAACAAAAAAGATTGTGTAACTCATTTTTTTCTTAGTTCTTCTTAGAAGTTAAAACAAGGAATCGATCTTTTTTATTTTTCAAAGGTTCACTTCAGCCCATTAAATTATACCACAAGGCATCAGCATTGAAGGCTTGTTTTAGTGTGAAGGCATTTGCACACAAATTAAAAATAAAAAATAAAAAACGAATTGGAGACACATACTAGTTTTCCCGTTTTAATTATATTGTGTTAACTGCATAACATATTTTTGTCTCTCAATACACGGCCCCGAAACAAATAGCTCGAGCAGATATCTAATTATTTTATAGCAGCATAATTTTGACCCTGTCGGGCAGCGGGGTTTCGCCCCTTGTAATTTTTCACTTATTCTTTGTTTTATTGAAGGAAATTAATTAGTATTATAGCCTACTTTTTTTTTTTTTTTTCCTTTACAGTTGCAATCAAACCCAGACCTTGAGGCAGAAGTGTTTCAAAATTGGCCAACACTCAAATACTCAACAAATTTAAGCAATTGGAATTTTCAATGGGATAAGCACGGTAATTGCACGGGGATCAGCCAACTGGAGTATTTTAGGTATGGAGCGACTGGGTTCCCTGAGCTGCTTGGTCTGCTGGCCGAAAACAATGTGTCTCCTGGGAGCATTCATCCGGCGTCGCTATACATACAAGCAATACAAGAACAGACGGGCCCATATTCCGTCCATCTCAGGTGCCATTTAGACGGGAGAGACAAAATTCTGTAGGAAATTTATGTTTGTGTTGATCCAACCCTACAAAATTATGTGTCTTGTCCTTGGGATGGCCTTAATGATTATTGCGGGCTAAGGACGAAGTTGCTCTAGACATGAGGGCGCGGGCATACGTATAGAAAAGGAAGAAGGCGAAAGAAATGTCAATAATATAATGATATTAATTATTTTTATAATAAAATTGGTAAAATATGATATAAAAAATTATAACGTTAATTTTTATTGTAAAAAAATTAATATTATTGTAAAAATATTACTCATTATTCTATTATTGATACTATTCTGTCCTCCTCGTTCAGGTTATGATAGACATGAAAGCCATGACTGTGAATATAATATATACGGAAAATACACCCATGTTGTCTGGCGGTCACTGTTATGCTAAAACTTACAATATATTGCCAAATAAAATTTCCGAGTAATAATGCTCTTTCTCTTTGTGACTCGAATTTAATTTTTTGTTTGCAACTTACTACAATTCTTAAGTTCCAGATACCAGCCAAAGAAGGGACCAAGAAGCATAATCATGCAGAACTCCCGTTTTCAGCATTAATAGTGAGGTGACAGAAACAACTCTAATCTGATTAACCCAGCAGAATGCAACAAAGATGATTGTGCAGGAAGAAGAGTATATGAAAAACATGTGTTCTTTCTGGAGAAGGATGAGTTGCTGATATACTGGTTCAACCTTTAAGGTTCATAAAAGTGAATAATGGTCATAAAGGTGAATAATGGACAGAATAATGGTGGTTAAATGGTTGTAACTGCTGCAACGGCTAGTTTTCCAACAACCAAAAACGGCTAATTTGACCGACGAGTCTGAATAGTCTCAAAAATATTGGGTTCAGGGGTGGACCGGCCAAGGCCTGTCCACTGCGTAAGGTCCGGTGGGCCCGCTCCTATCGGACCCAAAACTGGGTTGCGCAAGACCTCTTATGGGTCTTTTATTTTGTGAAAGTGTAAGGCACATATTGGTTTATAAACTAGTGGTACATAACATTTCTTTTTCATGTGGGTTTCAAATCTCCTTATATACTATTTTATTAAGCACTATACCTATCTTTCATTTCTTTGTTTAATGTTGTAATTGAGGATCTTTTATGAATTTCGGCATCTTTTATGAATCATGCAGAACTCCCTTGCCAATTTTTCTTGTTTCACCAGCGGCTAAATTCCGTATGTCTTACATAGAGGTTGTATATACCTATAATTTCTTTTTGATCCATGTAAATGTTGATCGCTTCCTTCTCATCAGAAGCTTATGTCTTAGATGGGTTATGATTGTTTCTTTGTTGCTGGAGATGAGATTGCTCTAAAACGTATATTTAGTACCCAATTTTGCAAATGAATGTAAGATGTTGAGCACCGAGTTTTCGTTTGCATCTGAGGATTGACTGCCATCCGTTTAATACAAATTGAGAGTGGCCTATACATGTTATTACATAAAAGAAAGATCTAACGGCTATTAACGTATTGACGGGGATTCTACCAATATCCTCGAATAGATTAGTAGAGTCTGGTTTGAAAATAATACTGAAAAAAGTAAATGACTTGTATTTACTTTTACTCTTTGTTCCTTGTGACCCAGAACTTGACCACCTTTAGATCAGAAAACAATATGATTACCTACCTACAAACTATTCAAAGTCATCTGAATCTTATGATAAGGTTTTAGACTGCGAGGTTCAGTTTATTCCATAGATCAATTTTAGGTTGTATTGCACAATCTCTCCAGTAAGAAAATCTGTCAAATTAATTGGGAAGACTGGACAATATATGTAGAAATGTTTTCACAGTATTATTTATTTATTTTTTTTAACTGAAACTCCTGTTCCAATGCTGGTAATAATTTAAATAAGTAAGGGAATTTCTCTTTTCCTGAGTATTTTTCTCCTGAAATTCCGTAAAACCAAGGTATTACCATTGTATTCTTAGACTTCTAAAAAAAAATTATTCTCACATATTCATTGTTAGAAGAATTTTTAATAAATTAAGAACTATATATACTAGAGTTAAACTTGCACATTGTGCGGGTTATAGGTATTAATTGGATAGCGTTTGTATTTCAAAAAATACATATATGTAATTCATATTTATTATTCTTCTATATTAAAATTAGAATAAGATGACAAGCATAATCTCACCCTACATTGTGCTTTTTCCCTTCTCCTTCAAAAGAATTAAATTTCATTTTTTTTAAAAATCTTTTGAATAACTTCCTACTAGTTCTCGCCATCATGTTTAATATTATCCCAAAAACTACCTTGATTTTTTGAGCTTCAATCTACAGGGCCACTTCCAACGCCTGAAACTACCAAAATTCAAAATAGTAATAATAATAACAATAATGAATTTTTTTAAAACAAAAGAAAATTTTAAAGATGATTTATAGTATAATGCTAACAAAGTCAACCAGACTGTTGTCAAATCTCTGACCGGCGGAATTCCTGTCAAACGCTTTTCCTCTTGGCTGCCATGTGGTTGAGAGAATTAAAATGGAAAAGAAAAAAAAAAAAACCATAGTTTCTGTACCGGCGAAAAAGTGTGCCTTCTTGCAGATAAACAAGCGAGCGTTCGTGAAATACTATTTATATTTTTTCTTAATAAATTAGACTATTAATTAAAAGACAATACACATATCTATTTGAATCTTTACATAATTGAGTATTGAAAAAAAATATATGTCAAGGTGCTGTATACTTACAATACAACTAATTGTAACACTTTGTTGAGATTTTATAATATAGTGTTCGATTTTTTATATTTTTTATTCTTATATTTTGGTTTTCAACAATTTTTTTAATCAAAAAAGAAAAAGATGCGTCCAGTGGCCTAACTCATAATTATCCATATTATTTATTAACGTCGACACTTTACACTTAAAAGCATTCAACTTTGGAATTTGCGCTTGTAATAAAATAAAAGAAAAAACTACATAAAAAAAAAAAACACATAAAATACTATTCGAATACAATTAAATGAATTTAATGTGTAACTAACTGAATTTTATGTGTAATTAATTATAAAAAAAAATTACTTCTTATATTTAATTACACATGTAATTCGATCGGTTACATGTTAAATTCGATTGATTGCATTCAAACAGTAATTTAAGTACATTTTTTTCTAAAAACGTAACTGTACTCTAAAATAAATATGGATTACACTTTATGCTGACACCTGCCACCAATTTAATTAAATACCGGATTGGACAAAAGATTATTAGCTTGGATCCCTCGCTAAATAATCAATTAACCCCAGATTCCAACTCAGTAATAAGATTTAATTTAAGTGATTAAATTTCAATGTGCTTGATTTCTCTATTTCTAATGCCTGCTTGTTTTCACATAGCTCTATTAGACAATGGAGATTATATTGGAAGTCCTGAAATGCTAAAAAATCCCAAAGATTTTTTTACAAAAAAAAAAAAAAAACTAGTTCTTCTAGCTTCATGAGCATGAAGCGTATCGCAGCTCGCAGGAACGCCACGTTTTGGTCAAAATCAATGGAGATTACGCCTTTTTTTTTTTTTTAGTATTTATGTTACACGTTATTGGTAACTGAAAATTGCTGAAGTTTCCAGTGTCAGGTGCGTTGTTTTGTCTTTATGCACCGGAGAGGTTTATTTAAAGAAGAAATCCCACATAATGCATTTCTTTTAAGAGTTAAAAGAGAGGTTAAAAAAAGTAAAAAAATGAAAATAAAATTATTAAAATTCAAATACATGATTAAAAAATTTTAACAGAATATTTTAATTATAATTTTAAAAATTAGACCGAACTGATAATTAAACTAAAAACTGATAAACCGATATAAAAACCGGTTCAATTCTTTATTTTAACCGAATGGACAATTAAACCAAAAAACTCCGTCCAAACGGAAAAAAACTGGACAAACCAACGACGATAAACCAAGCGGGTCGATGTCAAAATCGCCCAAATGTGGTCTTAACAATCATAAACCACTGGACGTCCAAGCTCACCACACATTTGGGCGAGCCGAGACGCGAAATCCCATAATGCACTTCAAATTGTATGTGCCGCCAGTACTCATGCCTTAATTAAATGTATTTGATCGCCAATATTTTGGAGTCCAATGTAAATTTTAATATTGAATGACTGTAGAATTTGTTTAGTATTCATAATTCAACAAATATTTAATAAAATGAGGATCTAAATTAATTTGAGTAGTAGAATGTACATGTCTTTACTAAGAAAATTAAGATTTGAATCATAATTCATTCTTTCATTTGTCTTTTCTTTAATGATAAGCTACCATAAAAAAATATTTAATAAATAGCAATCAACTTAAATTGTGAGACGGTATTGGTTATTAAAACAAATAATCACAATGAGATTATATGTAATTGATGCTCTATTTTAAACACATGTGCGGTAACAATAATGATGTTTTTCTTGATAAAAAATTAGTGTAATTTGACAGAATCGTGAATAATAAATACACTAATATATTTTTTACAAGATTTAGAATACATTTACAAATCTTAAGGATATACAGGGACTTAGAGTGTTTTTTTTTTTTTTTTTTCAAAAAGGACTTTATAGCGACAAGCATTTCAAATCCCCTAACAAAGTGCCTCGCAATCAAATTGCAAGGACCGCCAGAGCACTGTTCCCATTGAAACGGGCTGTCGTTCAAAAATAGAATACGGAAAATGTTTATGGGTAAATGCTTGTCTTCACATTATGTCTACATACACGTAATTTGTATAATTATGAGTACTTTTTTTACAATCGTAATGATAAAAAGTGATATAAAAAATATTACTATTTTTTCGTTTCATATTTTTTAATTACAATTATATAAAAAATATTTATAATTATACAAACTAAATACGTATGAATACAATGTAAAAACTCCGTCTGCTCATGCAAGAGATCCCGATAGAATATTGTCCTCCATAGTTATTATAAGACTTCCCCAGGGACCAAGACGTAATTTAATTGTATCTTTCAAAGTCTCGTAGAAACGGGTTGTCGTTTTGACGGGTTCACTGCTGCTACTCAGCTTTTGACGGTTAGGATCGTTGTCCATCCTCGTCCGACCGACCACCAACACATCGACAGCAGTTGGCTGTCTGCCTCAAATGCAAAGACTTCTTCTTGTTATTGGTCTTTGATTGAAGGGATCTCTAACTTATAGTTGCCAAATTCGCTTGTAGAATTTCTTGAAGCAAACGGGCTTGACTTTTCTATTTACACGACTATTAATTCAATTCAACCCCTCGTCATGTGAGGTTCTCTCTCTTTTCTCTGTCAGTGCAATCGAATCAAAATCTCTTCTTGTAACTATTAATCGCTTGGTTTTCCCACAGAGCATCAATTATTGAGTCTTTTGAGTTTGTGTTTATTATGGTTTTTAATATGTACTTTGGGAAAGGTTGAAGCCTGGGAGTGAGGCCCCTCTCGAGGAGATTGAAGCTGATGAGATAACTGTAAGCTTCAGTTTTTATAAGTTAGTTTAATTGAAAGGAAAGAAAAAAAATAAAAAAAAATTTGTGGATTTTTTTTTTTGCATGCATGTCTTCAATGGAGTACGTCTGGGATTCTGATTGCTGACCACCCCAATGTTAGGTTTTAAATTAACTTAACACTACGATTTTATTAATTGAATAATGTCACACAACAATAATGAGAAGCACGCACACTAATTATAACCTTTCAATAAATATGCTCACCAACCACACAATAATTTGTGGCTCTCAACTCCTTATATACTAGACTAACAACTTATATTTCGACTCTAACAATGAAAACATAACAAACTAATCATAATTCTACTAAAACACTAAATCCTAATTTATAATGAATCTGAATTAACCTTAACATCCTCCCTTAATTCTGATTCGGTCTTGCAGTCATTCACAACATCTGCTTCGCTTAACAGAATCTTTAAACTTCAATTTCATCATCGAAACCTGCATCAAATCAACAATTTCATAATTTTAACTGAAACCTTGACTCTTCTTCAAATTGGTTCACAATCTGCAAATAAACTTTTAAAACTTCACTAACATAATTATCAGGTGTCTTCTTGACAATTCTTCTTCCAAATCCTTATGACTAATTTCAACATGACATTTGATTTTGTTTTGCCAATTCTTACTTAACTTTTCAATCCTTGAAGGAACTTGTGACAAATGACATTCAATAAGGTCTAAGATTTCATTCTTCACGACACACAACTGTGAAATTGTGACAAATGACCTTTAATAAGGTCTGAGATTTTATTCTCTACGACACACAACCGTGAGATTGTATAGTACTTTTACTCTACTTCTTAGTTTGTTTTCCAATCATACATGGAAAAACTGAAACGAGCTATCATTAACTCTCAACTGAACTGAGTATCTCAGCTCTCAACATAACATGTCCCTAACTCCGAACTCTTTTGGCTCCACAAGTCCTCACACGAGTTTTCTGATTAACTCTAACAAGTACTTTCATTTGAGCATTCACTAACTATCGACTGCTGATAATTTCAAATCTCAATTCAACTCCTGAAATTATCTTTAAATTCAAGTTTTCCTTCGCTTCAACTCAACTCTACCTTCTCTTTTTTGTTGTTTCATCGTTTCTTAACTGCTTCATCATTATCTTGACCTCCACGATTGCTTTGACGTATTTTTATTACTTTAATTAAAACTCTTCGTATCTAACTATTCTCTTCTTTACTTCTGAATTATCTGCAACTTTAAATCTTCTTTCTCTTCGTGACCTGCTTCAAAGTTATTCCTAAAATTAGTCTCTCCACCTTTCTTTTTCTTTTTTCTCCTTTTCTTCCTTCTCTTTTTCTTCCTTCTCATACCCATAATTATTAGATCATCAAATTTTTTTCAACTTTTTTTTATTTTTCACGTCTGTCAAATCCTTAAATTCATCAATAATTCTTTTCTTTCTTACTCTTTATTTTTTCAATAATTCTTTGTTATTCTCCTTTGAATTTTTCATTCTGACCCCTTATTTTTTCCTTTTCTCTGATCTGCCCCCTTTTTTGATTTTCAATCTGACCCCATTTTCTTTAATTTTTCTTCTTGCTCCTTCAATGAACAGCTCTCAATTTCAAAACAAATACCCACTGGTGATGGTATGGTGCAGGCGATGGATGGCTGGTGGCGATCTCCGGTTAACAGCAAGGGAGGACGGTGAACGGCGGCTTAAAGCGAGATCAACAGTGCAGAAACGGAAAAGATGACCCGGTGGGATTCCAACGACTTTCAGGTAACGAAACGGCGCGTCGAAGGCTAGAGATCGTGATGGGACGCCGGGGAGTCGGATTTTGGAGGTTTCGAGATTCGTCGACCAGTGGAGATCGCAGAATTGGCGAGGGAACGGCGGCTGGGATCTTCGATCTTCCCTTGATCTGCGAGTTTTCGGCAAGATTTCCAGCGCGTGGGTGCTGGAATCAAGGAAATCAGTGATCTGCGCTTCAGATGATGGTGTTCGACGACTGAACGGCTTCTGATGGCGACGAGTGTGGCGGTGCGTGTACAGCCAGCTGCGGCTGCGGCGAAGATCCGGCGATGCTCTGGCAGCTCCTTTTTCTTCGTTTTAGATTAGATATCTCTCATGATATCTGACAACGACAATTTCGCTAGCACTTAACTCAAACAAACCGAATAAAATTTTGTAATCAACACTTATTTTCAACTAATTGGATCCAAAACTCGGTAACGGTGACTTCTCGATCAACCAACTTTGATACCACTGTTAGGTTTTAAATTAACTTAACACTACGATTTTATTAACTGAGTAATGTCACACAACAATAATGAGAAGCACGCACACTAATTATAACATTTCAATAAATATGCTCACCAGCCACACAATAATTTGTGGCTCTCAAGTCCTTATATACTAGACTAACAACTTATATTCCGACTCTAACAGTGAAAATATAACAAACTAATCATAATTCTACTAAAACACTAAATCTTAATTTATAACGAATCTGAATTAACCTCAACACCCAAGACTAACACCATCCTCTATGCCAACAATCACTCCGTCCTCATCCTCAACCTCGACAACCCTCTGAACGTCTCCGTATACAGCGAACACGGCTATCAGGTCACCGTTGTCTGCTACTCCTCTAACGATGAGTAGGCCGCCTCTGCCTACGTCACCGACACCATCAGAATCTAGGGCGCCTACAATGATCTATTCCACAAGAAGGAATTCAACTTTTTGGCTGGTCGGATTGACAATCTCCAGTGGTCCCCCGATGGTTTTGAAGACTGTTGCCTTTACTGACGGTAAGGGCAAATTGCTTCTTCATGTTTTCGTATGTGTAATGGACTGACGATAGACCTTTTTTCTTCTTTGAACTTTTTTTTTTTTTTTGTTTTTTGGGTAAATAATCTCTTTATTACATGTAAAGCTTTTATTTTTGGGATTGAAATTAGAGAATTTTAACTTTTTATTGTTTGTAGAAGAATTGATCGTGGATAGACGAAGATTAGAATAAGTGCTAGAGAAGAAGAAAGAGGAGAGAGAGAGAGCCATTAGAGAGAGAAAGGAATTTTTTTTATCTATTTTGTCTCTAGGTGAAAATAAGTATCCGAGCTTAAACCGCGTGAATCACAAATTTGTTGAGAAATAAAATAATGGTATTCGATAATTTTATTTTTTTAGTGAGTAAAATTAATTTATAATTTAAAATTATTTAAAAATTAATTTTAATTTTTTTATTTAAATAGATCTCATTATTGTGTGGTATAAGATTATAAGTAAATTACACTAACTAAAAAAAAAGTTAAAGTAAAAATTTCTTAAAATAATTTTGTTAATTATTACATAATACAAGGAAAACCACATCAAAGACAATTATTCTGGTTCCCCCACCCCCATTAAAAAAAAAAAATCTTATCCTGTATACAAAAGTGTCAAAATAGGCTGTCAGATCAGATTGAAGTTTGGTCACTTTAGATTCAGATCATTTTGAATCAAATTATTTATAAGTCAAGTTATTTTTGAGTCATTTTAGGTTGAGTTACTTCGAATTTAGGTCAATCCATAAGTTGGTCAAGTCATTAAAATGATTACATAGCATTTTTAATTAAAAATTTTGAAAATATAAAAAATTTTAAAAATTTTGCTAAAAATTCTTCAAAATAAAAAAAAATTGTAAGACCAAAAGTTAATTTAAGAAGTTTCTTTTAAACATTCTAAAAATTCAAAATAAAATTTAAAATTATATAAAAAATTTTAAAATATTTTTAAAAAATTTATAATTAGTATTTATATTAAAAATAATATAATATATATTTTTATAATATAAAATATGTTAAACTCTTTTTATTTTATTTTTTCCTTAAGAAAAAAAATTCAGTCAGAGAAGTCATTTGAATTAGATTCAAATTTAACTTAAAATTTTTAGATTATTTCGAATTCAAATTATTTCAAATTAAGTCATTTTTTGAATTAAATTTAAATTATATTTTTTCAAATATATTAGGATAAACTCATCAAACCAAGTAAGATTTTCACACCCCTACATATATACATTTGCCAAGCTCCCGAAACCCAAATCCAAGCTATAGGGTTCAAACTCAAACCAAAGTCTCTCCTGGGGCTGGATTATTTAAGACGTGAGGTATCCAAAATTCTCGTTGGCAGACGCACTGTTGTAAGTCTGCCTTCCCGTACGGCCGCTCTCTTCCACGAACAACTATAGTGATATTTGTTTTTGTTTTGTTTTTGTCTTTTAATTTTTTTTTAGTTGTGGTAACAGACAACATCGAAAAGGGGAAGGAGGATCAATTGGAAGGAATCAAACGAGATGGCTAGTTTTAGCTTACTTGTCAATGCTATTTTTAACGAGGCAAGCTAACCAGAAAGCAGCTATAGGCCCATAGCACTGCCAGTAGCAACAACAATTGAACACCACCACCGCTGCAAACAACAACAAGAAGAAGCCACCGCCACCTCTTTTATCCCCCAAATTCGTCACCAGATTTGAACAAGCCAACCCTTACATGATGACTTTCGTCCAAGCTGACACTGCCTCCTTCAAACAAGTCGTTTAAATGCCGGTAACGTCTCAGAGAATCGCTGTCATCGCCCCCCAATCTCACCCAGATCAACAACCCAAATCTCATGCCCACAACATTCCTCCCATCCAAATGATATCCAAGAGAAACCAACATGCGGATTTTAAATTCTATGAATGTAGAAATTCCCTTAAAAACTTCATAATCAATTCCCTCAACTCAATTTTTGCTCCACCAAGTTCGGTGTTTTCCCTCCGGAAACTCGAGGTTGTCTCGCTTACCATCCTGGACTTTCCAGCCCTTGTTCTCGGCCCCATCCTTCCATTAATGTCCAACCCATTTGACCAATCTGGAGCAACAAGTTACAGTAGCTGCCATAGTCTCAAGAACACTCACAAAGAAAAACACTGATGCAGAAGAAAGGGATCAAGGAGAAAGGCTTTGATCCAAGAGTAATTTAAATTGTCTTCTAGATCTCATCTTTAACGTCATTAGAATAGAGAGAGAGAGAGAAAAGAGCGATGAGAAATTGAAATAGACGAGAAATTGGAAAAGAAACACTTGAGAGTTACAATATTTTGTCTTGTTGTGCTGAGCTGTATATCATGTGCGTGTATAAAGTCTTTTTATGCGTGTAAATATCACTCCCCGAAAACGTCAAGTATCCAAAATCCTCGTTGGCAGACGCACAAGTAACTTTGTCGGTCTCTCTTCCCATACGGCCGCTCTGTTACATATCTGTTTTTTCTTTCTTTCTTTTTTTCTTGTACATATGATAATTCTACTTTTCACCACGAGCTTAAAATTTACATTTTCTTTCTTTTTTTTTTTTTTAAATTCTACAGATTGTGGTAACAGACAACATCGAAAAGGGGAAGGAGGATCAATTGGAAGGAATCAAACGAGATGCCTAGTTTTAGCAGACCACATTTTCCTGAAGATCCGATAATAGGGGTTCTATTGAGCCTCCCCGTGAAGAGTCTACTGCGCTTCAGGTGCGCTTCCAAATCATGGTTTGCTATCATCACAAGCCGCAATTTCAAGTATGAACATCTCAACAGCAACAACAGAGCCGGCGGCGGCTGTCTTTGGGCTCAATTTTTCAGTTGGGATGGAAGTGCTCCGAATTTGGATTTGTGTTTCCCAGATGAAACACTGACAGATCTTTCGCATCATTCCTTCGACGCCTTTGACGATAACGAATTTCGCGATCTCCTTCATGGTCCATGTAATGGCATTTTTTTTGTGGGATCCCAAGGATCCCAATATGCTCTATGGAACCCTGCAACCAAAGAATATAGACAACTGCCACACCCAGGTCCTCTTCAATGGTATGTTTATCGAGAATCCTATGGATTTGGATGGGATCCAATTGCTAAAGATTACAAAGTGGTTATCCTTCAAGAAGTTGACCACTTAAATATTAATATTAATTTAGTGGCTATGGTTCACACCTTAGGAACAGAACATTGGAATGTCTTCAGATTAGATTGGGCTGGGAATCCAAGACCGGATCAATCTGCACTTCACACCTTAGGGATAGAGGATCATTGGAATGTCTTGATGTTAGATTGGGAGGGGAAGCTAGGTCTGGATCACTCTGCATGTCACACATATTTGGATGGATTTTATTACTTTCAGTTCGTATGCGGTGTCACGTTATCCTTTGACATGGCAACCGATGCCATCGAAGTGATACCTCCTCCAAATGAATTAGAGCTTATTTATGCCAATTATGCACCAGCACATGAGAGTCTTGCATTGTTTCAGGACACAATTGCTTTGTTCCATATTGTGTATGATGAGAATTGTCTGCGGGTATGGATATTGAAGGAAAAGTCTTGGATCAAACACCTCACTGTTGGACTACAGGCAAATGTCAAGCATATAATTGGTTGCTGGAACGACGAAGTCTTATTACATTCTGATGCTGACCAATTTCTCCTATATAAACTTACTACTCAAGAAATTCGGAATGTTGGATTTCAATCACCTTATTGGTGCTCGGGGTTTCATGCCTACAAGGAGAGCCTAATCTCGATTGAGGAAGAATATGAATACAGGCGACAGAGGGACATAGAAGCATAATTTCATATAAAATCTGCTTTTAGGATTATCAAGATATTAGTTGTGCTTTATGCTTTATGGAATATTGTGATTAAGGATCCTCTATGAATTTGCATATTAGACGTCTCTGGCCAATTTTAGTTGTTTTAATCATCGATTATGTGATTTTACTTGTCTTAAGTTTAACTTATGGTAATGTGTAATTTAGAAATTTTGACAAATTTCATTCAAGATATGTTTCCTTTCATTCAGCGTTGACCAATAAGACCGTTGCAAGTATAAAGCTAATACGTGCAGTAAACCTGGGGTGATACATTTATTAGATAAAAGGATGAGGCAAGAGCTTCCCATGGCTCTGATGAATGTGGGACACACCAAGGCCATCAAGCTATCTCCTTGTTTCCAGTGGTCTTTTGTTCCATTTACATTTCAATGCAAGATGGGCACTTTTATCTACAATCTCATTCTTAGTTTTTGTGATACAGTTAAAGAAATGTTAATTCCGATTGTTTGTCAATCAAACCCTCCTTTGTCACCCCACCTAGCTTTCAATCAAATTCCTGATTAATGTCCACAAAGACATTTGCTTTACGTATGGTTCCTACATTAATCGGGACTCAGTCATGTAGGTGGACAGTCTATGTACGTGGGGCGACAAATGAGGTTCTGAGTGTGGTGATAAAGCAATTTGTTTTCCAATTGCATCCCAGTTTCTTTAGCCCTACCCGAGTTATTGAATCACCTCCTTTTGAGTTATCAGCTTGCGGTTGGGGTGAATTTGATATTGGCATTCCTCTATTCTTCCACAGCTATGTCTGCGATAAGCAGTTGGACTTGTGAATGATTAGGTTCACATTTCTACTGCCTTTATTTGCTTTAGGATAGCAGGTCAATTGATAATGTTTGTTCCAAATTTGCAGTTATCACAATTTAAGTTTGTATCCTGATGATGGAGGTCCTCAGTCAACCAAAAAACCTGTTGTCAGGGAATATTACAATGAGATTGTCTTTCCTGTTCCTTCTGAAAATTTTTTAGCATGTGTGCAGAATCATCCTGCTGTAATTGTGCCACGTCTGCCCGCTGGATTTGACTTACCTACTACTGGTAATATTGATTGGTGCATAGATTGATATGTTTTCTTGAGCTTTCATGCAATAAAATATCAAAATATTTGTGTGGTCATACTTACTGTTCGGACTTCTGCGGTCCCAGTTGAAAGATATCAGAGGGGAGAGGCAATAACAAAGATCATCTTCTGAGTCCATGGTTCCTTAATTTCTCAGAGGCAGATGAGCTTTTGAGACTTGCAGCAGCACATCAGCTGGTAAGAATGTCTTGTTTCCTCCTCATGGTTATTTGTTAAGGTTCATACTTGTACTTTTGCTACTTCTTGTGCTGAATGGATATGCTGTATGACTGTATGCTTGAAATTAAAGAGTGTAACGATTATTAAATAATGCAAACCTGTGTGCTGTATTCCTACTGGATTCTGGAGCTAGATGTGATCAATTGTCTCTTTGTTGCTTTCTGTCGCATCTTTTATTTCGCTGGAGTTTTCAAGGGCAAACATGGTTAAAAGGCCTAGTTCCTCGACCATTTCACCTTAATTGTTCTAGAGCTGTCAGAATTCTGATTCTATGTGTATTTGCCCAAAATTTTCTTCATAACTGGAGCAAAGGTTACAATATAATTTATTGATTCCTCTGTTATGTTGTACCCTATGATGTCTTCCCAACTGTTTATGATATTGATCATATGGTCAGTGGATACACATTTGTGAATTTTCTGTTCCGGCTTGTATATTAATTCCTTTTTTTTTTTTTTTTGTTAATGGGAATACAATCATTTTTCTTTCTGGATCAATTTTTTAAATAATAAAAGAAAAGAAATGTATGGGGTTCTAAAAGGGAATTTATGGGTTCTAAAGGACTTGCTTCTAATGTTTTCTGGATGGATTTCATTGGTTTGTGTTCCTCCTTTTTTATGTGTATGAATTTATGTGAAATGTTATGGGTGCAAGCACATATTGTAAAGCTGAGATGGCAATTGAATGTTCTAGATTTGTTGCCTCAACCCTGAAACAGGCTCTGGTCTTGGTTTATGAATGGGCATGTTGGATTTATCACATTCCAATTGCAGAGACGAGCTGTGGCAATTAGATGTGATGGAACATGTGGATAGCATCTAGGTTTTTTCTTTTTTTTTGGTGGATTTTCTAAAACTAGTTTCCACTCTTATATTCCAGTAGAAGTATTTTAACACTAGATGGACTGTGCTGCCAGGAAGTGCTTGAGGGGAGACATTTGGGTTGGATGTTTACTTTTGATACAGAAGAATAGAATGTGTTAGGGGAAGTTTTCCTTGGTGGATTCAGATAGAATGTATGCGACTGGCTTAGCTGTTCTCCTCTCTTTTGAGTTCCAATCAACAAATGCTTCAATAAAAATGGATTGGTCCAGTCTTTTCACAATTTTCTTGGTTAATTAGTTAGGCCCCACCGTCAATAGATCCATCTCGTCTCAGTCACCATACCAGCTTCACATGGGAAAGCCGACCATTTCAATTCATGTATGTATAATGCTTGACAGCCAATCCGGGTCATTAGATTACATAAGGGTGACTTGTGTCAAATAAGAGAGGAAAACCATTCCCCTAAAAAAAATCCCAGTGATAGCATCAGATGCGGCACTCATGGACCCGTGGGGGACCCAAAGATGATGTTGCATTGCATTACATTGCATGCACAGCTGACTTGTACCTATTAGATTTCTCAAGACGAGTAACGTGGCCTTCACATGTTGATCGTTTGGAAATGGTCGCCTTCTTAGAAATGCTTGTTGATTTTCCATTGTGGCTACATTGGCTTTGGATAATTATGGCTCACTTTGTAGCCTTAAGCTGGGAACAAGTCTTCCTTTTCCTCTTCTGAGCCAACAATCGTCCCAGCAATTGACCTAATGCTCAAGTTGGTTAGTCTACCTCCACCTAATTCTCCTTCCGAACTTGTAGAACGTTTCTTTTTGGTACGTCAGAATAGGATTGTGATGTATCTTTGTTTCTAGCTGATGGGTCGTTATTGGTTTCCCGTGTCGGTTGACAGAGCTACTGCTTGCTTACAGGGCTGTGTAGGTGGCGATTATTGCTCGTGTCACATAATTTTACGTTTATAGTATTTTATTCTTTTTTGCTTTTTTCAATTGAGATCATTTGGCATTGTTTCTCGAGGGATACTCTTGAATTTTAGCGATTAGAATTTAGATTTTTACTCAGAAAGTTTTAAGTTTTAATTTTAAATAAGTGTGAAAATTTATGGAAAAGGGAGAATTACGTTTATTGTGTAGTTTGTATAAATCATTAAAAAAAAATCATTTGGTACGATAATTCACCGCAAATTAAAAATGAAAAAAATGCTTTTTTAGTACATCAAAAATAAGTCAACTACATCTTAATTTAGTGATATTAAAATTGGAAAGTTAATCTCATCTAATGAATAAAATGTTAAAATAATTGGTAAGTTATCCCTCTACCTTCCTAATACCTTTCTAATGAACTTGAATATAAATTTTAAAGAACTCTATATGTATAATTTGTACCATTAAAAAAAAAAAAAAAAGAGAAACAGAGAAAAGAGGGAGCACTATGTGCCCTGCTGCGGCTCAAACTCACCGTCATGGAAAGCCAGCTTGTCCAACTTTCCAGAGAAGCAACTTTCAAAACACACGCAATGGCGCGCGAACTTATTCCGAATTCCTAATTTGTTGTCCTTCTCCAAGTCAGCAGAATTTTTGGTAGCTTCCGCCACTTGGACAAGCAAACCTTTTTCTGGTTTTTAATTGGCTGCTGTCTTCAGGGACCACTGCCCATGTCCGATTTCGCAACAATTGAAGTACTGAATTTCTTGTATTTCTTTGGACATCTGGTACCGTCTCCCATAAGAGAAAGGGATTAGGAACTAAACTGAAAAATAAAATCATTTGAATTGCAGACTTGGCATGTAAATTACCAACCATCATCAACTAACGTGGCACATTAATTAATGATGATCATCTGTGAAAATCTGAAAGAGCAGATTATTTACGATAAATGCTGCACATGGTCAAGTGCCTATACTATAATCAGTTTCCTCCTATGGCAACAATGTTTGTTTATTTATTTATTTAAGATAGATCCCAAGGGTACAATTCGATAATGCCGCCCACTCTTTTTTTTTTTTTGAAAAATTTCTCCGCTGTGTGTAATCCTTTATTATTCTCGGAGGCCTTCTTGCACATACACATGCACACACACCGTCTGTGAAATGCTATTTATATTTTACTTAATAAATTAGCCATTAATTAAAAGACAATACACACATATATTTGAATCAAAAAATATGGACAAATGAAAATAATGAAAGAGATAATAAAACTATAAATCAGATTTTTTTAAAATAATATAAAAGAGACATGTATTAAAAAAAAACAAGATATGAGGGAGAATCAGAAATGTATAAAAAGAAACAAGATTTCTCATCTTAACAAGATTTGAATCTTATGTGTACAGACAAAAGTATATCAAGAGAGGCAAAAGAATACCCTATGACTTCTTTTTAAAGAGAAGCTGGAATTGCATACATACAAATTTAAATTCTAAACATCATGAGATAATTCTTTTTATTTTACAATTAGATCCAATTTGTTGAAGTTCATTTCTTTATAATCTTTTTTTTTGGCATATTTAAGCTTGGTATATGTTCTAAAAAAAATATATTGTTGGTTATGAAGTTATGGTCCCGTTAAAAAAAAGTAGGGCAAATGCTTATTATTTTAAGACTTTTTTTTTTCAATCTTGGCGTCAATCAGTCATTGCTAAGAAAATGAAAACAAATTTTTTGGAGGTTGATGACAAAATGAGATACCCAATTCTCTTCAATAACTTTTGTCGTTTCTAATTTAGACTTATAGGAGGATGAACGAAATTTAAGAGACGAGAAAAAGAGGTTTGAGACAAAGGAGAAGACAAATAACTGCAATTCATTTGTTTCAATTTTTCATAATTTCAATAAAATTAGAACCTACTAATATGTGAATTTATTGTATTTGTTTAAATTGTTTCCTAAAACTACTCTTCATAAGTCAAAAAAGTTGCCTAAAATGTTCAAAGATGCCGACACCATGTTCATATATGAAATATTTATCATGTATGAACATATATTTATTTTTATGGATACTTTTTTTTTTTTTGGTGAAGCATAAATCTAAGTATTCTAAAATTCAATAACCAACTAATTTAAAAGTCCTTTAAAGAAAAGAATAGAAGAAAAAAAAATAAAAATTTTATTAAAAACTCGCGTATCATGTATGAACATATATTTATTTTTTAAGGAGAGTTTTTTCTCTTGTTTTTTTTTTTTTTTCCAAGATTAGATTGTACACAAAAACACTCTGGTTGTAAAGTAAAGAACAAACAAAAAGAAAAGTTCAAATAAATAGAAAAGTAAAACTTGCACGACCAAAATTTCATTTATCTTATTTCTTAAAAAATAAAATTATTAAACTTATGAAATTATCGTGAAATGCTTTAAATGTATCTTTTTCGTTCGTCTAATCAAGTCTTTCTACGTATAACTCCCCCTAATTTCAAATCGATGCTAAGGCCTCTGTGCTAGGTCTTTTTATTGTTTTTATTTCCTTGTTCATGTATTATGTTAAGAGGTTTTTGAAAATTCACGCGGTTCTTTTTTTTTTTTGGACAGACACGCGGTTCTTATTAGGTTCACAATTATTTATCTTCATTTTCCCTTTTATTTTTTTAGTCATTTAGCTCAGTTGGGATAAGAGAAATCGATTTGTGAGGCCGATTTGGGGACTTGACCCGTCATGCACTAGTTAATTAATTTGGCCAAATTTAACATATTTTACTTTTGAAAATAATGACAATTTTGGAAACGCAATAAGTTTAACGGATCATTTGGCTATAATTAATGTGAAAGTGATGGTCATTTAAAATTTGTTTGCTTGTGTCGCTCAAAAAACTTTGTTTGCTGCTGACTTTATCCGTCTAACAAGTTAGGAACTGTTGCCCTCAAAAATAATAATTCTTTTACTTTAAAGTTTGGCTGATGATTTTTGAGCTGTACAGAAGTAGTAAGTGTTAAATTTTAAATAATAATATTTAAATTTTTAATAATAAAATTTTATCATTAAATTTTAATTACTTAAAATTTATATCTTATTATTAAAAATTACTATATTATTACTATTCAAACAATCTATTAGACTCATTTTTTCGTACAGGAAAACCGCGCCTTACCATTAAAATGAATAATTGGCAAGGCAGCATGGTCTATACTTTCGACTTTGTACACGGTAGTCCAAGTGCCGCAGCACGTTCAGTTCACGAGCTTTCAACCGGAAAATTATGTTCTTAGTCAAATACATCAAAATTTTCTTAGGATAACGACCTCTTTTCTTTTCTTTTCAGTCTTTTTTTTTTTTTTTTTTTTTGCTGTGAACGGGAATGGCTGTTAAAAACAGCAAGTAGTTTAATGTCATCTGTTTAATCACTGAATCTTTTTCTTAGTTCTTCTTAAAACAAGGAGTCAATTTTTTTATTTTTTAAAAGTTCAGCCCATTAAATAATAACATGAAGCATCAGCATTGAAGTCTTGTTAAAGTGTGAAGGCATTTACACAAATTAAAATAAAAAAATTGGAGACACGTACTATTTTAATTATATTGTTTTAACGCCATTACACATGTTTGCCTCTCATGACGCGGTCTCGTAACAAGCAGCTCGATCGGATATCTGATTATTTTGTGACAGCATAATTAATTTTGGCCTTCCTTATTCCTATTGGATAATGCCATGGTTTCGGGCCATGAAACGGCAGCAGTTGTTGAACGAGGTCCACTAATGTCACAGTGGAAGAGGCTGAGTTATTGGATAGTACCACAGTTTCGGATCATTACAGATTTTTGTCATTAAACTTTTCAATAGAATTACTATAACATTTCAAAGCATTAAGCATCTTATTTAAATAAATAAATAAAATTCATTTTCATCATTAGCATAATGCATTAACTGCCCCTTGGTTTCCTTCAACAACCCGCACACAGAGTAAAAACAAAATTAAATGCCCGCCCAAGCAGCCATCTTCCCTTCTGTATATATAGAACAGCCCTACACAGCATTGCTACGTACGCTACCAACCCATAGAACGCAGTCTAAGCATACAGCTCCCAAAGGTCTGAGAATCACCACAAATGACGAACATTTCTCTCTTTTTGTTCTTCTTTATGTCGCTTTTCGCCGTCGCCCACTGCCAACCAAAAGGCCCCGTGGGCTTCCAAATCCTGGTTCTTACTTGGCCGAATGGCTACTGTAGCCGAGCTAACTGCAACCCGGGTTTTTTACCCCAAGATTTCGTCATACATGGCGTCTGGCCTCAACCCGTGACTCGCCGCAAAATGCTTCTTTTCTGCGCTCGGAACACGAATCTTTCCGGTTTTGTAAGTTTAAGTTTTTTTTATTTTTAGTTTTCCGGCTTTGTTGGTGTGGGTGCAGATTCTAAGTTGTTTTTTGTTATGCTTGCTGTCTACTAACTTTGTGTACGGGGGCTACTTTCTTTACAAGGGCATTGTAGAGCATTTGGCACCGTAGTTTTAATGTTTGAGTGTCATACATGAGTTTTGCTATATATTTATTTCCTTGCTTGGTAAGGATGGTACGCAAATTGCAAGTTGCTGACATTGATTTTATCTAGCAGTAAGGTCCTTTTTTCTGGCATGGCAGTTGAATTTTTGGTTTTGTAATCTTGATCCTTGAGTTGAAGTATACTGTGATGATTTTTTTTGGTGTAGAGAGGGATTGTTTTTGGATTTACTTGATTTGTACCGGACTAAATTTGATTCTCAGGTGAACTTTTGACCATTTTTGTTGTATGTAATGTATACACATTTTTTGGTATCTTTTTCTAAAGATGTTATCAATTAAATCTCTAATGATCAAAAAAAAAAAAAACTTATTGGATTGAAATAAATTTGTATTTTAATTTGCTGACTCTCTATTCTATTATTTGTTTTGCATGCAGTTCGCTCAATACCCAGCACTTCGGGCAGATATGCTTGCACATTGGCCGACCCTGACAAGGGCCACAAACCTGAGTTTCTGGAACTACCAATGGGACAAACATGGTAGTTGTTCAGGGCTTAGCTTATTCGATTACTTCGCTAATGGAGTGTCTATGGCCCCTGACCTACTAGGCTATCTGGATAATCAACAAATAAAACCTAATGGTACCATTTACGACATAGGGGCATACGAACAAGCAATACAAATAGGGATCGGCGGGCAAAATGTGGTCAAGTTCAGATGCCACAGAGACGGGGCTGGAGTTGACATTCTCGATGAAACATATCTTTGTCTTGATCCAGCACTACAATCTTTTGTGCCCTTCCCTTCGTTGACTAATTGCCGGCAATTTGTCAGGTTTCTTTAAACAATAAAAAAAAAAGTGGTGAACATGTTGGAATTAGTTTCATTCCTATTCTAACTCAAAAAGAGGATAAGAAGTTTGTCGGATTACCAAAGTTAGTATGTAATTTAAATAATTTAAATAAGGGAATTTCTCTTTTCCCAAATATTTTTCTCTTAAATTTCCTTGAAACCAAGGTATTATTATTGTACTCTTTGACTTCTAAAAAAAATTCTCGCATATTCTTGGTTAGGAGAATTTTTATATTAAAAGTTTGGAGATGAGCCGATCAATAATTTTTTTTTTATCAGAGCCAATCAAAAATTTCATCGATCATATTTGTGAGGTTAAAAGTTAAGTTGTCTTGACAATAAAATTGTTAGGCTATTAATCTTATTTAAAGAGTTCAATGTTACTACAAGAAGTCGAGGAAAGAAAAAAGAATAATATATACACGTTTAACTATTACTTGCTAGGATTTGCACAGGAAAAAAAAAACTATTAATTGCTGGGATAATATATCATGGTTGAATGCCGAAGACAATAAGGAAGTGGCATATTTTGAGCGACCACGCGCTTCAGAAAATAGAAGGAGAACCAAACGTTTTCCTCCATAACATTTTATGGCGAGAAACAAAAGTTCCCGTGAGCCTCTTACTTGTTCGTCAAATTGAAGTAGCTGGTTTAATTTAATAACAATAATTAGGAACTATATATATATATATATATATAGAGAGAGAGAGAGAGAGAGAGAGAGAAATTCCTCAGTTTTTCAATTATATGTCTGTGAGAGAATTAATTAGGAACCACAAGTTTTGTGAAGAGTGCCTCCTTACACATACACATAAATTCACAGCGTCGGTGAAAAGCTATTTACATATTACTTAATAAATTAGAGCATTAATTAAAAGACAATACACACATATATTTGAAACCTTATATAATTGAATATTGAAAAACGACAAGAATGGCTGCCCTAATCTCAATTGTGTGGATGTTCTGATAAACGATTGTGTGTTCATGTATGAGTTAGCTGGTAATTATAATGATAAAGCAGCGAACTATTCTTCTACCTAACTACGATGATTCTTTTATTTATTTTCTTATATCTTTTTGTTATATCTATTGTAGGAGATAATTAAATGAGAAAATTAAAATATAATAACAGACTTCAATTTGTAAAACTTTTTTTTTTTTTTTGGTTAAAAAAAAAGTTTGCTTCTCCACCCTTTCCCCCACAATATGGCGAGCAAGGATTATTGGAAAAAAGGGAGGCAAGGGAATAGGAAATGATTTTCTTTTGAGTTTTCTTTTTCCCTTTCTTCTTGTCCAAAGCCAAGATAAATTTGTTTTTTTTTCCAATAATTTTCATTTCCTGAACATTCTTTCTTCTTTCCAAATTAAACAAGATAAACTTCTTCATAGTTTGATATAAAAGCATCCAGAAATTTTATTTAGAGTCGCAGTGTGAGAGAGAGAGAGAGCATTATCACTTAGTTTAAAACTTTTATTTGGCAGTTACATAAAGGGCGGCTACTTGCAAATGAAGAGAGATGAAGGCCTTCTTTATGTGAGAGTCTGTTATTTTCAAGATGCTTCCTACAATCTGCATCTATTATTCGTGTGCAGAGGGACTGCCCTCTTGCTCCCGGTGTACAGGAGAACTTGTTAGTAGGCAGTACGCCGACGGATTTCTTTGTGATGTCGCTTGAGGATTGGCTGAATTCCTTTTTACGTACTACCATCAAATCTAGCCATTGATCTTCTGATGGCTTGCGTTTTCTCTGTGCCCGTTGGATTCTATGGACAGCTAGGAACGAAGAAGAGTTCAAGGGGAATTGGGCAGCATATTTCCCACTTACATAAAAGGACCGCAATTACGGATGCCAGAATGCCCTCGGCCATATCTATCAGATATTTACAAGTTGTACAATATGGAATCTACATTATAGTAGAGACGCAGGAATCTGTATCCCCTTCATTAGAATCAGCTTCACTGCAGCAGGCTCTTTACAGTTGAGGCTTCCCGTCAGTTTTTCAGCTATGAGCATAATAGTATGGGACAGCTCAAACAATTTCACCCATCGAATGTATCAACTAGATTCACCACAAATTTCTTTCACATGCCTTTCATAGAGGAGCACACGCTAAGCTCCAAGTGAGTAGGAAACAAAGCGATATGCATGGCAACAGCGTATTCCTATAGATGATGCCAACTGACAGGTGAAAAATCATGGAGGCTTTGTTGTTTATTTATGCATTTACAATGACTGCGCATGAAAAGAGTCTCAATAATTGATCCTTATGTGTCACACAACTTTCCCGCATTATAGAATGAGGAAAAGGCATAAACTTGCATGTCCAGCTATAAGAACTAATACATCTGTTAATGGAATGAACACAGGTGGTAGGTGGATGCACCTTATTAATTCAAATGGATCAAGCTATTATCATGTCATGAGCTCTTCCATGTGCGTAACCTTCGATTTTATCCACATTCAGTCAGCAGATTTTAAGACGAGAGATCGCAAGCACTCAAGTCAAAAATCAGAAATCAACAGCAATCAAATATCACATAGAGAGATAATGGACCAGGGGAACAACTCAGAGGTCAGAGCAGCCGCAGAGAGATAGCATTTCTACTTCAATTGACCATAACACCTGATAGATCAATAACTGTGCTTAACTTGTAGTTACCTGGAACAAGTTCTGTAGTAGGACTCGTTTGCTTGAAAGTTCATCCACAACAAACGGAACGTAAAACCCTTCGGAATCTGCAAGTCTCAAAAGCTCATCTGCCTCTTAGAAATTAAGGAACCATCAACTCAGAAGATGATCTATGTTATTGCCTCTCCCCTCATCAGTCTTTCGACTGGGACCACAGAAGCCCAAACAGTAAGTATGAACACACAAATATTGTGATATTTTATTGCATGAAAGCCCAAGAAAACATATCAATCTATGCACCAATCAATGTTACCAGGAGTAGACAAGTCAAATCCAGCAGGCAGATGTGGCACAATTACAGCATGATGATTCTGCACACATGCTAAAAAATTTTCAGAAGTATCAGGAAAGACAAGCTCATTGTAATATCCCTGACGACTGACAACAGGTTTTTTGGTTGACTGAGGACCTTCATCATCAGGATACAACTTTAAATTGTAAGAACTGCAATTTTGGAACAAACACTACCAATTGACCTGGTATCCTGAAGCAAATAAAGGGGGTAGAAATGTGAACCTAATCACTCACAAGTCCAACTGCTCATCGCAGACATAGCTGTGGAAGAATAGAGGAATGCCATTACCAAATTCACCCCAACCGCAAGCTTATAACTCAAACGGAGGTGATTCAATGACCCGGGTAGGGCTAAAGAAACTGGGATGCAATTGGAAAACAAATCGCTTTATCACCACACTCAGAACCTCATTTGTCGCCCCACGTACATAGACCGTCCACTTATGCGACTGAGTCCTGATTATGTAGGAACCATACGTAAAGCAAATGTGTTCGTGGACATTAATCAGGAATTTGATTGAAAGCTAGGTGGGGTGACAAATGAGGGTTTGATTGACAAACAATCGGAATTAACATTTCTTTAACTATATCACACAAAAACTAAGAATGAGATTGTAGATAAAAGTGCCCATCTCGAATTGAAATGCAAATGGAACAAAAGACCACTGGAAACAAGGAGGGAGCTTGATGGCCTTGGCGTGTTGCCTCGTCCTTTTATCTAATAAGTGTATCACCCCAGGTTTACTGCACGTATTAGCTTTATACTTGCAACGGTCTTATTGGTCAACGTTGAATGAAAGGAAACATATCTTGAATGAAAATTGTCAAAACTTCTAAATTACACATTATCATAAGTTAAACTTAAGACAAACGAAATCATATAATCGATGAGCAACACAAGTAAAACTTGAAATTATATGCAAATTCGCAGAAGATCCTTAATCAGAACATTTCATAAAGCATAAAGCAAAACTAATATATTGATAATCCAAAAAGCAGATTTCACAGGAAATTATGCTTCTATGTCCCTCTGTCGCCTATATTCATATTCTTCCTCAATCGAGATTAGGCTCTCCTTGTAGGCATGAAAACCCTTGCAACAATAAGGTGCTTGAAATCCAACATTCCGAATTTCTTGAGTAGTGAGTTTATATAGGAGACATTGGTCAGCATCATCAGAAAGTAATAAAACTTCGTCGTTCCAGCAACCAATTATAAGCTTGACATTTGCCTGTAGTCCAACAGTGAGGTGTTTGATCCAAGACTTTTCCTTCAATATCCACACCCGCAGACAATTCTCATCATATAAAATATGGAACAAAGCAATTGTGTCCTGAAACAATGCAAGACTCTCATGTGCTGGTGCATAATTGGCATAAATAAGCTCTAATTCATTTGGAGGAGGTATCACTTCGATGGCATCGGTTGCCATGTCAAAGGATAACGTGACACCGCATCCGAACTGAAAGTAATAAAATCCATCCAAATATGTGTGACATGCAGATTGAGCCAGACCTAGCTCCCCCGCCCAATCTAATATCAAGACATTCCAATGATCATCTGCTCCTAAAGTGTGAGGTGCAGAATGAACCGGTCTTGGATTCCCCCCCCAGTCTAATCTGAAGACATTCCAATGTTCTGTTCCTAAGGTGTGAACCATAGCCACTAAATTAATATTGATATCTTCGTGCTCAATTTCTTGAAGAATAACCACTTTGTAAGCTTTAGTAATTGGATCCCATCCAAATCCATAGGATTCTTGATAAACATACCAAGGAAGACGACCTGGGTGGGGGTGTGGCAGTTGTCTATATTCTTTAGTTGCAGGATTCCATAGAGCATATAGGGATCCCACAAAAAATATGCCATTCAACGGACCCTCAAGGAAATTGCAAGAGTTGTTTCGACCGTCAATGGCGTCAAAGGAATGATGGGAAAGATCTGCAAGTGTTTCATCTGGGAAACACAGATTCAACGAGGGAGCACGTGCATGATCCCTACTTAAAAATTGAGCCCAAAGGCAGGCGCCGGCTCTGTTGTTGCTGAGATGTTCATACTTGAAATTGCGGCTTGTGATAATAGCACACCATGATTTGGAAAGGCACCTGAACCGCAGTAGACTCTTGACGGGCAGGCTCAATAGAACCCCTATTATCAGATCTTCAGGCAATTGTTGTCTGCTAAAACTCGCCATTTGGCCTGATTCCCTTCCAATTGATCCTCCTTCCTCCCCTTAGAAATTAAAAAAAACAAAAACAAAAAACAAAAACAAAAGCAATAAGACAAGGTAAATATCAAGCTCGTGGTGAGAAGCACAATTATCACATGTAAAAGCAAACAAAAAAAATAAATAAATAAATAAATAAATATATATATATATATATAGCAGTAGTTATTTGCGGAACAGAGCGATAAAAGGGGGAAGACAGACCTCCGAAGTTGTGCAATCTGCCAACGAAGATTTGGATATTTGACATTTTAAATAACAAAAAAAATACAGTAACGGACAAATTTTTTCAAAAAATTTATTTTAATGTAATAATTTTCTCTTTTTTTACAATTATGCTTTTTTATAATAAAAAATAAATATATTTTAGAGAATTTAATTTTAAAAAATAAAAATTTGATTATAAAAAAAAACGATCATATCAAATAAAATTTTTAAATAAAATTTATTTGATATTATAATGGTGCTTTTTAAATAATCCCGCAGACACTTTGTTTCGAGTTTTAAATTCCGATTAGATCTTTGGGAGGGCCTGTACTATGTACTATGTACTATGTACTACGTACCGTGTTCGGGCGTTTTAGTTGTAACTGGGTCGTTGTCTTTTACTCGCAAGTTGTAAATGGGCAGTTGTCCTTGGATTTTCTGTATTAATTGTAAAAGTAATTTCTTTCCCAACAAAATTGTAAATCAAGGCGGTTCAGATTTTGTTTCTTTTTTTTGTTAAAAAAATTTATGGTTGATATAGTAGTTATTAATTTTATAAATTAGAGTCAGAATAATTTTTATTTATCTACTTATTTATTCCTTCTTATGAAAAATGATACACAACTTAAGAGTGGACCTCTTTTAAGTAGAAGACGGTGTTCAGATTTTATTTCCTTAATAATTTTTTTTTCTTATTTTATAAATAAAAATTGTGCGGACTAGTTTCAAAAAGAGTAACTAAGTAACAAACTTTATTGGATGGTTGAATTTACTAAAAAAAATTATTATTATTATTTGGTGTTTTTTATGAAATTATATTATTACTTATTTATATCTATATATCTATCTACTTCTAAATAAAATAAAGTAAAAATAAATTGTAAAAAAATATCATTAAATATATGCATCGTGTGAGTCTATTGATTTATATAGTACTATTTTAATTGTAATTAAATTCTTATAATTATAAAATTTTTAAATGAAAGAAAATAATAAAAAAGAATAAAAACTATTCTCAAGTTTTTTTTTTAAAAAGAAAAAAAATTAATAAAATCTTTCAAATTTATCTATTTTTTTCTTAAAAAGAAAAAAGATCGATGCTCAAATTTCCTTCAAAGATAAGGAAAAAAAAAACTAACTTAGAGTTTTTTTTACCTTAAAAAATAAAATATGCACATTTCGCGAATCTATTACTAATCATATATAAAATATAAAAACGAAAGTATATAGTATGTTCACATACTTCCATATCAGCCTCTAGTGCTGAAATTATCAAAAACTTAATTTTTATATTTTTTAATTTAATAAATTCTCTATAATTATAGTTTTTCATAATATTATAATAGAATTTAAATTTCAATAATAGTAGTCTTTTTTAATATTCCATTAAAATCAAAATTTGAATTCTAATATATTTAAGAATTCTCATATATATGCATAATTCTTTTTCATATTATAAAAATACAATTATTCTCTATTTGTATTATTTTTATTTGTTTTTTAACTAAATTTCTCAATTCTCTACTTCTCATGTCATTATGCCACTGTTGGCTTTTTATTTATTTATTTATTTATTTTGCTGTCCAATGATATTTTAATTATATCTTGCTTTTTACATATTAGTGGGTGACTAAAGTAAATTACCTTCCTTTCTTGCCTTGGACGGTTGGACGTTTAATTCATGTAGCTTGGAAAGTTAGATGTCAAAGGTTGGTGATACGTCGATAGTTCAAAGGGTGACTAAAGTAAATTAATATGCACTTAAGCCGAAAAAATTGCAAATAAATATTAAAGATGACAATGGAGAATGTTCTTAAATATTCTACCATATTTCTTCCTCTGAATAGAGCATTAAGGTAATAATTAATCGCTCCTTCAATTCTTATTAATATTAATTTCATTGCTTTTTGTTTCTGCTTTTAACATGTTCATAATTCTTCATATATTTTCCCTTATCAAGCCTTATGTATGTACCAAAAATTATTAAGCCTTATGTTTCTTCTAGTTTTTTTTTTTTTTAAAATTACAACGCCTTATTTTTGCTTTTGGAGATATTTTATCAATTATTCTTAGTGAATTTATTCGTTAATTCTTAGTTGGGGAGATATTATGCATTGAATGTACCAAAAATTATGAAGCTTTATGTTTCTTTTTTTTCTTCTTCTTCTTCTTTAATTACAACGCCTTATTTTTGCTTTTGGAGATATTTTATGAATTATTCTTAGTGAATTTATTCGTTAATTTTTAGTTGGGGAGATATTATGCATTGAATTCATTTGTTTATTTCAAAATCTTAGTCAAATCTCATAGTTTAGGAAAACATGGCATTAGAGATACGGTAAAATTATTCATGTGATTTTATTCGCATGCACATATATGTCGGCAAGTATTTGATTATGTCAAAAACTGGTGGCAACAAAAAAAGAAAAACAATTTAAATTCCTTTTTTTTTGGGGTAGATGAAGCTAAAAAGAAGAAGAAAATTAGGACTCAAACTCAACTAAAGTCTTCAGTGAACAACACTATAAATTTCAATATCAAGCAAAGGTTACAGTCTCTCCTGCAGCGTTAGCATATATATTTATACATAAATTTTTTTAGTATTTTACATTATTATTTGCCCATATCTTTTTTGGTAGTATTGTCAAATAATGTGTTTAAATTAATTATGATTATGATTCCTGACTTCAAGTGATTAAAAAATTCATACTCAAAAGAATACTGAATTAAAAAAATTATGTATTAAAAATTAATATTAGGATTAATTTTATGAATATTAATATATATTATTTTTTTAGAAGATTCTCTCATTATCTATAGTTAGAATCATAGTCAGACACTCAATATACTCACTTATAATGCATCACATATTTACTCAATTTATGGTAATTATTATTCATGCATTTTTAGATGAGTAAATATAATAACCTGTGTGATGAGCGAGTTTTAGTACAATTTCTTTAATAAACCCGCTTATCGCACGAGTCTTAATACTAGTATTTATATAATTAAAAAAGAGAAAGAAAGTTTCTCCTTCAATTTGAAAACTTTTTTAGCTTACGTGGTAAGTTTTCTACTTTTTTGAAATCTTGATATTTTAATTATTTATATTTTGTAAATTTAATTAAAATATATTATTATTATAAACTCACTACTTAATTTAAATTTTATATATCTACTACCTTGTAAATCTAATTCAATTCTTTAGTTAATCTAATCCAATTCTTTAATCCGACTCTTGAAAATAAATAACTAATCCTACTTTTGACTACTCACTACTCAATTTAAATCTCATTTAAGTACTTTATCTAAATCTAATCCATTCTTATTTGTATCAAATTTAAAATTTAAATACTAACCAATAGTATCTAAATATAATCCAATCTACTCATATAAAAATATTTATGTCAAATTTAAATTTCTAGTACAAATCTAATCCAGAATCACGGAAAATTTCTAATACAGATTGTGGTGCAATGTGTCTCCGTTTTGCAGTCCAGTGTCAGGCAAATACATGTCAACTCCTATGAGACTATGCAGAAATTTGGGTTTGCAGAGACACTAGTGAATTACTTGTTATGCAAATTTCAAAGCCTAGTTCAGCAACTAAGGAGAGGTTTTTCTCTTTTTTTTTTTTTTTCAATATTAGATTGTACACAAAATCACTCTGGTTGTAAAGTAAAGAACAAATAAAAAGAAAAGTTCAAATAAATAGAAAAGTAAAACTTGCACGACCAAAATTTCATTTATCTTATTCTCTAAATAAAAGAGTCATTAGACTTATGAAATTATCGTGTAATGCTTCAAATGTATCTTTTTCGTTCGTCTAATTAAGTCTTTCTACATGTAACTCCCCCTAATTTCAAACCTATGCTTAGGCATCTGTGCTAGGTTTCTTTTTTATTATTATTTTTTCTATTATTTCCTCGTTCATATATTATGTTAAGAGGTTTTTGAAAATTCACACGGTTCTTATTAGGTGCACAATTGTTTATTTTCATTTTTCCATTTTATTTTTTTAGTCATTTTGCTCAGTTGGGATAAGAGAAATCGGTTTGTGAGGCCGGTTTGGGGACTTGACCCGTCATGCACTAGTTAATTAATTTGGCCAAATTTAACATGTTTTACTTTTGAAAATAATGACAATTTTGGAAACGCAACAACTTTTAAAGGATAACTCGGCTATAATTAATGTGAAGGTGATGGTCATTTAAATTTTTTTTGCTTGTGTCGCTCGAAAAACTTTGTTTGCTTGTGACTTTATCCGTCTAACAAGTTAGGAACTGTTGCCCTCCAAAAGTAATAATTCTATTACTTTCAAGTTGGAAATTATGTTCTTAGTCAAATACATCAAATTTTTCTTAGGATAACTACCTTTTTTTTCTTTTCTTTTTTTTTTTTTTGTTTGGCTCTGAACTGGAATGACATTCTGGATGAGATGTATCTCTGTCTTGATCCACCACTACAATCTTTTGTGTCCTGCCCTTGGTTGACTAATTGCGGGCCACGGATCAAGTTTCTTTAAACAAAAAAAAAAAAACAGTGAATATGTTGGAATTAGTTTCATTCTTATTCTAATTCAAAAAGAGGATAACAAACTTATTGAATTATTAACTCTTTTTGATCTTAGTTTATTTTTAGTTAGTATGTAATTTAAATAATTTAAATAAGGAAATTTCTCTTCTCTCAAGTATTTTTCTTCTGAATTTCCTTAAAACCAAGGTATTATTATTGTAATCTTTGACTTCTAAAAAAAATTCTAGCATATTTTTGGTTAAGAGAAGTTTTATATTAAAAGTTTGGAGAATAAGTCAATCAATAATTTTAATTTTTTTTTACTAGAACCAATCAAGAATTTGATTGATCATATTTGTGAGATTAAAAGTTAAGTTGAACACGTGTTTCGACAGTAAAATTATTATGCTATTAATTTTATTTAAAGAGTTCAATATTACTATAAGAAGTTGGGAAAAAAAATATATATATATATACACGTTTAATTATTACTTGCTAGGATTTGCTCAGGGAAAAAAAAAAAAAACTATTAATTGCTGGGATGATATATCGCGATTGAATGCCGAAGACAATAAGGACGCGGCACGTTTTGGGCGACCACGTGCTTCAGCGATTAGAAGGAGAACCAAACGTTTTCCTTCATAACATTTTATGGAGAGAAACAAAAGTTCCCGTAATTTGTTCGTTAAATTGAAGTAGCAGGATTATATATATATTCGAGAAAAAAAAATTCCTCAGTTTTTCAATTATAAATTTGTGCCTTGTCTGTAAGAGAATTAAAATAGGAGCCACAATTTTTATGAAAAAGAGTGCCTTATTACACATACACATAAACACACAGCGTCGTTGAAAAACTATTTATATATTACTTAATAACTTAGAGTATTAATTAAAAGACAATACGCAAATATATTTGAAACCTTACATAATTGAGTATTGAAAAATAATAAGAATGTCTGTCCTAATCTTGTGTGGATATTCTTAGAAACTATTATGTGTTCATACATGAGCTGGCCGGTATTTATAACGATAAAGCAGCGAATTATTCTTCTGCCTATTTATCATGATTATTTTATTTATTTTTCTATATCTTTTTCTTAAATCTGCCTTAGGGAATAATTAAATGAAGAAGTTAACCACTAATAATTGACTTTGATTTATAAGTGTAATAACTAATATCAATGTAACACATTTTTTTTTGGTTAACAAAGAAGTGTGTTTCTCAACTCTTTCCTGAGAACATGGCGTGCAAGGATTATTAAAAGAATGGTAGAAAAGGGAATAGGAATTGATTTTCTCTCCTAGATTTTCTTTTTCCCTTTCTTTTTGTCCGAAGCCACGGTAAATTTGGTTTTTTCCCCATGATGTTCTTTTCCTGATCATTCTTTCTCTTTTCCCAAATTAAACAGGATAAACTTGTTCGTAGTTTGACATAAATACATCCAGAACTTTTAATTAGAGTCACAGTGCGACAGAGAGAGAGAGGATTATTACTTAGTTTAAAACATTTCTTTGGCAGTTATATAAGGGGCGGCTATTTGCAAATGAAGCGAGATGAAGGCGTCCTTTATGTGAGAATCCGTTATTTTCTGAATGCTCCATACAATCTGAATCTATTATTCGTGCGTAGAGGGACTGCCCTCTTGCTCCCGGTGTACAGGAGAACTTGTTAGTAGGGAGTATGCCTGTGGATTTCTTTGTGATGTCGCTTGAGGATTGACTTAAGTCCTTTTTACTTACTACCATCAAATCTAGCCATTTATCTTCTGATGGCTTGCGTTTTCTTTGTGCCCGTTCGATTCTATGGACAGCCAGGAACGAAGAGGAGTTCAGGGGGAATTGGGCAGCATATTTCCCACTTACATTAAAGGACCATGATTACGGATGCCAGAATGTCCTTTGCCATATCTAATAGATATCCACAAGTTGTACAAGATGGAATCTACATTATAGTAGAGATGCACAAATCAAAAAACCTTTGATTTTATCCACATTCAGTCAGCAGACATTAAGAAGAGAGATCACAGGCACTCAAACTCAAAAATAAGAAATCAACAGCAATCAAATATCACATAGAGAGATAACGGACCAGGGGAACAACTCAGAGGTCAGAGCAGCAGGAGAGAGTTAACAATTCTACTTCAATTGACCATAACACCCCAAAGATCAACAACTGTGCTTAACTTGCATTTACATGAAACAAGTTCTGTAGTAGGACTCTTTTGCTTGAAAGTTCATCCACAACCACCGGAACGTAAAACCCTTTGGAATCTACAAGTGTCAAAAGCTCATCTGCCTCTGAGAAATTAAGGAACCATGGACTCAGAAGATGATCTTTGTTATTGCCTCTCCCCTCATCAGTCTCTCAACTGGGACCACAGAAGTCCAAACAGTAAGTATGACCACACAAATATTTTGATATTTTATTTCATGAAAGCTCAAGAAAACATATCAATCTATGCACCAATCAATATTACCAAGAGTGGGTAAGTCAAATCCAGCAAGCAGACGTGGCAAAATTACAGCATGATGATTCTGCACACATGCTAAAAAATTTTCAGAAGGATCAGGAAAGACAATTTCATTGTAATATGCCTGACGACAGGATTTTTGGTTGACTGAGGACCTTTATCATCAGGATACAACTTTAAATTGTGATAACTGCAATTTTGGAGAAAACATTAGCAATTGACCTGCTATCCTGAAGCAAATAAAGGCGGTAGAAATATGAACCTAATCACACACAAGTCCAACTGCTTATCGCAGTCATAGCTGTGGAAGAATAGAGGGATGTCAATATCAAATTCACCCCAACCGCGAGCTGATAACTCAAAAGGAGGTGATTCAATAATCCCGGTAGGGCTAAAGAAACTGGGATGCAATTGGAAAATAACTCACTGTATCAACACATTCAGATCCTCATTTGTCGCCCCACGAGCATAGACTGTCCACTTATGTGACTAAGTCCTGATTAATGTAGGAACCATATGCAATGCACATGTCTTTGTGGACATTAATTAGGAGTTTGATTAAAAGTTGGGTGGATTGACAAATGAGGGTTTGATTCACAAACAACCAGAAATAACATTTCTTTAACTGTATCACACAAACACTAAGAAAGAGAATGTAGATAAAATTGCCCATCTTGCATCAAAATGCAAATGGAACAAAAGGCCACAGGAAAGGAGGAGGGAGCTTGATGGCCTTGGTGTGTCCCACATTCATCAGAGCCATGGGCAACTGTTGACTCGTCCTTTTCTAATAAATGTATCACTCTAGGTTTATTGCATGTATTAGCTTTATACTTGCAACAGTCTTATTGGTCAATCCTGAATGAAAATTGGTCAATCTTGAATGAAATGAAACATATCTTGAATGAAAATTGTCAAAACTTCTAAATTACACATTACCATATGTTAAACTTAAGACAAACGAAATCACATAATTGATGAGCAACACAAGTAAAATTGGCCAAAGGTGTCTAATATGCAAAATCATAGAAGACCCTTAATCACAACATTCCATAAAGCATAAAACACAACTGATTTCTTGATAATCCCAAAAGCAGAGTTCATAGGAAATTATGCTTCCATGTCCCTCTGTCACCTGTATTCGTATTCTGCCTCAATTGAGATTAGACTCTCCTTGTAGGCATAAATCCCAGCACACAAATACGGTGCTTGAAATCCAACATTTCGAATTTATTGAGTAGTAAGTTTATATAGGAGAAATCGGTCATCTTTAGAATGTGATAAAACTTGGTCATTCCAAATACCAATTATGAGCTTGACATTTGACCAAAGGAAATCGATATATTAATTTAAACGAGTTCCGTACATAAGACCGACATAATAGACATCAGAGAAACCTGCACAACGCAGGAGTAAACGACACAATAGCCTACAAACTGGTCAAAATGACCATATTTAAACAGGGCAAGAAGCCCACAAGACCCTACCAAGAGGGTATAAACCGGACTGACTGGATAAAGTTGCACACGGCAACAGACACCGCACCTAGGTGGACTTATGACAAAAATCGTCCAGACACGCCCGGCACCAATTTCCTTAAAACCTAAAATACAGGACATCCAGATACAAAACCTAAATAAGAAATAACATCTATCCCTAACTCTACTGTAACGTACCTGAAACATAAATAAAGGAAAAAAAGGAAGAGAAAGAGAACAATTCCAGAGAGATAAGAGAAAGAGAAGGGAGAGCTAGAAGAGAGAGAAATTGGAGAGAGAAATCAGAGGGAACATTGCATAACAAACTTTTGCATGACTCATACAGTCTGTCGTTTACAGATATATCCCTCAATGGTCTCTCACTAAATAACAAACAGCAAAATGACTCAATTAGACACAACCGACTCAACCAATTCCTAATTACGTCCTGCCACAACAGCTCCTTATTTAGTAATAGGGCCTAAGCCATAATGGGCTGGATCCTAACAACTGCCTTCCCCTTGAACGAATCCTTGTCCCAAGGATTAATAAAAATTAAACTCTGGAAATTGAGATTGAATAAAAGGAAGATCTTCCCAAGTAGCCTCTTCAGGGGTCATATTGGCCCAATGAACCAACACTTGAGTTGCTGCCATGTTTTCCCTCTGAACCATCCTACGCCCAATCACAGCCAAAGGTTCCATTTTAAATTGGCCATCCTTGCCGACCAAAGGTGGTTGCTGACTGGCGCTGGCCCCAGGCTTTACTGACTTTTTAAGAACAGTGACATAGAACACTAGATGGATCCCACATCCCTTGGGTAGATCAAGCTTATAGGCCACATGCCCAATTTTTTCAATCACTTTATATGGTCCATAAAATTTGGAAGCGAGCTTCAAATTACTTCGGACTGCTGCAGAAGTCTGTTTGTAAGGCTGCAATTTGAGATAAACCCAATCTCCCACCTCCAGAGTCCTCTCAGAATGCTTTTTATCGGCATAGAACTTCATCCGTTGCTGAGCACGGTGCAACTGCTCCTTCAACAGTGACACGACTGCTTGCCTTTCTTTGAAGAATTCCGCCAAAGAAGCCATCTTAGTGTCAATAGCCGGCAGAGCATTTAAGTGTGGTGGAGCATATTCATAAAGTGCTTCAAAAGGAGTCATGTTGATGGCAGAATGGAAGGTGGTGTTTTACCACCACTCGGCCAATGGCAGCCATTTATACCAGCGGGTAGGCTTCAAAAAACACATGCATCGTAGGTAGCTTTCTAGGCAGCGATTCAGCCTCTCAGATTGCCCGTCCGTTTGCGGGTGATATGCCGTACTCAAATGCAAGCCAGTACCTTCCAACTTAAACAATTCTTGCCAAAAGTAACTTGTAAAAACTTTGTCCCGGTCTGACACAATCATTTGAGGAAGGCCATGGAGTTTAAAAACATGCTCAAAGAAAAGTCTAGCAACCCCAGGTGCAGTAAACGGGTGACTCAACCCAATAAAGTGAGCAACCTTTGTGAATCGATCAACCACAACCAAAATCACATTCTTACCCTCCGAAGTAGGCAACCCCTCCACAAAATCCATAGCAATATGGCTCCAAGCCTGCTCGGGAACAGGTAATGGTTGCAGCAACCCGGGATAAGCAACATTTTCGGTCTTACAACGTTGACAAGTCTCACAAGCTTGCACCCACTGCCTCACGGCCTTCTTCATACCTGGCCAGAAAAAATGCTTTTTCAGTCTTTCATATGTTGGACGAAACCCAGAATGACCACCAATGGCAGAGTCGTGCATCACTCGGATTAACTGCTCCCGTAGATTGGTATGGCTACCAATATATATCCGGCCCTTATGCCAAAGAATGCCACTCCTATATGCAAATTTGGTGTGAGGACCTTGCTCTCCAGTTGCCGCTGCCGCTGTTATAGTCTCGGCTACCACCTCATCTCCTGTATAGCTCGACTTTACTTCCCCTACCCAACTAGGAACCACCGCTGAAATTGATAAACAACAAAATACTCCTTGCCTTGACAACGCATCAGCTGCCTTATTTTCACTCCCTTTCTTATAGTGGATAACATAGTCAAGGCCCAGTAGCTTTGTGATTCCCTTCTGCTGCACATATGTGTGGAGGCGTTGTTGTAGAAGGTGCTTGATGCTTTCATGGTCGGTTTTGATGACGAATTGGTTCCCTTCCAAGTAGTGGCGCCACTTGGTAACGGCCATAATGATTGCCAGCAGCTCCTTCTCATAGATGGAGAGCCCCTTGCTTCGGTTATTGAACGGCTTACTCAAATAGGCCAAGGGATGGCCTTCCTGCATAAGAACTGCCCCCATTCCTGCATCACACGCATCAGTTTCGATAACAAATACCTTAGTGTAATCGGGCAGGGCCAATATAGGAGCCTGACACATGGCACGTTTGAGCTTTTCAAATGCCTCCTGGGACTCTTGACTCCACCGAAAACTATCCTTCCTCAATAAATCAGTCAACGGCTTGCTTATAATCCCATAGCCCTGAATAAATTTTCGGTAGTACCCGGTCAACCCAAGGAACCCCCGCAATGCTTTAACGGATGTAGGGATAGGCCACAAACTCATTGCTTCCACCTTCGATGGATCGGTGGTCACACCCGCCTCGGTAATTATGTGGCCCAAATATTCAATTTTCTCTTGTCCAAAGGAACATTTGGTAAGTTTTGCAAACAATTGGTGTTTCCGCAATAACAAGAGAACTTGCTTCAAGTGCCTCACATGCTCAGCCATTCCTTTGCTGTAAACGAGAATATCGTCAAAAAAAATAAGGACAAATTTCCGCAAGAAGGTGGCAAAAATCTGATTCATCAAGGATTGGAAAGTTGCTGGGGCATTTGTAAGACCAAACGGCATTACTTTGAACTCGTAGTGCCCTTGGTGTGTCTGAAAAGCAGTTTTCTCCACATCCTCATCCCTCACCCTGATCTGATGATACCCAGCTAGAAGATCGAGCTTAGAAAAAATTTTTGATCCCTGCAACTCATCAAATAAATCATCAATAATTGGGATGGGAAACTTATCTTTCACTGTAATGGCGTTCAATTGCCGGTAGTCCACGCACATTCGCCAAGTGCCGTCCTTCTTTTTCACCATGAGTATTGGCGAAGCAAACGGGCTCGAGCTATTTTGTATTAGCTGAGAGGACAATAGACTTTGCACTTGTTTCTCGATTTCCGCCTTAAGATGGTGCGGATAGCGATAAGGTTTGATGTTCACCGGAGCTGCACTGGCTATTAAGGGAATTTTGTGGTCATGTTTGCGAGGTGGGGGTAACGACTGAGGCTCTGCGAACACATCGGCAAACTCGTGGAATAAGGGCTGAAGGACTTCTGGTATATTTAGCTGAGCTGGAGACGTGACTAATGCAAAGAAATGGGCTTGGGTCCCTGGGCCTTACTTTTTAATGAGATTTTCCAACTTTGTCTCAGTTACTGCAGTAGATCCAACATCGTGGGCCTGGCCCGATAAAACAATGGTCTGTCCCTCACGTAAAAAAGAGAATGTCATGGCATTATAATCCAAGACCAGTGGGCTGTACATTTTAAGCCAATCGACACCAAGAACGACGTCGCACGCTCCCAATGGTATCAAACGAACCTCCATCTTGAACACGTACCCCTGCATAATCCACGTGAGAGCAGGGCACTTTTCTGTACAGGTGATCGTATCACCATTGGCCACCGTAACCACCATCGGAGCTGTAACCTGAATCTCACAATCGATCATACGGGCCATGCGACTGTCCAGGAAGTTATGGGTGCTTCCAGTATCGATTAAAATCACCAACCGACGTCGCCCAATATAACCAGAAAGCTTGAGAGTGCTGTGACCCGAGCTTCCGGTGATGGCATTAAGTGAAATTTCGCCGGAATCCTCCTCAGCTAGTTCCGCTGGTGGCGATTTCTCTGAGGCCTCTTCACCAACTGTTTGCTCCTCCTGAACCTCAATAGCATGAACCTGCGGTTTCTTTTGACATTGATGGCCATAAGAATATTTTTCGCCGCAACGAAAACAATCCCCGGATTTCCTTGCATCCTCCCATGACCTCCGTTCACCCTTAAATAGCACTGGCTTCTGCATATTAGAGCTAAAAGTACGAGGAGATGATTGACTTACAGTAGTTGTTGCGGTTTTAATGGCTCGGTGTTTCTTGGCCGCCGCCTCCACAGCAACCTCCTGTAAAGTAGCCATCTCAAAAACCTCCTCCAGGAATTTGGGCTTCAAAATCTTCAGCAATGGCCTGATTTCATCACTCAACCCGCTGAGAAAGCTGGAAATAAAAAAGGTCTCCTCCATAGATGGATTCGACGCGAGAACCAGTGACCGGAGTTCTTCAAACTGCTCCTAGTAGTCCCGTACAGATCCCGTTTGCTTGAGCCGTTTAATTTCCTCGTAAGCATCTGGGTAGGAAGGATCCCCAAAACGACAGGCACAAATCCGACTGGAACAGGGACCACGTTGCTGCCGGTTTTGCCGTGACCCACCCTTGAAACCAGACATCGGCCTTACCGTCAAGGTACATAGCCACTGTCTCTAACTTGGAGCCCTCAGCAATGTTGTACATCCTAAAGAATCGGTCACATTTGCAGAGCCATCCGCGCGGGTCGTCACCCACAAAGCGTGGGAGCTTGATTTTTGGGGGTTTCGGAGCAGGAGTGTTGCTGTAAGCAGGAGATTGTGAGCCTTTGAGACTGCTATCCCCAGAATCCAAGGGTTGAATTCTTGGAGACGGCAAAATCCCACGAGCCGATGCCATAAAAGGGGTCTCCGTAACTGCTGCCTTGTCCTTCGAAGAAACAGACAACAAATCCATCAATTGTTTAAAGGAGGCCTGAGTTTCAGAACGAAGAGTGTCCTGAAACTGCTGAATAGCGGACTGTGTTTCAGCTCGGAAGGAATCCATCTGACTCGAGAGCGCCTCCAGCAGCTGAAGCTTGTCCATAACAGCTTGTAGCTGCTGGTCATGCTTCTTGACCTGTTCATCCATCGTTTTCAACCTTGTATTCTCCGCCATGGATACACCACGTTTCTTAGCCAGAGCGAGTAGCCACGGGATCGGTGCTCTGATACCAGTTGTAACGTACCTGAAACAGAAATAAAGGAAAAAAAGGAAGAGAAAGAGAACAATTCCAGAGAGATAAGAGAAAAAGAAGGGAGAGCTAGAAGAGAGAGAAATTGGAGAGAGAAATCAGAGGGAACATTGCATAACAAACTTTTGCATGACTCATACAGTCTGTCGTTTACAGATATATCCCTCAATGGTCTCTCACTAAATAACAAACAGCAAAATGACTCAATTAGACACAACCGACTCAACCAATTCCTAATTACGTCCTACCACAATAGCTCCTTATTTAGTAATAGGGCCTAAGCCATACTGGGCTGGATCCTAACATCTACCAACCAAACACAACCTAAAATTAAGGAGTAGTACATTAGTCGTCGGCGACACTAACTGTTGAGGGGACTGCAACGGATGGAGGCCAGGCCGGCCAGATCCAACGTCTGCGACGGGGAGGGGGGAAGGCGAGGGCTTGATTGGCGTGGCCAGCAACGGAGAAATGGATGGGAACGGTGGGGGCGTGCGAAGCCGTGGCGGCGTCGGCGACCACCAGTTCAAACTGGGCTCCCCCTCCTGCGCCAGCGGCTGGTACTTCGAGGACGACATTGAAAATAGGGTTAGAGGCAGCATAGCCGGCAGCCTGTAAGGCGGCGCTGGCGACGGAAGCTGTGGTGGTGACGGCGGTGCCGGCGACTGAAAGGTCAGAAATGAAGGAAAAGGGCCGGACAGTAGGGATCTAGGCTCAACGAGGCCATCGATGACATTTATTAAGGAGATCTGGCTGGAAACAGACCAAAATAAGAGTAAAGGGACAGAGTGGGGTGATCGGAGTGAGGGAGAAAAGAAAAACGAGGAGAATAAAAGAGGGAGGAAGCTAGAAAGCATAGTGACAGGAAGTGAGGAGGAGGAGAGATTGAGAGGAAGGGGAAGGGGGAAAAAAACGGCTAGACAAAAGGGGGGAGGAGTTTGGTGACTGGCCGGCGGAGGTGGCTAGCCTCCGCCGGCCAACAGAGAAGGTGCCGACGGTGGAGTTAGAGGTTGAGAGGTTTTAGTCAGAGAAAATTCTTTTATTGTGTTTGCTTAAGTGGGTTCTTAGAGGTTGAGAGGTTGAGAGGTTGAGAAGTTATGCAATCTGCCAACGAGGATTTCGATATTTGACGTTTTAAGTAATCCCACAAAGACTTTATTTTTGAGTTTGAACTTCAGATAAGATCTTGGGAGCGTATGTACTATGTGCTGTGTTCTGGTGTTTCACTTGTAACTGGGTGGTTGTGTTTTACTCGTAAGTTGTAACTTCTAATTTGGTTGTTGTCCTTGGATTTTCTGTATTAATTGCAAAAGTAATTTCCTTCCCAACAAAATTGTGAATCAGGCGGTACATATTTTGTCTTTTTTAAAAAAAAATTATCACATATATATCAATTATTACATTTATAAATTTAAATTAAAGAAACTTTTGTTTGTCTACTTATTCAACCTTTCTCACGGAGCAGACCTCTGTCAAGCAAAACACGGTGTCGAGGTTTTGTTTCCAAACCAAGTTTTTCTTTTTTTATTTTATAAATAAAAATTGCGTGGATTAATTTTCAAAAATAACAAAATAATAAAACTTATTAGATAATTGAATTTATTAAAAAATAATCATTGTTATTTGGTGTCTTTAATGAAATTAGATTACTACTTATTTATATCTAATTATCTATATATTTATTTATCTATCTACAATTATATCTATATTTTATATGTAAGTAAATAAAGTTGAAATTGAGAAAAAATTTTAATTTTTCTCTATCTATTATATGACAAATTTTTATAAATTCACAAATTAAAATATTAAAATATTTTTAAATATAAAAAATCTATTATAATCAAAATTAGAATTCTATAAATTAATAATATAAATTTAATTATAATTAAATAAGAATTTTGTTGATTTATACATTTTACTTTAACTCTAATTAAATATCTATAATTATAAAAAAAAAATTTGATGAAAGAAAATGAGAAAAAAGAAGAAAAAATTATAGTCGAATCTCTCAAATTTACTGATCTTTTTTTAAAAAATAATTATGTTAAAATTTCTTCAAAAGAGAAGGGGAAAAAAAACTACTCACAAATTTTTTTCCTTAAAAATAAAAAAAATTATTTTATTTTCTTAAAAAATTTAAAAATTATTGAAAAATAATACTCAAAATTAAAATGTCTTTTTATATGTTTAAATGAAATAAAATAAATTTGTTAATAAATATTATTAAATCTGCGCATCACGTTAGTCTATTATTAGTGTTAGTATATAAAATCGAAATTGAGAGAAAATCTCAATATTTATCCCTCCAATAGTATAAGTCTTTTGCGACTATTACTCATTTTAGCCCACATGAGAACCATATTATTGGTGACCATTGAGGAAATATCAGTCGCCAACTGGAGATAATACCCAAAATAGTCTTAAACATTTGCAGATTGTTTCAATTTAGTCCTAAATCGTTTAACTTTTTCAATTGAGTTCTAAACATTTCAATTCTTTTACAAATTGGTACTTTCGTTAACGGAAATTAGTCAAACCGTTAAATTTAACGGTTGACCAAACAGAGATAACAATCCGTTAATGGAAGTACCAATTTGTCAAAGAACTGAAAGGTTTAGGACTTAATTGCAAAATTTCAAAAGTTTAGGACTCAATTGAAAAAATTTATAAAGGTTTAGGACCAAAATGTAATTTTAAATACAAATTAAAAGGTTTATGACTAATATTGTCTATCGATCATACAGGTGGTGAAACCAATGTAATATACTCAGAGATGCTCAAATCAAATCTCATTATTACATCTGATAGTTTTGCGTAAAAATATATGCTTTTCAGAGAAGAAATTAGTGGTCGTAACCGTTGTCCTTATTATACGCATCCTGACTGTGAGTATCGATAAGAGTAAGTAATATGATATTAGTTTATGAGAATAAATAGAGTTTTCATCCTCACGAATGGACAGCGATTACAATCACTAATTTCTTCTTTTGAAAGTAAAAAATTTTGTCCGACACTACCGCATGTAATAATAAGATCTGATTTGGACAGTTCTGAGTAAGTTATATGGCTTTTACCACCTATACGATCGATAGACAATGTTAGTTCTAAACTTTTCAATTTGTATTTGAGATTACATTTTGGTTCTAAACCTTTATAAAATTTTCAATTTAGTCATAATCTTTCAATTTTTTCAATTAAGTCCTAAACCTTTCAATTTTTTTACAAATTGGTACTTCCATTAACGGACTGTTATCTCCGTTTAGTCAACCGTTAACTTTAACAGTTTGACTAACTTCCGTTAATGGAAGTACTAATTTGTATAAGAACTGAAAGGTTTAGAACTCAATTGAAAAAGTTGAAAGGTTTAAGACTAAATTGAAAAAATTTGTAAAAGTTTAGGACTATTTTGAGTATTATTCTGTCGCCAAATGTGCCTTTTCTGTGGCAACTATTTTCAAAATAGTCGATAAATGTTTTGATCTATACGCGACTATTTTATTTTCTAAATAGCTAAATGTTCTAACTATTTGCGACTATTTACAATTTTTAGTCGCAAAAACTAATCTGTAATCGAGCTTAGGCGGCCAATTTACTGACTATTTTTAATAGTCACAAAAACATTTAGCGACTATTTTTAACTTTTTAGCGACTAATTGCTTTGTAGTCCATTGCCCGAATCGTTGTAGTGCGTCTTATAAATTTATAAATTAAAAATGACATTAGAATATTTTATGATTATGAAAATTTAATTATAATCAGAATTATGATTGTATAAATTAATTAATATAAATTTAATTATAACTAAATAAGATTTATGTTAACTTATATATATATATATATATACACTTTGAATATAACTAAATTTTTATAAATATAAAATTTTTTAATAAATAAAATAATAAAAAAATTATTCTCAACTCCTCCTTTTTAAGAAGGAAAAAAATTTACAAACAATCTCACATCTATCTTTCTTTTCTTAAAAAAGAAACAAAGAATTATATTAAAATTTTCTCAAAAGAAAAGAAAATAAAATAAGTACTCCTTCCAAATTTACATTTTTTATTCATTCAAAAGAAAAAAAAATTATTTTCTTAAAAAATGTTTAAAAAATTTCTAAAAAAATAATACTCAATAATGAAATGTCTTTTTATTTTTTTAAAGAAATTAATTTGAAAATAAATTTGTCAACTTGCATATTACGTAAGTTTATTACTAATATCTATATAATTATAAAATAGAAAGAAAGTTTCTTCTTTAGTTGAAAATTTTTTTGAGCTTACGTGTTATATTTTCTATTTTTTAAAAAATATTGATATTTTAATTATTTTTATTTTATAAATATAATTAAAATATATTATTATAATAACTCAAAACTTAATTTAAATTTCATATAACTATTACTATCTAAGTCTAATCAAATTCTTTTTGTTTTTTTTATTTTTTATTTTTGAGAACTTCAATATTGGTTACTTTTTCATGTTGTTTATTTTTAAGAATCAATCAAGATTCAACCGTCTTGATACTTCAGCAAATTATGGTATATTCTACGGCATCAGGAAAATCAAGAAGCGTTGAATTTGTTCAGTTTCTTGGTCGAAGAGATGAAAGACAACAGAGTTTGGCAATGGTTTGTCTGCGAAATTTTCCTTTTGTTATTGTTATTATTTTTTTGCATTCTTTTTCTTCTTTTACTGCAAAAAAAAAAAAAACAGTAGATTTCCTCTTGTACTTTTCCTTCTGAGTTATGTTGCAGATTAGGCACGAAGGAGGAACTGATGGTGGTGTTTAAAAACAAATTTGACAATTAACATATTTATCTATCATCAATCGAACACAAAGCATCTAAATCAACATCAAGATGTAGTTGGCACGTGTTGGCGATAAGGGAAATCTCAGCCTTCTTTCATAATGGTTAGTTATATGAATTCTAAAAGCGGGAGCAGCCCCAGAAGCCTCAGAATGACAAAATTCTGTCATGATATTGAGAATATTAATATTAAATAAGTAACTATTCACTCGAGTTTTTTTTTTAATTTAGGCTCCCAATACCAGTTAAATCCTCTTATTTTATTTTATTTTTTATGGTTTTGAATTTTTGATATTATGTTAACAAGAATTGGGTGTTTCATAAATGAGTCTTTGAAATATGGGCAGCGTAAGTTCCTAGCTGAGTATGTTGATGGAAAACTTGGCTTCACGTTATAAAGTATCTATCGATATCAAACAGCCCCACTTGTGTTATTTGAAACCCAAATGCGGTTATCATAGATGCTTGTTTTTTTAAGGGGATTTTTTTTTCGATATTGTGAAACGCCTTGGTGACAATAAGAGACACATGCAAATGTGCATTGGCAACTTTAGATTCTTTGATGAACAAGTAATTGCTTATGCTATCTTGTTTCTGTCCAGCTCTATTATATTGCTTTCATAGTTACTAACAGTCTCTTCGTCTAGAACCTTGGTTACAGGAGCTTTAAATGGACACTAAGCTAGGTGCTGAAGGTTTTCATTGGTTGTCAAGGTAACTTCTGGATCTAGTGACTTTCTAATGCTTCTCATTCAGCTATCATTGCAATGATGGTTTTATGTTCTTAAATTTGTGCTTTTAAAATTCTTGGCGCATTTATGTATTATTGTAACTTTGGTTGTCAAGATATCAGATGCTTGACAAGGAGCCAAAGCATGCATTTCTATTTTGTGTGCGTAGTTTTGGTTCTTGAACTCTTTGTAAGAGATGCTTTAGTCCTAGTTCATTAACATATAGGTAATCATTCCTTATTGGTTAGAAACTAAGAGAGGTTCAGGAGCCAGCTTTAGCAGTTGTTCGGGAGGAATTAAGGAAGCCTCTCAGACTTTATGAGGTGCCTTGTTTGATTACGTGGATGGCTTGTGTTTGGCACCTGCATCCACACCTTCATGGGCTTTTTTGTGGCTGATAGGACTCTGCACAAATTTGACTTGCTTTATTGGAATTTTTTGAATCTGCGAAACGATTTTGATATAGGTGGCATCTAAAGTAGGCCTAAAGGGTGTGTTAAGAGTATATAGTCCCACTTTGGTAAAGTATACTTAGCTCGCATACCATGCCAAATAATGCTATGGAAAAGCTGGGCTATAGTTGTCCCTTGTTTTTATTTATTTCAGACATTTGTGGTTTTTGAAAGGCAAGTTTTACATTGTTTAAATGCTGCCCAACCTCTTCTTATGTTTTTTAAGTTCTCTGTTTTTTTGGGGTGTTTGAGTTGTTCATGCCCTGGTTCCTTTTTTTGTTTATCAAGTGTTTGAGTTCCTTCCTATTGGTCTTTTCTTGTAGGTGTAAAATTTGAACTGTTTTCTATTCTCTATTTGCACTTAGAGCAGCCCTACACTACTGACATGGTCAATACTTGACAGCAGATATTGGGACTGCAACAGACGATATAGTTCCCCACAAGCGTGCATTTCTGAACTTGGTGACAAACAAGTATCAAGGCTGTCATTTTAAAGGTGCATGAGGATTATGTCCCCTTTGTATAGACGTTGGTGAATCTTCTCCTGAAAGTTTCCTTTTTAAAACCAAATTCTTCCCTTTAAATTTGATGCTTCCTTTCTTAAATCATTTACCACTGATATTTGGGTTAATTTCAAATCATAGACTATGATTTGTACAACTATAATATTTTATGCTTGGAGCAACAACTGTTGCTTATAATATTCAGTATGCTCCGGGTTGGTGACTCATTGGTCCTTTAGTCTGCTTATATGTCTTGGAGTTATGCATTGATGAAAACTTTTAGATACCTTGTTTTGCTTCACTTGTGCTATTCCTACTGAACTTTTCTGCTGTTGATGGAACATTTGAACATCTGCTATTCCTACTGAACTTTTCTGTCGTTGCAATATCTGAACTTAAACAAACTGGATTCTTTTTAATTTTCGGCCTCAACGTAGCACCCAAAATAGTGGGATTCAGCCTTTTGAAGTTATCAAAGAAGAAGGAAGCTATTTATTATGTTGCACATCTTGATGTGTTTGAAAGCCCTTAAACAATACTTAAACAAATTGGATTTCATTTTTTCTTTTTCTTTTTTGCCTCACTGATGGCACCCAAAAGGGAGGGGTTGAGCCTTTTCAATATTGGCAGCAATCGGAAAGGTAGTACAGTACTTTTAATTGTGATGTAATGTTGAAAATAGGCAACAATGCTTCTTCCCCTCTTCTCAGTTTCCCCACATGCCCTTACACTTGCTTGGTCAGCGTGAGTACTTTGGAGAGGTCTGGAGAAGCTTGTGGATGTTAGGAAAGAAGAAAGAAGCTGTTTGTAATAAATGCACATCTTGATAGGTGTTTGAAAGCCCTTGCGTGGCTTCAACTGCTTCTTCTCAATGCTTAATATTGTGAAACCAGGTGAGTGGCTGTTTTGTCTCATCTGTGTTAGATTAATCTTAAATGCTTGTTAAAACTTTTTCTTTCTTAAGATGCTAGAGGAATCCTTGAACGTATAGAACTGTTCTGCTTGGTGCGCTTGATGTGGAATTTTTAAGAAAAGAGAAAAATCGTCTATGAAGTAATTCATGACTGCTCATCGCGAACCTACTGAAATAACATTTTAATGCTATTTGGAATAGTTTCTGCCAAAATTTATATCTAAAAATTTAAATATGTGTGCTCTAATGATATGAAACAAATTATTTAGACTAAATATAATTTTTAGGACATGATAACTTAGTAAGAAAAATCGATCATAAAATAGAAACAACTAATTCAATCTCCATTAGTCTTAACGACTTTTGATTAGATGATTATTCATGAGTCCTGAATCCTTGCCAATATCGCTATTATTTGATCTTCGCTAGGGAGAGCCTACTGGTTTGCGATGTCAAAGGATCGAAGCGCAATGTCTTGAGTATCTCCCACTCTTAACCTGCTAATCTTGGAAGCTTCCTTCTCCTCCGGCTATATGAGAACGGCTAATCTTAACCTGGGCAATGTCAAACTGCTCTAGCCCTGCAATCAAACATTTATGCGAAAGGCTAAATTAAATTTGCTCTTATAATATAATATGAGAACATTACGGGGATAAGCATCAAAACAGTTCTAAAACTTTAAGAATTTTTTCAATTGAGCCCTATATCTTTTAATCTTTTCAAATTAGTCCTATATCTTTGCAATCCCTTTCAATTAAATACATATTTGGATGGAATTATGGTCAACACGTTAAGTAGCAAATTTAACTAACGGAAATACGGTTTAAAAAATGAAAATTGCTGAATATGGAAAAAAAATCCCCCAAATACTCTTTCTTCCAGTGTTGAAGAAAGAGAAAATTCCCTTTTATTACACCGAATTATAGATTTTGATTAAAACCCTTTCATTAGATTCCTTTTTCTTCAGCCAAGGTTTGAGTGTCTGTGAAATCTACTAATGTACGTTTCTTAGGGTCTTGCGCCGGTGCATTAAAGACAAAACGGCGAGATGGCGACATCGGGGAACCAACCACATATTGACGACACAGAACGGCGAATCAAAGGTTGGTGGGCCTTACGTTGTTCGGAGTTGGACGGTGGAGGGATGGAACAGCGGCAGCGCGAGGTTGAGGCAGGGGCTTGGGGCAGCCATTTTGATCTTTTTTCGGCGAGATTTCGGCGCATGGTGACCGGAATCGTATGGATAGGCACATGGAGGTTCAGGGAGGTCAACTCTTAGAAGGCATTGGTGACTGGCGGTCGGAGGCGACGACGAGTGTGGCGGTGTCCTAGTGAGCCTGCGGTGGCAGAGAAAAATAGTAGTTGTTAAAGCTTTTTTCTAGTGTTTTGTGTTATTTTTGGAAAGAGTTTTCTTTAGGTCGTGATTTGACAAGGCAATGAAAATAGGAATTAGTTTTTGATCATTGTATTTTTTTGTGATTGAAGAACAATGACAATTTCAGCTTATATAATTAATTTTGAGTCCTGATTTCTCTTGTTAATCATTACTATAGAGATGTTGAATCTTAGAAGAAGAGAAAACTCACAGAATTGAGATCTTGAGGTGGTTAAAGGAACAAATTAGGAGGTTGGGAAATTTATTTTCTTGGGCCAACCTTAATGATCAAAAGTGTATTTGGGGATTTTTTTTTTTTTTTTGCGTATTTGGTGTTTTTTTTTCCAGACCAAATTTCTGTTGGTTAGAAAAGCTACGTATTTGTGTCAAATGTGTACTTAATTAGAATAAATTTGAAAGGTATAAGACTAATTTAAAATAACTAAAAGATATAGAACTGAATTAAAAAAATACATAAAGTTTTATTCACTTTTCAATTTTCAATCATGAAACGGTCACAAAACCGCATCCTTGAAGGAAATTCCTCCTATAACGCGGATGTGTGCATTATTTTAATTTAAAAATAAGTTAATTGAATCGCCTAACGGCTATATAAACAAACACCCCAGACCCCACTCTCAGTTTCGGATCAATTCAGTGGCTTTCCATTATGCCCTCTAATTAATTAACTTCTTCTATTTCCCTCCTCTCTTCCTCTCTCTCTCTCTCTCTCTCTCTCTGACATCCGATTTGGCCAGTTTCTTTGTTCAAGATTGATGCATCTCTTTTCCAGTATCTTTCTTTCTTCCCTTCCTATAATAATTGTTATTGCAACCGACTCAAGTCCCACTCACAAGATATCACCCCCGCATAATATCATCAAGGTCCCGCGCTCGTCATACCCATTTTAGCGGTAATTCTCGTACTTTGTTTACGTTTTTTTTGTTCTTTTGTCTGTCTACTTGTTTTCTTTTTTTATGATTCTTTGCAGAATTTTTTTTTTTTCTGTCTACTGATAATTCCTGATTGTCTTTTTTCGCCGTAACGGAAACTGCAGCCCTAACGCGCTGGGAATTGAAGACCCATGGGCAGGCTGCGGTTGCCGGCGGCGTCTCAAGGCGGGGAGATGGTGGCTAAGATGTTGTGCTTTGAAGACAGAGCGGAGCTTCCTTTTCTTTTTCTCTGTTTTTTTTTCTTTTTTAAGTTAAAAAAAAAAATCTATCCAATCTACTATTTATATTTCTATTTTTCTACCTATTTTCTTTCTTGTTTTGAATCTCCAATTCCTCTGCTAACCTCTTATCGCCTTTCTTGACAGTAATTGTGCGCTTCTTCTATGGGCTGTGAACAGAGGCTGTAGTTAACCACTAATTCTTATCCGTTCTCAAATCTTTTTGTGTAATTAGTCTCTAATTTTGCTTTGTAGTTCAATCTCGACTTCTCTTTCTATTTTTCTCTCTCTCTCTCTTTTTTTTTTTTTTTTGTTCTTTGTTTATTTGTCCCAATTCTCTTTTCTCGAAAGCAATCTTGTTTTTTGGTAGATGTCTGCCATTACTAATTCTTGGTCTGTGAAATTGCGCTAATTCTACTTTATTTGTCTCAGCCAGATGGGTGCTATGAGTCTTTTTGGGAATGCCTTGAATTAACCAACTGGTGTCAACTTTTGTCCTTCTTGTTGGTTTTTCTGGAAAGGAAGAGACTTCGCCGCTCCATTTATGGAAGCAATCTCCTTGTGCTAGCTCTTGTAGCGAAACTGGTGGAACAGTCAGAAAAGTAATAGCTTACCAAAAATAATGTTTTTGCCCATTTTTTTGTTCTTTTCTTTAATTTTTTTTGTTCCAGTGGTGGAACAGCCAAAAAAAAAAAAAAAGAAGTCTATTAGTATGATGTAAATTGCTTGAATAAATAGAAAATCAACATTAATTATCTCTCTTTTTCTTTGTGTGTTTTCCAGATTTCCTAGACATTATTTCACAAATCCACATGTAGAAGGGGAAGGGACCAGTAATAAGGAATGTTGTCTTTTTATGCTCAATCTTTCCTTTTTACTTTTCCACCTTTTTCTCTCCTTATTTAATACTTTTAAACTGAAATTTTCAGGAAGCTACTTCTATAGATGCTGCTTCTAAAGAACCGAGAGATATGATGATTTCAATTCATGTGAGTCATTCTTTTAACTAAATTCAATTACTTAACTCAAAGTTTAATACTTTTTGCAGAAGGAAATGTTTGTTCAATTGAGCAGTTTTATTGGAATGCGTTTTGGGTTTGATGGGTTTGGTGCTTACTGTTAACAGTGTTAATTATTCTGGTTAGAGTTTGTTCAAAAAGCATTTAAAGCTGCGTTTGATACAAAAACAGAGGATTCGTATCTATCATGTCAGTGACTATATTGGAGGGTGAAAGTTCATTTTTGTGCTTGTTCAGATATTCCATATATGCGGCCATTTATGTAAAGATCAAAACCAACTTATGTTTTCTTCTTATGTGTTAAACTCCGCTGTACTTTTTTTTCGCGCGGGGGGAGGGGTTGGGGGGGCGCGTTGGTTCTTCGGTCACACATTTTCTTGGAAAGATTGGTAAGTCTATACAAATCTCTCTGTTTTTTTTTTTCCTTTTTATGTTATAGTATAAAGCCTCTTCATATTTATAATTGCTTACCAATCTACTGTTAAGAACAATAGTTTAACTGTTAAATCATCAATGGTTTGTTCTTTTTTCATGTTTTTTCAGACTTCATTGGAAACATTGTTAGAGAATGATAATGTAGCTGGGAACAAAAAAACACTGTCACACTGATGAAGAATGGTGCCTGCTTCAAGCTTACTATCTCCTTTTGCCTTTTGTTCTCCTGTCTGAAATTTTGTTTTATCTGATTTTTGGGAATCAAGAGCTTAGATGATTACAATACCAGTAATATTTTTTTCTAACTAAATTCTACCATCTTCTTTTGCTGATTGTTCTCCTGTCTGAAATCTTGATTTATCTGAGAACTTGGATGGTCGCAATACAAGTTAGAAATTTTTCTAACTAAATTCAATTAACTAGAATTTAATGATGTTGCCATTTAAATTCATGTTTTGCAGGAGAATTGTGCATAGAAAGAGATTATCATCCATCACCTTAGAGGGCAGTTTTTCAAGGGCATGATGGCAATGAAGATCTTGCAAAAGTGGGAATGATGTAAAAGGTATGTGCCATACATTTTCCATTATAACACATAACTGAATCTTTTACAAATTGTTGTGTCGGTGGTCAAATGAGTTCCAAAGTGGCATTTGTTCTCTTTTGGCAGTAAAGGCATTTGTTTAAGCATTTCTTCTCTTTTGACTTTTCTAAGATTCTCAAGGGTCACTGAATTGTGATTTTGTCTGTCCTTGGAAACTTCTTCTTCAGACGAAAACAGAGACTCAACTCATGGCAGAATCTTGTCCTGGGAAATGCTTATTACACGAGGTTGGAAAGGTTAACAAATTTGAACTACTGCAAGCCCTTGAAATTACAGCCAATTAACCCCCTTTGTTTGTTATTTCTGGGTTCACATATAGGTAAGTCCACTCTTTATCTCTGTTTTTTTGCTCTTCATTTTTTTTTCTGTTATTTTTCCCCTTTTTGTGAAGAAAGAGGTATATATATAACAATCTCTTAGCACTTAAACTTTCCTCCTGCTTCTCTTGTTCAAGAAATCACGTGGTTTCACTATGTTGGACAGGAAAAAAGACATTTCCTTGAATACTCTGCAATGTATAAGTTCTAGCTCTTTTGGTTGTATTTTTGTTTCCTGGAAACTGTTACTCGACAGTTGGGTGTTAGTTTGTAAAAAAATAAAGCTCCGGTAATTTCTTTATCATGTTCTTTCTTCTTTTAGTGTACAACTTGTCTAGTAAATTATTCTACAACCTGTCTCTGTCATCCACTTTGTTTATAAGATTTATGTTCAAGTCACCGGTTGGTGTTCTTCACATTGCTAGCTGGTGCAAGGTGTCATATTTTATCTTTTCCGTTAGTTCTAGAGCCTCATATGGGTAAGTCTACTCATTTAGTCTTTACCTCTCTTCTCTCTCTCTTTCTTTTTTTTTTTTTTTTTTTTGGTCAAAAAAGTGCTGATTATAACATAGATAGTTTTGCCTAATACTTAGCACCCAAACTTCCCTCATGTTTTTCTTATTCAAGAAATCATGACATAGATTATCCTATGAAATCTTGCCTTTTTTTTTTTTTGGGAATACACCATATGAAAATAATCTACTTTCGGTTAAGGCAATTAAATTTGCGCTAGATATACAATCAAGTCTCCTCATCCTGCCATACCTGTGTCAATATTGGGAATTAAGAGACCATTATTTGTGTTTATTTAACACCCACCTTGCTTTTTTGTTGGAGCTGACTTTTTTTGTTGACGGATTGGTGTAGGTGTCTTTTGCTTGTGGATACTTTGTTTTCTCACAGTGGCTTTCCATTTCCAAATATGTAAGATCACAAGTCCTACAAGCTTGTTGAATGAAAAAAATTGCAAATTATAATTCTGAGTTAGTAATCAATTCAAAATTTCCTGACAAAAATTATATTGAAGTTGGCCGGCCTAAAAAAGGAATGGAATGACATGTATAATTGTCCAAAATTTTCTATGCCAGGTGTTGTTGTATGTAGTGTTTTGATGTGTTTTGTTTAATTTCTTAGGACAATGAAACAGGAAACTAAAGCTGGGAACAATGCTCTCAAATGCAGCAATCCTCATCTATTAGGTTTTCAATTTGCCTACATTGCTTTATGGTACCATAAAATTGGTTCATAAGCCAAGTAACCATCATTGCAGAATATTTTTGATGGTTTTCAATACATGGTTTTCAATTTGCCTACATTGCTTTATGGTACCATAAAATTGGTTCATAAGCCAAGTAACCATCATTGCAGAATATTTTTGATGGTTTCAATACATGGAAACACTGAAATCACTTTAGATTGCTGTTGGTTACATTCTAGGCTGCTGCAACATGTCACATTCACATTCCTAGTTGCTAAATTTGCTGCATGGTTCTTTGCTACTGCACTTTATTTTTGCTGTTACTGATTCTTTGCTGGGATTGGATTAGTTGATTGGTCATTTTCAGCCTCCTTTGTTGACTTTCAAGATGGTTTAGCTTGCTGTGAAGGAAGGTGCTGCTGTTGGAGTTGTTTTGGCCCTGCTGAAGCTGCTTGTTTTGTTCCTCTATTGTTGCTGGTGCTGCTGGCTAGCTGATGGAGCTGCTTCATTGGTGCTGCTGGAATTGTTTTAAGCTCAAGGCTGACTTCACTCATACAGCAACACCAGGAATGTTGTCACCATGATTTCCAAAGTATGTCCCACCCCGTCATTAGCTTTGCTTTAATAGCCAATACATGGTGGACTACACTTTTTTTTTTTAACAGGTTCGCGGATTGGTGTGCTTGCAAGACCTCCAACGTGCATAAGCAAACTGGTGTTTCCATTTTCTAGTCAATTTCTCACCTCTGCTGGTAAGTTTTACCATAAGCAACTATTTTACATGTGCCACTTCTCTTCTACTTTCTTATTTCAAATAGCCTCTTCAATTGCATCCATGTCTCATTCACTCTTTTTATTTAGTTATATATTTTAGTGGAATAGCATTTTGAGTGTAATAACCTGCTAGTAAGTTTTACATCTTTGTCACCATGTTTGAAGTTATCAATTTAAATTATTTAATGGAGGCCAACTACCGGCACGCTTTGTATAGGCGAATGTCAAAGTGAAAATCTCATCATTTTGATTGTCAATCTTTTGAAGGTGAATATGCTTTACCACATCTTCATTTTGAGAAATTGTCAAACTGATAGTAAAGAACAATATGTATTGGCGAATGTTCTGGCAAGCAATGCAACACACCTACAAGTGCTATAGACCATCACTGTACAGCAACAACTTAGAAGGCCAAGGCTTGACCAAAAAAAAAAAAAAAAAATCAAGGTTTTCGTTGAAGTTTCTTTAAGTTTACTTAAATTAAGATCTTCGTGAAGTAGTGCAAAAAAATTGATGAATGTTGTCCAATGAAATATTGCCAGATATCTAAATTTCAATCTAAATGAACATGCATGTATCTTTAAGTGAATCTTGGATAAAAAGACAAGACAGTATATGCATTTGAATTCAAATAGCTTTGTACAAAAACTAGGATTTTTGAGATTTTTTTTTTTGGTTCAGACATTCTAAGGATATGAATCAAGTCATTACATATTGAAAAAAAAAACAATAATTAAGTTAATGGGATATAAAATTTTAGATAAACATAATTAATATTATTCATTTATGCATCTAAATGGAAAATTAACTTAGATATATTTTCTATAATATATTATATTAAGGAAAAAGTTTGGGATCCATACGTTGGTAGCCATATTTGGTATACATATTGTAACAATCTTATTCATTTCTGCAACAAACTTGATAAAATATGATATAAGAAATTAACACGTTATTTTTTGTTGCAAAAACTACAAGTCTTGTCGCAGAAATAAATAAGTTCGTCATAATATGGATACCGAATATGACTACCAACGTATGTATTCCAAACTGAACTCTTATATTAAAGTGCTTGTTAATTTTATTTTTTCTTTGGTGAGTAAAACTCACTCATTATCTTACATTATATAAATTAATTTTTTAATTTTTTTTATTTTAAGTGAATCTCACTCATTTTTTAGGGTAAGATAATGAGTAAGTTATACGCATAAAAAAAATGTGAGTCAAATTAAAAATATTTTTATAAATCAAATATAACATTTAAAAATGATAAATAAAGAGCGAAAAAGTTAAAAATAAAACAAGTAATGCAATTAAATAGAAAAAGCAGTGTTGTGTTGTAATTTATAATCTTAATTATTTCTTTTTCTATTTTATATGTGATTTAAATATATAACGGTCACAAATCCCTGTCCTAAAAAAGGAATCATATTCCCCCGGAAATGAGGGTTTGTATCTAATTTTATTAATAAAGTAAGTAACCTAACGTCTATATAAACACAGTAGCTTTCCGTTATGCCCTCTAATTAATCAAGTTCCTCTGTTTCCCTCCTCTCCTCCGCCCTCCTTTCTCTCTCTGTTTCTCTCTCTGTCTGATCTCCTCCGTGGGCGGTGGCCAATTTCTTTCTTCAAGAATCAAGATGGACGCATCTCTTTTGCAGTATCTTTCTTTCTTCCCTTCCTAAAATTGTTATTGCAATCAATTCCATTCCCTCTTAGTAAAAGAAATCACCCCCAAATAATATCACCAAGATTCGGCGCTCTTCATACTTATTCTTGTTTACTGTGGTTTGCGCTCGCTGCTCCATTTTGTGCGACAGTAATTCTTGGACTTTGTTTACATTTCTTTCTTTCTTGTGTCTGATTGCTTGTATTCTTTTGTTATGGTTCTTTATGGATTTCTTGTTCCCGTTATTGACAATTCTTTATTCTTTCTTTTTTTTTTTTTTTTTGCCGTGACGGAAACTACATCCCGAACGCGCTGCATCTTGAAGATCCAGGAGATGATGGCTATGATGTTAGTGATTTGAAGACACAGAGTTGAGTACGAAAGTTGGGTAATTTGTCGTTAATCTGTTAATTGTTTTAATTTCTGCTTTTCCCCTGTGTTGCCTTTATACTGTAGTTTATAATCCTTTTTTAAAAAAAAAATTTTTTGGGATTCCCTCGAATTAGCAGTGTGGTGCCAACTTCCATGACCATATCAATTTTCCTTCCTATTGGTTTTTCTGGAAACAACGAGACTACGCCGCTCCATTTTCGCTTATGTAGCAAAACTGGTGAAACAGCAAGAAACCTTTTTTTTTTTTTTTTTTATCTTTCTGTTTCGATTCAATTATACATTAAGTCAATCATCTTAATATTGTTTTTCTTTATTTATTTTCTTGTGGTAAGGGGACATCTGTTACCATAACGTAATCTTGCTGGCAGAAAGACAAGGATGCACTGGGTCTTTCAGGACCCAGGCGCCAACAGGCGTTTCACCGCCGGACAATATAATGGCACTTGAAGATGTAGAGTGCTGGGGGCATGAATTTTGGCAGTATTGCCTCTGGATTTACTCTTGATCTCTGATCTCTCCGAGAAGATGTGGAATAGGGTGGTGCAGTTCTTTATTTTGTTTTAATTCTCTGTTAATTTTGTAATTTCTAGTTTTCCTTGTGTTGCTTTTTTTTATTTTTTATTTTATTAACTTTGTCCTTGATAGTTCCTTTCTTTTTTTCTTGTTGTTTGAGTTTAAAGAGAAAAGTCAAAAGTGGTGGTGAATTAGGATCTCTAATCTTAAGGCCTCCAATACCATGAGAGATCTCAACCCTTCCGGTGACTTCCCTTTCTTAATTAGAAACTTGCAGTATCCCTTTTTTCTTGTTAGCTTCTTTCTACTTGATTTTCACAATGGTTGCATTGCTGAAGATGTGTAATTTCTGTTACTTGACCTGTTTGCATGTTTTTATTTTCTTTTTTTTTTGTTTTTTTTTTTGTTAGATACTGAAAAGATGGTGGTATTGCAGGGAATGACATATGAAAGTTCTATAATAATGGAGATGAGGGAAGCAGTTTCTACGTGCCTTGTCTGTGTCTACATCTCTGACCCCATGGATATGGATAGAGGTAATTGCTGTGAGCTATTGGTTGTCTACACTGCACTGTATATCTGACTGAATGTGATTTGTTTTGCATAAACACAGAAATACTATGAACTCCATGAAAATAGCTCATAATTGGTGCAGGTAAATTCCATCTTTATTCTTATTTTCTTTGCTGAATATCTAGACTTAAGTTCATACTTCATGGGCATTGTGCCATCAGCAAGAAAACATATAACTTTTGTTCCTCATTATGTTCAACAATCTTATAATGAGGATGCACTCCCATGGTAGAAGAATTTTATTTTATGCATATCTTTCCCATCTCTGCCTTTGATCTGTAGCAGTAGATTTTTAGATGAGTACTTGTTGATTTTATTTGCTTAATTTTCATCCTATTTGATGCATGTTTGTATAATTGCAACCAATAGACCTCTAGTTAAAACGTGCAAACTCAGATGAGCTTGATAATCGAGTCAATGGCTCATTAACATCTAAATGAAGAAGGAATGGGATTTATGAAAGGAATTGATAAAACTTTTTTCCTTAAGAACCTACAATTGATTTTTAATATTAAAAGCATGGTAGCTGGGAATTGTTCTTATTGCCAACGGTGAGCTTATTGATGCATAAAATACTAGTGATGTTGGAAAGCCAGGTGACAGGGTTAAGGTGAGACCGTGAGACTGATGCATGATATCGTCCATAAGAATTTCTATAACTTGTGTTGCATTAACATGATTCATTTCGTTAAGGCCACTGAAATTTGTAGAGTTATAGCCATTAAAGTTGAACCAGCACAGAGAACTGTGAAATCTACATTCAAGGTATGTGTTAGCATCTTGTCTACTCAGTGTACAAACCATCCTCAGGTGCCTGAGGGATGATGTGGTCCTGACTATACTGTTTTGTTCCCTTTTGAATAACTTTTGTGGCCATTCTTTTTGTTCCTTTCAGTTTAGAATGTGCGTGAAATAATGATGTCTTCCTGTCTTTGTGGAAACAAAGTCCGGGTTTTTATGGTGTGAGTTGAGTGAAGAAGGCTTGTGAATGTAGACACATGTTATAGCTACTGATCATTTATGATGTGCGAGGAATCAATTAGAGCTGAAGTTTGTGGATCTCATAGTTCACATGACTACCTTGCATTAAATTCATTATTGTCTAGTGGACTTAAGTATATGTTGTAAACAGATTGGGCTGAAAATTGCTCCTGTTGATTTTTTATTCCCAACAACGAATTAAACCAGACACTGTTTCACTCACTACATCAAGTTTCATAGTATGGTTTTTTGTGATTTTGTCAAAACTGTTTATTTTTTTGATATTTTTTTTTTACATGCATCTCAAATACTTATTGTTACAGCTCAAATACTTATTGCAAGTGCATGTGTGGCAGCAAAAGGTGACGAATCTAATGCATGTGAACGGTTTGCCAAATACTCTTCTGCTCAGGTGTATGGGCGAGTAACAAAGCTTTATGTATATTTTCAACTTTGCAGTTAGCTGTTAGACTTGCATTGCTTCTGCAGTTCTTTTTTTGTGCTAAAGTCACTCGAGACAGTTATGTTATTTTCCATAACATAAACAATGAAAAATTCTTGAAATTTCCTGCATATCTTGTGTTGGAAGAGAATATTTTGTTCCCATTGGTTTACAAGGGATGTAATGCAAATAAAATGAAAAGAGAGATAACCCAGGATTTTCATTCCAAGAAGCAAGGCAAAGAGAAGGGAGAATCATTAAGATTTCTTTTTTGAAAAATGAAATTCGAGGGTAAAATGACTGCCTCTTTGTAGCAGAGATGATCTCTTTACATTCTGTGGCATTTACTTCTGATAGTTGGCAGCTACGTAGTGATAGAGAAATTAACCTGTATGATGAAACATATTACAATGTGTCTATGACAACTAATGGTTTGGGAGGTCAAGCTAAACACACTTTCATTATTGGAATAGAAAAATTAAATTCTCACGGAATCATCAGAGATTCAAATAAATCTTTGAATTCCTAAAGCCATTGGCAGTATATCAGTTACATCATGGAGGATCTCTTTGAAGCTTGTCATGATTTTTTTTGTTCTTATATGTTGCTCCCAGCATTAGCAGCATCCACCATAGTTGCAGAATGTTGTGGACAGGCAACCACGACTCTTCGGGAGCTTTCTGTACCTTTTGCATTATATGGCCAGTGTTTGGATGCTATTTGATCCAATGGTGGTGATATCTGTTGAGCTTTTAAGAAAATTTGGCCAATTTTCTTAGTAGGAAAGCTATATGTAGTTTACGTATTTCTGCTTGAGCTTTTTTTCCAAGTGGCTTATAGCCCCTAACGGCAATCAGAAACCTTTTGCATAATCTTTTGCCTTTTGCAGTTTTGTGATATTCTGCTTCAACATTGACTTATGTCCTCCAACTGATCAATGCCATATTCTGCTAGTGTGTTGTGTGACTAGATGATTCTTGACAAATAATAACACCAGCACCCTGGTAAGTGGAAACTCTGATATACTCAGCTCGGATCCATTTCTCAGAATATGTTGGTATTTTGTTCTCTATGTTTAACTACATCAGTGCAGATGATCATCATAACATATCTAGAAGCTGCAATGCAACAATCAGAACTGATCGCTCAACAATTGATTGGCTAGAGTTGTTGCCCCTTTACTTTTGATTTTCCTTTCCTGGAGATAAGCATATACCTAATATATCATTTGCTCTCCCCCTCTTCAGTTTGTATAATGTTGATCTTGATATACCTCTCTTTTTTTTGACCCGTTTTCAGCTGAGGGTCCGGATTACATGGGTGGCATTTAATATTTGTGGACATGAGTTCGACTTTGTTTGCATACTGTCAATGTTCTAACTTTAATTCTCTGGGCTTTTTCTTTTCCTTTTCTTTTCTTTTTATTTTTATTTTTTTTCAGGAAGGTGAGGTGTTTGAGTTGTGAAGATCTCTATATGATCCTAACATAGAATGAAGTTTACAAAATTGGAAGGCAAAGCCAAGTAAGAAGGAGATGGTACTACAAAGGTTGACATTATGCCAAGCTGATTGCTGATGCGTGAAAAGTTATTGAAGAAAATTATTGCTTCATATCCTCGGCTGCTTCTCTTCTCGCTGCTTTACAGGTGAGTGGTTACATTGTAATTCTATATATATACCATAAATCTTCAATCTTCCTTGGGTCTCATCTTAGAAGGTTTCTTTGCTTGGGGAATTTGGTTCCATAATAATGTGCATGCCTTAGCGACAGACACTTAGAAAAAGCGATTCATCGGACTCCCACTTTAGTTTTTAGAGTTTTACTCTTAATACAAGGTGATTTATCGTTTGATGATAAGGTCCAAACCTACAAAACTAATTTTTCTGCCCTAAAGGTTTTTTTTTTTTTGTGTGTAAAACCGTCCAGTATTCAGTCCAATGAGCTAACTAATCTGAACTAATTCGAGTAGGATTCCGAAAGGCGACAAGAGTCTCCTAATGAATATTCAATGCGACTGCATTCAAAATAAAAAAACTCTGCCTTAAAGTTTGATTTTTATGGGCTTTGCCCGTTCTAATAATTAAGAAGACTTGCTTTCTCCTAGGTTCCATTCCTCCATTGGGCCCAGAAATATTTTTCATGGGCCTTGCAAGCTCTCTTTTTTTAGGAGCTTTTTCATGGGCTTTGCAAGGTCTTTTTTTTAAACCAAATTCAGAGTTAGCATCAATTTAGTGCTCATATTAAGGTGCAGATTGTCTATTATTTCTGCCACTGTTATTATTATTATTTTTTTTTTAGATCCATTTATTTTTTATGCACTGTAGAGTGAGAGGTATAGGTAGTATTACAATTTTATTAGGGTATATGGATTACCCATGTAATTAATTATTTCTTTATTTATTTTGTTTTAAATAGACTGACTTAGGCAATAAAACGGTCAAATTTCTCAAACCAATGACACAACTTTTAAATTTTTGCGCAATCCTATATTAAGGTGGATTTGTCTATTATTCCATGTAACTCACCTCTCTCCCTCTCTCTCTCTCTCTCTCTCTGTGTCAGACTCTCGTCAAACCAGCAACTTCGTATTATCTCTCTTTCAATTTCGCTCCTGTAAATCCTCTCTCTCTCTCTGATCTCCTCTATAGCCAGTTTCTTTCTTCAAGATGTTATCTTTCCCATTATCTTCTTTCTTCCTTTCTAGAATTGTTATTGCAATCGACGGAGGCTGATGGGTGAGTCCCCTCAGAAACCACGCCAAAGATCATCAAGATTCTGCGATCTTCCTACCTATTCTTGTTTACTGTGTTTCTGTTGCTATTTTTTCTTTAATGATATGTGTCTGTTTGCATGTTTTCTTTTTTTATGTATCTTTCTTGAAACTTCTTTGTTTTTGTCTATTAATGGTTCTTTATTGGTTTTTTTTGCCATATCGGAAACGAGATCCCTAATCTGGAAGACCCATGGGCTGGCAGGGGATGTCGCCAGGCATTTCACTGCTAGGAGATGGTAGCTAAGATGTTGAGCTTTGAAGACCCATCTAGTTGCTCAGGTGGTTAGATGTTTGCACTTGATCAAGTCAAGTGTTCGAGGGTTGGCAAAGAAGCAGAAGACACAAAACAGCTGCTTGAATTTTGGAATTATGTGTTTTTGGATTTGCTTCGCCATCATCTTTGTTTGAGAAGATGCTGAGTAGTGAGTACAATGGTTCGGTGATTTGGGGTTAATCTGCTAATTTTTTAATGTCTAAATTTCCCTTTTGTTGCTTTTACACTATAGTTTATAATTCGTTTTTTGATTTTAGCTGCCAGAAAAAAGAGATGTAGGCTGACATGGTCATGATCACAATGGCCTTTTCCCCTTTTTGATTGTAGACTTGCCTAGATGTCCCTTATGCACAGAACATAGACAAGTAATGGATGCTGCAGAAGACCCCATTGAAGTTGATACTCGTCCACACAGAATTCAGGAAGATGTCCCAGTATATACTCCTATTCAACGATAAAATTGTTTTTATTTCCTTGACAGTTTGTGCTGACTTGAATTCACAGATAGAACAATTAAACGGTTTGCCAAGATTTCCTGATATTTATGATGGACTAACCTGATCTTTGGCACATAATATATGGGAGCTGGATGTTGTGAAGACAACTTCTTTGCCAGGTAATTGCAGCTGAAGTTTGACTCAATGATTCATTAACTAGATTTGATAAAGTTTCATTATTTTTTGATTATCTTATGCTGTGACAGTAGTTGTTGTTTGATGCCCAAATTGTAGCTCTTCGGTGGGAATGCCTTGAATTTGCCATCTAGTGCTAGCTTCCACCGTGATATAAATATCCTTCTTCTTGTTTGTCCTGGAAGTAGCAAAACTTGGTTGCTTTGATCCACGTTGCGGGTAATCTCCTCGTGCTATATGCTCCAGAAGAAGAGTAGCTAAGCTCGTTGCTTGACAGCTCATGTGGGCAAACATCCTTAAACTGGCGGAACAGTAAGAAAAGTTTTCATATCTTTTTTTGTCTGAGACATGACTTAGATCATATGCACTTTTGTTATCTGTGACATAAATGTCTAGGTTCTGGAAGGTGGAGCACTTCTTTTAAGTGACAGAAGCATTTGTTGCAATTTTCAAATTGACAAAATTGTCTAAAGTGCAAGGACGCGTCAAATTTTCCTTTCGTCAGAATTTTGCTGCAGTATGTATTTTTCATTCTCCATTAGAGAGGATATTTATGTTCCTCCCTACTGGGTTTTTCTTGTCTGAGCTTGTAGGTCTGAAATTTGAACTGTTTTCTATTGTCTATTTCCACTCAGAACAGCGTACACTATTGACATGATCAATGCTTGACTACTGATATTAGCACTGCAATTGCTGAACCTTCAAAAGCAATTGACCCACCTGAGACATTAAGGCAAATTAATTACGTGTGAGTTAAAGTTCTTGTAGCTGTCACTTTTGTAGCTTCAATTGTTTCTTGATTCTTTACATAACATTGTGCGCCTAGGTGAGTGATCACTTTATAATTATATGGATCTTCGATCTGCCTTATGTTCATCATAGATGCTTGTTTCTTTATGCCTGCTGTAGCTTCAACTGTTTCTTGATTCTTTACAACAAAAAAAAAAAATTATGGCCTTAGGTGAGCAATTACATTATCATTATATCTTTGATATGCTTTAGGTTCATAACAGGTGCTTGTTTCTTGTAGAGAATTTCATTGGATATTGTGAAATGCGTTTGTGATAATAAGAGACACATGAGAATATGCATCAACTGCTTCAGTTCCTAGGTTGTTGCCTCACATGTTGATAAAAGGTAATATCTTGTTCTGTCTGTCCAGCTCTATTACATTGCTCTCAGAAATAATAACAGTCTCTTATCTATATTAAGCGTGGTGCTGAAGGGCATAGGACCTTTTTGTTGGTTGTTGGGGAAACATTTTCTGGATTAAATGACTTTCTAATGCTTCCCATCCAGCTATCATTGCAGTGATGTTACTTTTCCATGAAATTTTTATTTTTTAACTCTTGATGCATTATATTTATTATGGCTCATTTTAAATTTTCTGTATTCTCAATGTTCTTCTCAGTATTTCAGATGCTTAAAAGGGGCAGAAACATGCATTGCTGATTTCTGATTCTTGATCTCATTCTCAGATATGCTTTAGTGCCCAGTTCATTAACCTGTGGATAGTCATTCCCAATTAATCAGAGTATGAGTTCCAGCAGCCAGCTTTAGCACTTGTGCAGGAAAAATCACCTTTCAAAGTTTCATGAGTGGCATCAGTTGGTAAGATGGGTGGCTTCTTGTGTTTGGGACCTTCTCCAGACCTGCATGTACTCTTTTGTGGGTGATAGTACTGCATGCAAGTTTGACCCGCTTCATCAGAATAATTTAAATCTGCTAATAAAGTTTGATATAGCTGGCATCTAAAATAGTCCTAAAGGGTGTGCTAAGAGTTTAACATCCCAACTATAAATGTTTTATGTTGGTAAGTTTCAAAAACCTGGATTTGATGCCATGTCCAATAATGATGTGGATTATGGAAGAGCTGCGCTCTGGAGCTCCAGTCATATTCAGGTATTTCTTTTGGATTTGGGTGCTTTCTGAAGACATGTTAAACGTTTTTTTCATTTGGGCAACCTTTTCTGATGTTGTCTATGTTCTAACATTAGCTCTTTTTTTTTTTTTTGGCATTTGAGTTGTTCCTCCCTGTTCCTTGTTCTCATCTTTTTTCAGGTGTTTGAGTTCCTCCCTGCCATGCTTCTAAAGATAGCTTAAATATTGATCTTTTCTTGTCCGTGAATGGTAGGTGCAGAATTTGAACTGTTTTCCATTCTCCATTTGTGCTCAGAACAACATACACTATTGTCATGTTCAATGCTTGACTGCAGATGGTGGATATGCAGAAACAATAAAGGTTGTCTTGAGTGCTCATTTCTGAACTGGGTGACATTCTGCATTAAAACAAGTATCAAGGCTGTTTTTTTACAGGTCCATAAGGATTATGTCCCCTTTGTATGGAGGTTGGTGAATCTCTATCTGAAAGTTTCATTTATTTAACAAAATGCCTCCCTTGATATTCAATGCTTCCTTTCAAAAGCCATGTGCAATTGATGCTGATTTAAGTTTCAAAATTTAGACTGTGATCACACAACTATATTGTTTTTATGTTTGGGGCAACAACTGTTGCTTACAATATGCTGCATGCTGCTGGTTGGTGACTTATTGGTCCTTGAGTCTGCTCATGACTCCAGCCTCCAGGAGTTATGTATTGATGAAAACTTGTGGACATCTTGGTGTTGCTTGTGATTCCAGGTTAGTGGTTCTTCAAGCAAGCTGGTGATTCTAAGTGAGTACTTCTGTGTTTCATCTGAGTTAGATTCATCTATGGATTCCTTGAAAATATCAGAACTGCTCTGCTTCGTGTGCTTGAAGTGGAATTTGAGGGAAAAAAATAATTCTTATCGAGGTAATGCCACAGTGACTTTTTTCTTGACAAGTAGCCTAAAGTGAAGTTAAAAGTACCTTAGTTAGATGTTATTGGTCCTGTTATTCCTTTTTTTTTTTTTTTTTTTTTTTTTGCATGTTTTGGATACAAAGGTTAATCTTATCGGGGATTTGGGTAATTTTATGCTAATGCTAAAAGGAATAGTTTCCATCAAATTTACATCCTATAAATTTGAAATTGTGAGTTGGCATGATATCAAAACAAATTATTTAATCTTTTTTCTGCAACTATGATAATATTTTTTAAAATTTTTTTCTTATAAATTTTTAATCGTTCTTAGTTTTTTCTGAATCTTATAGTATAATTCCGCTTAAAATTATCTTATTAATTTTCTTTCAAATTTAATATATTAGTGAACATGTTTTATTATTCGGAAATTTAAAACTTAAGTTTACTTCACATGTGTAATGTACATTTACAAACAAAAAAAAAATGTAAGTATTAAAAAGGGAAAAGCTTGAGAGATAAGAAAAAAATTAAAAAACATTAAGGCACAATCATGAAATTAAGATTGGAAAAGCATTGAGTAGAATTGAATTGATATTTGATTTGGTTTGTGAAACCCTACAATATAATTATATTTTAACTTTTTTTTCGTCGATTATATTTAATTTTCATGTTCATATACTCTAAGAAAAAATAAATATTGAACATACCATAATAAAGAATTACACAGAGGAATGAAAATATATTTATGTCACAAACTATTTAATTTTTGTCTCAATGAGTATTGCTTTCTTAACAAGGAGTAGAAAGGCCCTATCGTAGGGGGCCAAGGCACATATAAAAAATTAGGACGCATATGTTCAATTTTGTTTGTCAAAATGGGAAAATTTTTACAATGGGTTGATTGAGTTAATTGTCAACATTCTTGTGTGAAAGAAATTAATGGAAGGAAGTTAAGGCAGTTAGAATTTGAACTTAGCTAATATATTAGTTTAACTCTACTTGGGGAGAGGAACCGGTCCGGAGAGAAGTTCTTCAGTAACTCAAATAGATTAAGACGCTGTAACTTGAATATGAGTTTAAGACCATGTAAGGTTTACTTGTTGTTTATTGTTGCTGCTGTTCGTAATTGTTAATTGTTGTTTTTGATTGTTAATTATTATTATTAATTGCTTAAATAAAATTATAATATTTTAGTTAGATTGACATTTGTTATTTGCTGTTCAACAATAAAACAACTATTTTGTACATTATATTTTTATTTTATTACCATAAATAAAGAAAGGGTTTTATGGAAGTATTTTGATCCAAATAATAAATATCAGCTGATGGATCCAAAAAAATAACCATAATCAACTTTTCCGTGGAAACAATGATTCACTCTATACTCTAACGCCCACACCAAATATGGATTGAATTGTCTGTCTGAGAGTTATCAATTTTTATCAAATCTTTTATTATTCGCAATTCTGTCAAATTATACTAATTTTGGGTTCAAAATTTTGTAGTAAGGAAAACATCAATATTGTTACCACCATAAACTTAAAATGGACCATCAATAACATAGAATCTCATTGTTGATTATTTGTTTTAACGACTAACATGGTCAATAACATGGAAAATGTTTTCATCTTAGTCATCTTTAAGGTGGATAGCATACTTTATTAAATACTTGTCGAATTTCAAATAGTAAATAAATTGTACAGTCATTTAATATTAGAAATCAAATTGAACACCGAAAAATTGACGATCAAGGTTAAATACATTTAACGTTTCCCAGAATTACTGCCTTCTGCTTTTTTTCGGGTTGTTTAAGGGCCTGGCTGTTGAATTACCAATATTTAATTTTATCCATCTCATCACTTCTCGTAGTTCTTTTTTCTACGAGGCTATGATGAAAATGATTTTGTGACACTTTTTTTTTTTTTTCTGTTCTTCGGACTTTGATATAAATAAAACCAGAATTTTAATTGAAGTCACAGTCTCACTGAGAGAACATTATTGCTCAGAACATTTATTTAGCATTTTATTTTATTATATATATTAACTATAAAAGGTGACTACCATACTGCACATTGTACAGGCCTGAGTGCTTAAGATAATTATAGCACGAAAATTTTAAGAACATTAGTGAAGTGGGGTAATGAATATACGTTTTAGACCAATTTCATCTGTAAAGTAGAAACAATCAGAACCCACCTAAGGATTCTTGGATATATATGTATATATATACTCAAATTCATAAAAGATCCTTAATCACAACATTAACATAAGACATATAATATCTAATTAAACTCTTGATAATCCTAAAAAGGGGATTCTACGTAATTATTCTTCTCTATCCCTTCTTCGACCGGTATTATGAACTTAGGATTTTAGTAAGTAAGATGCCTCAATAACAGTCAGAGGAGGGAGAGAGAGAGCAGCATTACTCATACTTTTATGTAGTATTTTACTTTATTTTAATATAAAAAAATATAAACATAACCATAAAAATTAAGTAAATACCACACCACACTGTGTAGACACTGCTTTCATCGTCTAAACAAACTTAATGTATGGCCTGCAATTAGTAAGCAGAGGTATTTGTTCATGAGTTCATCCAAGCAAAGAGCAATTTCTGCCAAAATGTCATCTCTCCCATCGTTGTAGCATCTCAAATGTATAAATTGCCCGCCATTCATTTTATGTACTGCTCGTATGAAATCTCATTTTCGATATACCCTTCTAGGAATCACGTTGCTGGACCTTTGCTCCTAAATCAAAATAGTCCTCTTGGGTCAGCGTGGAGCATCTGCCATGTTTGTTCCATTCGTGGTTCCAAAAGTCTAGATCCGTCGGCTACGTTAGGGTTGTGGCCAATTTTGTTGCATGGCAACCTCAGGATCTGGCCTTGAAACTAAATGCATGCAAAACAAGAAAAAATAATAGTTAAAAACTTATAAAACTAATTAACTTCAATTGAATAAAATTAAGAATGAAAGGCGTAAAATTAGTTTACAAGGGGAGAAATGTCAGTACCGAAGGCTTTTGACTGGCACGCCGGGCACAGGCAGAGGCCAGATGCCATGAGTTATAAACTGTTGTGGCAGTTGCATTGGGTCGAGCGACAGAATCCATTGGGCCGGGTGAGGACCACCCACATCTGGTCAATAACAGGCAGTTAGGGCTGAGAGTGCAGAGTGTTGAGCAGAGTTGTCAGAATAATATTGGTAAACTTGTAATTCAAACAGTAGTAGTAATATATTAGGAAAATAAAGATTAAGGGTTTGAATTTTTTATCTTTTCAACTGTCCACATTCCTTCAACTAGTTACTCTAAGTATAGGATATCTCCAAAAAGAAAAAAAAAAAATCAAAGTAATGACTACTAGAAGTGAAAGTCTCATCTTTGGGTTGAAGAGTTAAGAGAGAAATGAAGTTGTTTTTTTTTATATTTGAGAAGACGGAACAGTTAATCATATTTATAACGTAAAGATTATAGTTTTTAATATTAGGATGAGAGTCATCTAAGATGTATTTTCTACCTGATCATTAATAAAAGTTCATTTCCTCTTCTCTAGGGAAAAAAAAAAAAAAAAGGTTTTGGTGGTGAGAGTGAAAGCTTGGAGTTGAGTTAAAATATTTTTAAAAAAAAGAGAGAAGAAAATAAAAATGAGGCACCAAGAGCATGACCAAACTTCTCTAAAAAAATGCGCTTGGAGTTGGTCACTAAACTTTTCTTTTTTAGAAAAAAGAAAAAAGAATGAGGTACCACGAGCGTGACCAATCTTCTCTGAAAAAAAAATGCGCCTGGAGTTGGGTCACTAAACTTTTCCTTTTTTTTTCGAAAAATAAAAAGAATGAGGTACCAATGTTGTAAGAACCAGACTTGATATTGAACCAAAAAGTTTAGTGATTCAAGGTACAATCGGTTTAACTAAAAATTGAACCAGTAAAACCAATATTTAATATTAAATATATAAAAAATATTTATATATATTATACATCAAAATTTATATGTAAAATATAATATTATAATACATATGTATGTATTAGAATACTTACATTTATAAATTTAAAATATATGATTTAGAATTTATTATAATATAGAATTAATAATTTAAAAAAATTAATAATTATCTTAACAAAAAAAAAAAGAAAATAGTAAGTGTTAATTTATAAGATACATAAGATAATATATGTATTATATGAAACATTTGAGAAAATAATAAGTAAAAAAAAAAAAATCACAACAAGTTATAAGTTGGTCTAGTGGTATGAGACTTACCTTTCATATTGAAGGTTAGGGTTCGAAAATTAAATTCTACAAAGTTGTGTGAAATTTTTTCTTAATTATTAAAAGTGACCAACCCGGTCAACCTGGGACCGGTTGAACCGGTCCGTTGACTTGGTTTTGATCGGTCCGATCCGCAGCAAATTTAAGCTGCTACCTAGACCGGACCTTTGATCGGTCACCGGTCCGACCGGTTGAACTGGTCGGTCCGGTCCAGATTTGACAACAATGGGTACCAAGAGCGTGACCAAGCCACCAAGGGTCTCTTAAAAAGAAAAAAAAACCATTATATTATTATAAAATTTAGTATATGTAAGTAACTGTAATATACGATATAATAAAAGAAATATACAATGTTTTTTATATTTATAAAAAAATATACGACATGTCCAAAAGAAATGTATGATCCGTTTGAACAGTTATATACTTTTCAGATTAAAAAATTTTAATTTTTAATGACTATTCATGCAGTTATTATAATTTTCTTTGATATATATCATATAATTTCTTTATAATTATTATATCACGTCATATATTTCATTTGCTCATATGAGTCGTACACTTCTCTTTGACATGTCATATATTTTATCTGTAAATATGAAAAAATGTCGTATATTTTATTTGTTGTGTCATATACTGCAGTCACTTATAGCAACAAAATTTTGCAACCACAAAATTTTTCTGAAGAAAAAAAACAAGCATGACTCAGGGTTTTCAAGGATGTTGTTACTGTTCCCTCAAAAAAAAAAAAAAAAGACAATGGATGTTATTACTGACAATGGATGTTATTACTAAAGATGTTCACGATTTTATTAAGTAAACTGAACTATTATAACTGTTCATAAATTAAAATTTTTAGTTATGCAAAATTAAAAACTAATGCAGAACTGAAAATTTGATTAACTAATAATTTTGATTTGATTTCAATTAACTGCTTAGTTAATTGAATTTAATAATAAAAAAATTTAAAATTATAATCTAAATATGAAAAAATATTTTTGATATATATATATATATATATATATATATATATATAAAAATTATAATTATCATTATATATAAAAAAATAAATAAGTAATTATTTGAGATATAATCATATTTTATTAAAATTTATTTGTTAATAATTTTTATCTTAATAATATTTTTTATTATTAGAATATATATATATATATATATATATATATAATAAAATTTTAGTTTAGTTTAGTTAATTATATTTTTTTAATATTAAAAATTAAAATAAAATTAAAAATTTTAATTTTTATTCAGTTCAATTAACTGATTATAAAATTAATTTAGTCAATTAAAGATTCAGCTTAATTTAATTGAATTTTTTCAATGAGCTGAAATTTTTTATTTTTTTAAATATCCCTAATTATTGCAAATATTTGGACTTAACTCCGAATACCTGTCTTAGACAAAAAGAAAAAAAAAAAATCTCAATGCTAAGCATATCAACAATTCCTATCAGCAGATAAAAAAAAAAAAAAAAAAAAAAAAAGAAAAGAAAAAAAGAAGCAGCACATCAACAATCAACAAGGTAACTCACGGAAACCTTTAACACATTCATCCGAACTAAACATCGTAAGAGCGTGACCTAGGGGAATTCAACTTTTTGTTAAATTTACCATTGAGTACACTTACATAATGTTAGATAGCATGACACTTAATTATTTTCGGATAAGTCATCATGTTACTACACTGTAGATGTGGCAATTTGTGCAAATTTTTTGTAATTTTGTTTAAAAAAATTAAAAAGTTTTTTTTTTGTTTTAAAGTCAAATTAAATAAGGCGAAAAACAAAATTATTAACAAGCAACGATCCCTGGCCGGCGAGGGTCTGCTTCAGGACCAAGGAGAGAGATCTTCATGACCGGCGGTCGCCTCGGCCGCCGAATCCGCGGCGGAATCCCCGCTTTCCTCCGCCTCTCTCGGCCATGATTGGTTGTTGTAATAATGGTATGAGGTTATCGAGCGAGAAGAAGGCAATGCTCTGCGAATCTGTAGAGAGATCGAACTGGAAGGAGATGAAAGGAAACGGCGGAACTGGTAGGGGTAATTATTTTGTTTTTTTTGTCTTTATTTAATCTGAAATTTTTTAAAAATGAATTTTTAATTTTTGTTTTTAATTTCGTCTTTTCCTCCGAGTTCATGGCAGCAGAGTGTACTGATGTGACGTGGCGTGCTGACTTATTCAATATACTTTCGTTTTTATATTTTATATACCATTAGTAATAGATTCGCGTAATGTACATATTTTATTTTTTAAGGTAAAAAAAACTCCAAGTTAGTTTTTTTTTCCTTATCTTTGAAGGAAATTTTAGTTTCGATCTTTTTTTTTTTAAGAAAAAAATAGATAAATTTGAGAGATTTTATTAATTTTTTTTTCTTTTTTTTAAAAAAACTCAAGAATAGTTTTTATTTTTTTATTATTTTCTTTTATTTAAAAATTTTATAATTATAAGCATTTAATTACAATTAAAATAGTACTATATAAATCAATAGACTCACACGATGCATATATTTAATTATATTTTTTTACAATTTATTTTTACTTTATTTTATTTAAAAGTAGATAGATATATATAGATATAAATAAGTAATAATATAATTTCATCAAAAACACCAAATAATAATAATAATTTTTTTTTAGTAAATTCAACCATCCAATAGAGTTTGTTACTTAGTTACTCTTTTTGAAACTAGTCCGCACAATTTTTATTTATAAAATAACAAAGAAAAATTATTAAGGAAATAAAATCTGAACACCCTCTTCTACTTAAAAGAGGTCCACTCTTAAGTTGTGTATCCTTTTTCATAAAAAAGAATAAATAAGTAAATAAATAAAAATTATTCTAACTCTAATTTATAAAATTAATAACTAATATATCGACCATAAATTTTTTTAACAAAAAAAAGAAACAAAATCTGAACCGCCTTGATTTACAATTTTGTTGGGAAAGAAATTACTTTTACAATTAATACGGAAAATCCAAGGACAACTGCCCATTTACAACTTGCGAGTAAAAGACAACGACCCAGTTACAACTAAAACGCCCGAACACGGTACGTAGTACATAGTACAGACCCTCCCAAAGATCTAATCCGAATTTAAAACTCGAAACAAAGTGTCTGCGGGATTATTTAAAAAGCACCATTATAATATCAAATAAATTTTATTTAAAAATTTTGTTTGATATGGTCGTTTTTTTTTATAATCAGATTTTTATTTTTTAAAATTAAACTCTCTAAAATATATTTATTTTTTATTATAAAAAAACATAATTGTAAAAAAAGAGAAAATTATTACATTAAAATAAATTTTTTGAAAAAATTTGTCCGTTACTGTATTTTTTTTGTTATTTAAAATGTCAAATATCCAAATCTTCGTTGGCAGATTGCACAACTTCGGAGGTCTGTCTTCCCCCTTTTATCGCTCTGTTCCGCAAATAACTACTGCTATATATATATATATATATATTTTTTTTTTTTTTTTTGTTTTTTTTTTTTTTGCTTTTACATGTGATAATTGTGCTTCTCACCACGAGCTTGATATTTACCTTGTCTTATTGCTTTTGTTTTTGTTTTTTGTTTTTGTTTTTTTTAATTTCTAAGGGGAGGAAGGAGGATCAATTGGAAGGGAATCAGGCCAAATGGCGAGTTTTAGCAGACAACAATTGCCTGAAGATCTGATAATAGGGGTTCTATTGAGCCTGCCCGTCAAGAGTCTACTGCGGTTCAGGTGCCTTTCCAAATCATGGTGTGCTATTATCACAAGCCGCAATTTCAAGTATGAACATCTCAGCAACAACAGAGCCGGCGCCTGCCTTTGGGCTCAATTTTTAAGTAGCGATCATGCACGTGCTCCCACGTTGAATCTGCGTTTCCCAGATGAAACACTTGCAGATCTTTCCCATCATTCCTTTGACGCCTTTGACGGTCAAAACAACTCTTGCAATTTCCTTCATGGTCCGTTGAATGGCATATTTTTTGTGGGATCCCTATATGCTCTATGGAATCCTGCAACTAAAGAATATAGACAACTGCCACACCCCCACCCAGGTCGTCTTCCTTGGTATGTTTATCAAGAATCCTATGGATTTGGATGGGATCCAATTACTAAAGCTTACAAAGTGGTTATTCTTCAAGAAATTGAGCACGAAGATATCAATATTAATTTAGTGGCTATGGTTCACACCTTAGGAACAGAACATTGGAATGTCTTCAGATTAGACTGGGGGGGGAATCCAAGACCGGTTCATTCTGCACCTCACACTTTAGGAGCAGATGATCATTGGAATGTCTTGATATTAGATTGGGCGGGGGAGCTAGGTCTGGATCAATCTGCATGTCACACATATTTGGATGGATTTTATTACTTTCAGTTCGTATGCGGTGTCACGTTATCCTTTGACATGGCAACCGATGCCATCGAAGTGATACCTCCTCCAAATGAATTAGAGCTTATTTATGCCAATTATGCACCAGCACATGAGAGTCTTGCATTGTTTCAGGACACAATTGCTTTGTTCCATATTTTATATGATGAGAATTGTCTGCGGGTGTGGATATTGAAGGAAAAGTCTTGGATCAAACACCTCACTGTTGGACTACAGGCAAATGTCAAGCTTATAATTGGTTGCTGGAACGACGAAGTTTTATTACTTTCTGATGATGCTGACCAATTTCTCCTATATAAACTCACTACTCAAGAAATTCGGAATGTTGGATTTCAAGCACCTTATTGTTGCAAGGGTTTTCATGCCTACAAGGAGAGCCTAATCTCGATTGAGGAAGAATATGAATATAGGCGACAGAGGGACATAGAAGCATAATTTCCTGTGAAATCTGCTTTTAGGATTATCAAGATATTAGTCGTTCTTTATGCATTATGCAATGTTGTGATTAAGGATCTTCTATGAATTTGCATAGTAGACACCTCTGGCCAATTTTACTTGTGTTGCTCATTGATTATGTGATTTTGTTCGTCTTAAGTTTAACTTATGGTAATTTGTAATTTAGAAATTTTGACAAATTTCATTCAAGATATGTTTCTTTTCATTCAACGTTGACCAATAAGACCATTGCAAGTATAAAGCTAATACGTGCAGTAAACCTGGGGTGATACATTTATTAGATAAAAGGACGAGGCAAGAGCTTCCCATGGCTCTGATGAATGTGGGACACACCAAGGCCATCAAGCTACCTCCTTGTTTCCAGTGGTCTTTTGTTCCATTTGCATTTCAATGCAAGATGGGCACTTTTATCTACAATCTCATTCTTAGTTTTTGTGATACAGTTAAAGAAATGTTAATTCCGATTGTTTGTCAATCAAACCCTCCTTTGTCACCCCACCTAGCTTGCAATCAAATTCCTGATTAATGTCCACAAAGACATTTGCTTTACGTATGGTTCCTAATTAATCGGGACTCAGTCACGTAGGTGGACAGTCTATGTACGTGGGGCGACAAATGAGGTTCTGAGTGTGGTGATAAAGCAATTTGTTTTCCAATTGCATCCCAGTTCTTTAGCCCTACCCGGGTTATTGAATCACCTCCTTTTGAGTTATCAGCTTGCGGTTGGGGTGAATTTGATATTGGCATTCCTCTATTCTTCCACAGCTATGTCTGCGATAAGCAGTTGGACTTGTGAATGATTGGGTTCACATTTCTACCGCCTTTATTTGCTTCAGGATAGCAGGTCAATTGATAATGTTTGTTCCAAATTTGCAGTTATCACAATTTAAGTTTGTATCCTGATGATGGAGGTCCTCAGTCAACCAAAAAACTTGCTGTCAGGGAATATTACAATGAGATTGTCTTTCCTGTTCCTTCTGAAAATTTTTTAGCATGCGTGCAGAATCATCCTGCTGTAATTGTGCCACGTCTGCCCGCTGGATTTGACTTACCTACTACTGGTAATATTGATTGGTGCATAGATTGATATGTTTTCTTGAGCTTTCATGCAATAAAATATCAAAATATTTGTGTGGTCGTACTTACTGTTTGGACTTCTGCTGTCCCAGTTGAAAGATATCAGAGGGGAGAGGCATTAACAAAGATCATCTTCTGAGTCCATGGTTCCTTAATTTCTCAGAGGCAGATGAGCTTTTGAGACTTGCAGCAGCACATCAGCTGGTAAGAATGTCTTGTTTCCTCCTCACGGTTATTTGTTAAGGTTCATACTTGTACTTTTGCTACTTCTTGTGCTGAATGGATATGCTGTATGACTGTATGCTTGAAATTAAAGAGGGTAACGATTATTAAATAATGCAAACCTGTGTGCTGTATTCCTACTGGATTCTGGAGCTAGATGTGATCAATTGTCTCTTTGTTGCTTTCTGTCGCATCTTTTATTTCGCTCGAGTTTTCAAGGGCAAACATGGTTAAAAGGCCTAGTTCCTTGACCATTTCACCTTAATTGTTCTAGAGCTGTCAGAATTCTGATTCTATGTGTATTTTTCTTCATAACTGGAGCAAAGGTTACAATATAATTTATTGATTCCTCTGTTATGTTGTACCCTATGATGTCTTCCCAACTGCTTATGATATTGATCATATGGTCAGTGGATACACATTTGTGAATTTTCTGTTCCAGCTTGTATATTAATTCCTTTTTTTTTTTTTTTGGTTAATGGGAATACAATCATTTTTCTTTCTGGATCAATTTTTTAAATAATAAAAGAAAAGAAATGTATGGGGTTCTAAAAGGGAATTTATGGGTTCTAAAGGACTTGCTTCTAATGTTTTCTGGATGGATTTCATTGGTTTGTGTTCCTCCTTTTTATGTGTCTGAAGTTATGTGAAATGTTATGGGTGCAAGCACATATTGTAAAGCTGAGATGGCAATTGAATGTGCTAGATTTGTTGCCTCAACCTTGAAACAGGCTCTGGTCTTGGTTTATGAATGGGCATGTTGGATTTATCACATTCCAATTGCAGAGACGAGCTGTGGCAATTAGATGTGATGGAACATGTGGATAGCATCTAGGTTTTTTCTTTTTTTTTTGTGGATTTTCTAAAACTAGTTTCCACTCTTATATTCCAGTAGAAGTATTTTAACACTAGATGGACTGTGCTGCCAGGAAGTGCTTGAGGGGAGACATTTGGGTTGGATGTTTACTTTTGATACAGAAGAATAGAATGTAGTATGGGAAGCTTTCCTTGGCGGAATTAGATAGAATGTATGCGGCTGGCTTAGCTGTTCTCCTCTCTTTTGAGTTCCAATCAACAAATGCTTCAGTAAAAATGGATTGGTCCAGTCTTTTCACAATTTTCTTAGTTAATTAGCTAGGCCCCACCGTCAATAGATCCATCTCGTCTCAGTCACCATACCAGCTTCATACGGGAAAGCCGACCATTTCAATTCATGTATGTATAATGCTTGACAGCCAATCCGGGTCATTAGATTACATAAGGGTGACTTGTGTCAAATAAGAGAGGGGAAAAACATTCTCCTAAAAATATCCCAGTGATAGCATCAGATGCGGCACTCATGGACCCGGGGGGACCCAAAGATGATGTTTGCATTGCATTACATTGCCTGCACAGCTGACTTGTACCTATTAGATTTCTCAGGACGAGTAACGTGGCCTTCACATGTTGATCGTTTGGAAATGGTCGCCATCTTAGAAATGCTTGTCGATTTTCCATTGTGGCTACATTGGCTTTAGATAATTATGGCTCACTTTGTAGCCTTAAGCTGTGAACAAGTCTTCCTTTTCCTCTTCTGAGCCAACTATCGTCCCAGTCCCAGCAATTGACTTAATTCTCAAGTTGGTTAGTCTACCTCCACCTAATTCTCCTTCCGAACTTCTAGAACGTTTCTTTCTGGTACGTCAGAAAAGGATTGTGATGTGTCTTTGTTAATAGCTGATAATTCGTGATTGGTTTACCGCGTCGGTTGACAGAGCTACTGCTTACAGGGCTCTGTAGGTGGTGATTATTGCTCGTGTCACATAATTTTACGTTTATAGTATTTTGCTCTTTTTTGCTTTTTTCAATTGAAATCATTTGGTATTGTTTCTAGGGCTGCAAACGAGCCGATACGTTCGTTAAAAGTTCGGTGGCTCGGTTCGGTAAAAGCTCGGCTCGGGCTCGTTTATTTACTAAATGAGCGATACACGAGCTTAAAATCAAAGCTCGTTTAATAAGCGAGCCGAGCCTGAACAATAGTAGGCTCGGCTCGGTACAGGCTCGTGAACAGTTCGATAAATGTATCATTAAGAGCTCGTTTAATATGTATCATTGTAGGCTCATTTAATATATTAATAATACTTAATTGTATCATTTAACTTTTAATATAAATACTAATAAAATTAAGATTAATTTTTTATTTATTTTCAAATGCTCTCAACCTCTATTATTTCCTCCTGTCTCTTTTTTTTATTTGAATTTTTTCTTAATTAAAATAAACTTGCATATTTATTTTTTCTTTGCAAAAGAATATAAATTTTTTAAATTAGAGAAAATTTAAATACAATTAAGTAAATTGATTGATGATCATAATGTGGCTAGTTATACAATTAGGAATTCAATTAATCAAATAGCGATTGAATGAATAATTGGCTTTTATCCATGTATCCATTTTTTACATATATATATTTCCCTTTTTTATATAAAATTATATAAAAAAAATAATTTTGATATTTTTATTTTTCTTATTTTTCTATTTTTATATATTTTTATATAAATTTTCTATTTTTATATAAAGTAGAAATAACATATATAGCAAATAAATCAAATAAATCACATGGAAAAAGGATATATATATATATATATATATATATATATATATATATATATATATATATATATATATATATATATATATATATATATATATATATAAAGCTTAAATTAAAAAAAGAAGCCGAGCCCGAGTTTCAATAATATTGTGACGAGTCGAGCTCGAGCCTCCACCTCCAAAGCTCGAACCGAGCTCGAGCCGAGCTCGAGCCTGAAGAATTCCTTAACGAGTCGAGCTCGAGCCTGGCCAAGCTCGGCTCAGCTCCTCATTTGCAGCCCTAATTGTTTCTGTAGGAACACTGTTGACTTTTAGTGGTTAAAATTTAGATTTTTACTTGAAAAGTTTTAAGTTTTAATATTAAGTAAGTGTGAAAATTTATGGAAAAAGAAGAATTATATTTATTGTATAGTTCTTATAAATCTTTAAAAAAAAATCATTTAGTATCATAACTCAATGCAAATTAAAAATGAAAAGAACACTTTTTTGGTGCATCAAAAACAAGTCAACTACATCTTAATTTTTGACACAAACTACATCTTAATTTAGTGGTATTAAAATTGGAAAGCTAATCTCATCTAATGACTACAATGTTAAAATAATTGGTAAGTTATCCCTCTGCCTTTCTAATGAACTTGAATATAAATTTGGCCATTGAGGCATTGCTCAAGGGCGTGGTAGGGGATTTAACATGGTGGCTTTCGCAACCAGGTGGATTGGGGTGTTTGGATTGGGGTGTTTGCATTTTGTGCGATTTTTGGACCCACCTTTCCTAAGTTTCATGTTTTTTGGAAACCCCCCAGACCTCCATTATCAGTTGATGCACGATACTGTTGGAGTCCAATTACCCAGACTGATTCGATCCACTCATAATAATCAGTCTGGATAGTTGGAGTCCAAATTTTGTTACTTTCGATATATATAGGCTCTGACGTTCCTTACTTACCAAAAAAAAAAAAAAAACGTCTAATTGTGAATCATTTATTTATTGTAAAAAAACAACAAAAAAAAAAACACGTGCGCACGAAGGGCAAGTGTGGAATGGTAGAAACAAGCATAAATTGTCTAACTCTTTCCAATATTGCGAGGCCCGAGTACAAAGCCAGAGTACTGCTTTTTCTTGCGGAAAAAAAGGCCAGGCTTTTTATATTTTCTTTCTTTTTTAGCTAGGAGAGTTCACAGATCAGCGGAATTTTAGCCCAGCCAAGTTAAATTACTGAAAGGATGAAATTCTGACCACAACTGCGCTGGGCTGGACAACAGTTGTTGGTCTGGTCCCTTTGACACCCTTTGTATGAAGTCGACTAATTAATGATTAACTTTAACTGTTCAGTTTAACGTGCTCATCAAGTTAATAACCATTGATGAAATTCATCAAGAAGGATACTACGCTTAATGATGGGCCTGACACCCGCACGGCTAAGGGCTAAGGAAGCTTCCGGGGTTAGCACTCGGACAATCAAATAAGAGCGTACCAAGTAAAGAGTGTGCGAAAGCCTATACTTTGGAAGGTGTAATATACACCTATTTATGTCTCTGGGATTATGTAACGAGTGAGTTTAAATGATGATAACTGGACACAAGCCTAAGCTCATGATGAGAATGTTTAAGAGATTCTAACTTGATTATTAGCCTGCACGAGACGTTCAGAGCCCGCGGGTGGCTCGTCACTTCAGTGCAGCGCCTACTGAGGTTAGCTTTGAATTGAGCCTAATATTTAGACTTGATCTCATCATTAATTATCTTTGAAATTAACATCCAAATTACGTTTAACAAATGAGTGAAAGAAAAATCATTTGAAGTGGTAGCTTAGTTGATCAACCAGTGTGTTTTTCTTACTTACAACCTTAATTCGAGTCCTGCGAGCTGCGCTTGATATCTTACTCTCCTGGAAAAAGACCAGCAATGTCTAGTTCGCGAGCGCTCTTGTTTACGATTCGCAACACTTTGTCGGCTTGGGAGAGTTATGTGCAGTCCCAAAAGTGAATCTCATCCTATGGATAGAGTTGAATAGGTATAACACAGATAACTCTAACCCAACCGTAAATTCGATGACCGACATACTCGTAACAGATTCTTTTTTTTGTCAAACAAAAAGTGAAAGAAAATGTCTTTTTCGTTTTAAAATAAACCTAGGGTTCTAATTTTTTTGAACCGTAATTTCCTGAGGTCCAAACCAACCACATCTTTGTGTTAATTATCTTTTTACGTTGTTTAAGTACAAAGATTTAAATGACATATAATATTTAGGGATTTCACTACCTATCGATTTAAAACTTTCAAGTGGATATAGAGTTGGAAGTTATTATTTGACAATAAGGTCATGGGTTAGAGGCTTAGAGCGGAGACAAAGCAGCGAGAAAGATGGTCCCTTTCCCTTCAATATCTTTAGAGGAGACAACAAGGTGGGGCTTGCCCAAATGGGTTAAGGAAACTCTAATTAAACACATTTTGTTCTGTTTTTCACCCCACATAAGCACATGGCTTTGTTTCAAATAAGAATTCCACCCTTTGATATAACTCTCCCCATAAATACCCCTTCAATTCTTCCCCATCGATCATTCCCACAATTCTCTTCTCTAGAGCCATTTTTTTCATACTCAAAATAATTTCCAAATTAAAGCATGAGGTCTCCCAAACAAGAAGGCAAAAACGAACAAGCTTCCTCAAACAGCAGCTCTCAAAAAAATTCTTAAAAAATTGCTCCAGTTTTGGAAGGAGACATGGCTGCGACCAAGAAGGCCTCCCGGACCATGTGCCCAAAGGCCATTTTGCTGTTTATGTTGGAGAGAATCGAAGCAGATACGTTGTCCCAATATCATGGTTGGACCACCCGCACTTTCAAAACTTACTCCAAAGAGCTGAAGAGGAATATGGCGTCAAGCATGGCATGGGTCTAACCATTTCATGCCAAGAAGTTGTCTTTCGTTCCCTAAAGACGACCATAAGATACTAAATTCAATATATTGATGGGGATAGGCATGTGTCGGAGTGTTAACAAATTAAGATGGAGTCTTTTCATTTTTTGTCATTTTGTGATCCCGACTAAATTTCGTTAATGTTTGACCTATTTTGTGTGCATTTGAATTAGAAAAAGTTATATTTTTAGAAGAAAAAGTGTCAAAAACGCTATTCAAATACAACTGATCGAATTTCTATGTATAATCTTAAATAAATTTTGCAATTTTAAATTCAAAGTCAAATTCAATACAGAAAGGGTCATAACAGATAGATACCCGCCATTTTATTGATCGGAATGGGCTTCAAAGCCATTAAAAACCTTAATGGACTTAAATTCTTTTTTTATTACTCTCAAATAAATTCATTTTGATTGGATTAATTGCGGTGTCTATTTCACACGCAATCTATGCACATGCAATTGGTGCTATTTGCTTACTTGCTAGCTGCTTCGGCCTGCTCAATTAAGCAAAATTCGTTGGGGGCGGTTTTAGAGCCAGCTGCACAGTGTAGTCATAACTCAATTAATAAAGTACAATCAGTCATTAATTTAGTATAATTATATTATAAAATGTGACAAAAAATTAAAATTTAAAATTAGATAAATATTATTTTAAAACTTAAAAGTATAGATTTCATACAATATGCGTAAAAAAAATAAAATTTTTTAATTTTAAAATTTATTTTCTTAAAAAAAAATTATTTATACAAATTATCAATATAATTACATTTTATTAATAATCAGTTGCATTTTCTCCATCGCGCATGGCACGCAACTTATTCCGAATTCCTAATTTGTTGTCCTTCTCCAAGTCAGCAAAATTTTTGGTAGCTTCTGCCACTTGGACAAACCAACCTTTTTCTGGTTTCTAATTGGCTGCCGTCTTCAGGGACCACTGGCCATGTCCACTTTCGCAACAATTGAAGTACTGAATTTCTTGTATTTCTTTGGACATCTGGTACGGTCTCCCATAAGAGAAAGGGATTAGGAAGTAAACTGAAAAATAAAATCATTTGAATTGCAGACTTGGCATGTAAATTATTAATCATCATCAACTAATGTGGCACATTAATTAATAATGATCATCTGTGAAAATCTGAAAGAGCAGATTATTTAGAATAAATGCTGCACATGGTGAAGTGCATATTCTATAATCAGTTTCCTCCTATAGCGACAATGTTTGTTTATTTATTTTTTCATGTTTAAGATGGATCCCAAGGCTACAATTTGATAATGCCGCCCACTCTTTTTTTTTTTTGTTTGAAAATTTTCTCCTTTGTGTGTAGTCCTTTCTTCTTCTCGGAGGCCTTCTTGCACATACACATGCACACACACAGCGTCCGTGAAATGCTATTTATATTTTACTTAATAAATTAGCCATTAATTAAAAGGCAATACACACATATATTTGAATCTTACTTTACATAATTGAGTATTGAGCAAAAAATGTGTTGAGGTCCTATACTTGTATCATAACTCGTTGAGATATTTTGTTGTGACCTCATAATATTGTACTCAAATTTTAGTGATTTTGTTCTTAGTTTTAGTCATTTTGACTTTCTTTATAACCAAAAAAAAGAAGTGTCTTCTGACCAAACTCTTGTTATATTGGTTGAGAGTTGATAATTATCTATATTATTCATTAGCGTTTACACTTAAAGGCATAAAACCTTGGATTTAAGGCATGTAAAAAATAAAAATGGAACACACTATTTATGAGGATTTTTAATTTGACTCTCATTTATTTCATGAGTATAACTTACTTATAGTCTTATATTACGTAATAACTGTTGTTCATTTGAAATAAAAAAATAAAAAAAATAAAATTAACAAATACCACATTTTATGCTGACACCTCCCATCAATTTAATTAAATACCGATATAATGTGGATTTTTTTTTTGAGCCAAAAAAATATAACGTGGATTGGACACAAGATTATTAGCTTGGATCCCTCGCTAAATAATCAATTAACCCCATATTCGAACTCAGTAATAAGATTAAATTTACATGATTTTTTTGAAATCAAATTTACATGATTTGTAAAAACAATTAATGAGTTTTAATTTTTATAATTTTTTATGAGGGAGATATGAGGGAGAATCAGACATGTATAAAAAAAAAAAAAAAGATTTCTCACCTTAACAAGATATGAAACTTATGTGTACAGACAAATGCAGATCAAGAGAGGTAGGGAAATACCCTGTAACTTCTTTGTTTTCATTGTTTTCAACCCTTTAACTTCTTTACAAGAACTATTTAAAGAGAAGTTGGAATTACATACATACAAATTTAAATTCTAAAAAACATGAGCTAATTCTTTTTATTTTACAATTAGATCCAATTTGTTGAAGTGCATTTCTTTATAATCATTTTTTTTTTTTGCATATTTAAACTTGGTATGTGTTTAAAAAAAAAATTGTTGATGATTATAAACTTATGGTCCAGTGAAAAAAAATAGGACAAATGCTTATTATTTTAAGACATTTTATTTTTCAATCTTCGCATCAATCAGTCACTGCTAAGAAAATGAAAACACATATTTTGGAGGTTGATGACAAAATGAGATACCCAATTCTCTTCAATAACTTTTGTCGTTTCTAATTTAGACTTATAGGAGGGTGAACGAAATTTAAGAGAGGAGAAAAAGAGGTTTGAGACGGAAGAGATGACAAATAACTGCAATTTATTTGTTTCAATTTTTCATAATTTCAATAAAATTAGAATATATTAATATATTAATTTATTGTATTTGTTTAAATTGTTGCCTAAAACTACTCTTCATAAGTCAAAAAAGTTGCCTAAAATGTTCAAAGATGCCGACACCATGTTTACGAAATGATAGTTGATATATGAAATATTTATCATGTATGAACATATATTTATTTTTATGGATACTTTTTTTTTTTTTGGTGAAGCATAAATCTAAGTATTCTAAAATTCAATAAACAACTAATTTAAAAGTCCTTTAAAGAAAAGAATAGAAGGAAAAAAAAATTTTATTAAAAACTCGCGTATCGTGCGAGTACGAAACTATGTGTGTGTATGTGTGTGTGACACGTTTTTGTAACGTTTAGTAAAGATATGAATGTATTAAAGGAGTTCATGAGTTAACTTGTGCTTGTGCTTGGAATGCGATTTTGTGCCAGGCAGATATTTGGCTTAGCAGGGACACTAGAATTACTCGTTATGAAAATTTCAAAGCTTAGTTCAGCAATTAAGGAGAGTTTTTTCTCTTGTTTTCTTTTTTTTTTTTTCCAAGATTAGATTGTACACAAAAACACTCTGGTTGTAAAGTAAAGAACAAACAAAAAGAAAAGTTTAAATAAATAGAAAAGTAAAACTTGTACGACCAAAATTTCATTTATCTTATTTCCTAAAAAATGGAATTATTAAACTTATGAAATTATCGTAAAATGCTTTAAATGTATCTTTTTCGTTCGTCTAATCAAGTCTTTCTACGTATAACTCCCCCTAATTTCAAATCGATGCTAAGGCCTCTGTGCTAGGTCTTTTTATTGTTTTTATTTCCTTGTTCATGTATTATGTTAAGAGGTTTTTGAAAATTCACACGGTTCTTTTTTTTTAGGATAAAAATAAATCAAAATACATCAAAATTTTCTTAGGATAACGACCTCTTTTCTTTTCTTTTCAGTCTTTTTTTTTTTTTTTTTTTGCTGTGAACGGGAATGGCTGTTAAAAACAGCAAGTAGTTTAATGTCATCTGTTTAATCACTGAATCTTTTTCTTAGTTCTTCTTAAAACAAGGAGTCAATTTTTTTATTTTTTAAAAGTTCAGCCCATTAAATAATAACATGAAGCATCAGCATTGAAGTCTTGTTAAAGTGTGAAGGCATTTGCACACAAATTAAACTAAAAAAATTGGAGACACTTACTATTTTAATTATATTGTTTTAACGCCATTACACATGTTTGCCTCTCATGACGCGGTCTCGTAACAAGCAGCTCGATCGAATATCTAATTATTTTGTGACAGCATAATTAATTTTGGCCTTCCTTATTCCTATTGGATAATGCCATGGTTTCGTGCCATGAAACGGCAGCAGTTGTTGAACGAGGTCCACTAATGTCACAGTGGAAGAGGCTGAGTTATTGGATAGTACCACAGTTTCGGATCATTACAGATTTTTGTCATTAAACTTTTCAATAGAATTACTATGCCATTTCAAGCATTAAGCATCTTATTTAAATAAATAAATAAAATTCATTTTCATCATTAGCATAATGCATTAACTGCCCCTTGGTTTCCTTCAACAACCCGCACACAGAGTAAAAACAAAATTAAATGCCCGCCCAAGCAGCCATCTTCCCTTCTGTATATATAGAACAGCCCTACACAGCATTGCTACGTACGCTACCAACCCATAGAACGCAGTCTAAGCATACAGCTCCCAAAGGTCTGAGAATCACCACAAATGACGAACCTTTCTCTCTTTTTGTTCTTCTTCATGTCGCTTTTCGCCGTCGCCCACTGCCAACCAAAAGGCCCTGTGGGCTTCCAAATCCTGGTTCTTACTTGGCCGAATGGCTACTGTAGCCGAGCTAACTGCAACCCGGGTTTTTTACTCCAAGATTTCGTCATACATGGCGTCTGGCCTCAACCCGTGCCTCCGGGCAAAAACCTTCTTTTCTGCGCTCGGAACACGAATCTTTCCGGTTTTGTAAGTTTAAGTTTTTTTATTTTTAGTTCTCCGGCTTTGTTGGTGTGGATGCAGATTCTAGGTTGTTTTTGTTATGCTTGCTGTCTACTAACTTTGTGTACGGGGGCTGCTTTCTTTACAAGGGCATTGCAGAGCATTTCGCACTGTAGTTTTAACGTTTGAGTGTCATACATGAGTTTTGCTATATATTTATTTCTTTGCCTGGTGAGGATGGTACACAAATTGCAAGTTGCTGACATTGATTTTATCTAGCAGTAAGGTCCTTTTTTCTGGCATGGCAGTTGAATTTTTGGTTTTGTAATCTTGATCCTTGAGTTGAAGTATACTGTGATGATTTTTTTTGGTGTAGAGAGGGATTGTTTTTGGATTTACTTGATTTGTACATGACTAAATTTGATTCTCAGGTGAACTCTTGACTATTTTTGTTGTATGTAATGTATACACATTTTTGGGTATTTTTTTCTAAAGATGCTATCAATTAAATCTCTAATGATAAAAAAAAAAAACTTATTGGATTGAAATAAATTTGTATTTTAATTTGCTGACTCTCTATTCTATTATTTGTTTTGCATGCAGTTCGCTCAATATCCAGCACTTCAGGCAGATATGCTTGCACATTGGCCGACCCTGACAGGGGCCACAAACCTGAGTTTCTGGAACTACCAATGGGACAAACATGGTAGTTGTTCAGGGCTTAGCTTATTCGATTACTTCGCTAATGGAGTGTCTAAGGCCCCTGACCTACTAGGCTATCTGGATAATCAACAAATAAAACCTAATGGTACCATTTACGACATAGGGGCATACGAACAAGCAATACAAATAGGGATCGGCGGGCAAAATTTGGTCAATTTAAGATGCCACACAGACGGGGCTGGAGTTGACATTCTCGATGAAATATATCTTTGTCTTGATCCAGCACTACAATCTTTTGTGCCCTGCCCTACGTTGACTAATTGCGGGCAATTTGTCAGGTTTCTTTAAACAATAAAAAAAAAAAAGTGGTGAACATGTTGGAATTAGTTTCATTCCTATTCTAACTCAAAAAGAGGATAAGAAGTTTGTCGGATTACCAAAGTTAGTATGTAATTTAAATAATTTAAATAAGGAAATTTCTCTTTTCCCAAATATTTTTCTCTTAAATTTCCTTGAAACCGAGGTATTATTATTGTACTCTTTGACTTCTAAAAAAAATTCTCGCATATTCTTGGTTAGGAGAATTTTTATATTAAAAGTTTGGAGATGAGCCAATCATTTTTTTTTTTTTTATCAGAGCCAATCAAGAATTTGATCGATCATATTTGTGAGGCTAAAAGTTAAGTTGTCTTGACAATAAAATTGTTAAGCTATTAATCTTATTTAAAGAGTTCAATATTACTACAAGAAGTCGAGGAAAGAAAAAAGAATAATATATACACGTTTAACTATTACTTGCTAGGATTTGCACAGGAAAAAAAAAACTATTAATTGCTGGGATAATATATCATGGTTGAATGCCGAAGACAATAAGGAAGTGGCACATTTTGAGCGACCACGCGCTTCAGAAAATAGGAGAACCAAACGTTTTCCTCCATAACATTTTATGGCGAGAAACAAAAGTTCCCGTGAGCCTCTTACTTGTTCGTCAAATTGAAGTAGCAGGTTCAATTTAATAACAATAATTAGGAACTATATATATATATATATATATATATATATATATATATATATATATATAGAGAGAGAGAGAGAGTGTGTGAAGCTGTAAATTTCGAGCCTGTAACAGTTAGACTCAAAAAAATACAGAAACAAATTACAATAAAAAAATTGTAAAATAAAAAGAAGTTTATGTGGGGTCGATCTCTGGGTAGATCTTCCGATTAATGCTCCTGTGTAATTTAGTCAAGGGCCGTGAAGGCTTAATCTTGACCGAGAGATGGTGAATTTCTACAGCGTGAACTTGAACTATAGGAAATGGATCCCACTGAGGGCCGAGACTTGATCTCAAGTGGATTAGTTGAACTCCGGTGAGGGCCGTAGGAGGTTTGATCCCACTCGGACTGTATGGACTTCGGTGAGGGCCGTAGGAGGCTTGATCCCACTCGGACTGGATGGACGCCGGTGAGGGCCGTAGGAGGCTTGATCCCACTCGGACTGGATGGACTTCGGTGAGGGCCGTTGGAGGCTTGATCCCACTCGAACTTGATGGACTTCAGTGAGGGCCGTAGGAGGCTTGATCCCACTCGGATATTTAATATCTTGGGTTTTTGATCTAGCGGATCCAACTTAGTGGCAGTTAGAGAGCATACACCCAAAATATTTAGAGAGAGAAAGGAAGAGATGCAAAGCTTTAGAAGATGAATAATTTGCTTTGCTTGGGATGGTTTGAAAGGCTTTGAGGGGATCCCTATTTATAGGGTTTTGGGGGAGGATGGATGCCAAAATTGTATGACTTGGATCATACATGGCAAGGGCCCTCTTTGGTGGTTGAATTTTGACATTTTGCAATCAAATGGAAATTAAAATTTCCATATGATTCATCATGAGTAGGATCCTACAAGGCAAGGACCCTCTTTGGTGGTTGAATTTTGACATTTTGCATGGTCATCAACCAAATGGAAATTATCATTTTCATATGCATGCACTTGTTGCTTTCATGTAGGGCATGCATTGATTTTTTTTTTTTTGGTGTTTACAAATGCCCCCACTTCAAGGGTCGGTAAGGAAGAATTTTACCGTAATGATCCGAACCGAGTCTTGAAGTCCAGTTTGAAACTTGAGATGTCTTAATGAACGTTGAATGTTGGAGTCTTCTATCTTTGACCATGCCTGCTGTTGTTGGATCGCAATAGGAATCCGATACGATCTTGAGAAGGTTAGCAGCCCAGCCAATATAAAAATTGAAGTCTTGGCTCCAGGTGCGTTCGAGCTTCCATGGCTGGCAAAGGCTGGCAAAGGTTCTTTGAAGTTCCAAAGCTCTGGTGAGGATGATCCAGTAGGCAAAGAACTTGAACCTCCCCAAGAGGAAGGCCCAGGACCTTGGAACTTCAAGACCGGCTCACAGAGAGACTGACTGTAGTGATGATTTCCAAGTCTGCTTCGACGTAAGGAGAGTAGTTGGAACTTCCCTGTACGTCGCTGCATCCAAAGAAAGATTAGGATAATTGCAGCTTCTCATCCCTCTGTGGTAGATGTGAACTAAGGAGAGTAGTTGGAACTCCATGACACCGATGGCGTTGGAGACTGAGTTTCGAGGATCCCTCGAAGAAGACTACTCCCTCTTTTCTTAGCTCGTGCGCCTCCAACTTCTTGATCGAAGAACTTCCGTGTGTGGCAGAAGTCGTTGCCGTGTGCTGCAGAAGTCGTTGCACCTTATCTTGTCGGCCGTCCTAGCGGGGCCCAAGGCGCAGCTCCAAGTCAAGTTCGACCTCGTCTGGTGGGCCGATGATGTTGACGTCGACGTCGACGTCGACGTCGCTTTCCAGCTGGTTGATGCTGCCGGAATATTCTGGAAAGAGAGGCAAAGTTTCACCGGAATAATTCCTTTCTGCTAAAAAAATTCCTCCTAGACTTAAGTATCTAGGAGGGATGAACCCTTGGCTGACTCCGTAAGACCACCAAGACCAGCATGCATGTTCCCATGGGCTACGGCTTTGACGAACATACCGTGGAGAGACCATTGCAGTGGAAGAACTCGGACTTGCTTCATTTGTCAGCGAAGTTGTACTGGTGGGATCTACCATCGGAACGGCAGACTGTTCTTTGGAAAAATCAGCTCTCAGTGCTGGTTTCTTCCTGCTTCTCCGATTCTGGAACCAATAAAATACATTTTTTCCTTCGATTGCCCCGAGTGGGCGCAATCGTGAGACAAGTTGGTAAATCTGAGATGCATTAGGCATAATACCTCCATTGTTGTGGAAGACTTCCTCCAGAATTTGCAATTGTGCCATGGTCGGCTGCCACCTTGTGCGAGGTGACCTTTCTTCTCCCTTGTCTTGAGGTTCTGCAACTGGTTCCATCTTTCTTGCGGCAGAGGAGCAAAGGTCTTGTGTGTGGTGAAGATCGGTTGAGACTGATGCTGAGTTTCAGACTCAAACCCTCCGTTGCTTTTATATTTTTGGGCCGTTCACAGTTTATACTCATGCGGGCCAGGAGTGTGTTGCTGAACTGTTCGCCTTTTATACTCGTGCGTGGCAGGAGTGTTGAACTGTGATGTCGCCTTTTTTACTCGTGCGAGGCAGGAGTGTTGAACTGTGATGTCGCCTTTTATACTCGTGCGAGGCAGGAGTGTTGAACTGTGATGTCGCCTTTTATACTCGTGCGAGGCAGGAGTGTTGAAATGTGATGTCGCCTTTTATACTCGTGCGAGATAGGAGTATTGAACTGTGATGTCGCCTTTTATACTCGTGCGAGGCAGGAGTGTTGAACTGTTGAGCTGGCGAGCTGGTGAGCTGTTAAGCTGATGAGTTGTTAAGCTGCTTGGCTGCTGAGCTGCTGAGCTGTTGAGCTGCTGAGCTGTTGAGCTGCTTGGCTGTTGAGCTGCTTGGCTGTTGAGCTGCTGAGCTGGTGAGCTGTTGAGCTGCTGAGCTGTTGAGCTGCTTGGCTGTTGAGCTGCTGAGCTGCTTGGCTGCTGAGCTGCTGAGCTGGTGAGCTGGTGAGCTGCTGAGCTGTTGAATTGGTGAGCTGCTGAGCTGTTGAGTTGGTGAGCTGCTGAGCTGTTGAGCTGGTGAGCTGTTTGGTGAGCTGTTGACTTGAGTTTTGATTCAGGGTCTAGGCTTTGCCCCCGAATCTGGATTTAGGCTATGAGTTGGAACTTGAATTTGGGTTTTGAGCCCGAGTTTAGATTTGGTGAATTTGGGCTTTGGGCTAGGGTTTGAGTTTAGGCTTTTTGGGCCTGGATTTGAATTTGGGCTTTAGGCCCGAGTTTGAATTTGGACTTGGATTTTGAACTGGAATTTGGGTTCGGGCTTGGATTTTGCCCCCGAATTTGGATTTGTTGGGTTTTGAATCGGGGTTTGAGATCTGCCCCCGAATCTAGATTTGGATTTTGAGGAAGAGTTCTGAACTTGCACATAAGTTTCAGACATTTTTTTTCTTTTCTTCTTTTTTTTTGGCTTTTTTTTTTTTGCTTTTTTTTTTTTTGCACTTTTTTTTTTGCTTTTTTTTGTTTTTCTTTTTATTTCCTTTTTTTATTTCTCTTTTTTTTGTCTTTTTTTTTTTTACACAGTAAATTTTAGAAGTTTACCATTTGACCGAACCAGGTAGGGATGCGTTGACATCATGCAAGCATAATTGACGTAGGCTTCTTGAACCAGGTATAGACCGTCCCAGTTGGAAGTGAGCTTGTCGTAGAGTCGGTGCTTGTGTCCCTCTACTGGTCCAGTTGGATGAGAACTGTGTCCATGCACGAGTTTGCGAACCTACGTACTCAAGTAGGATGATTAATGCAGGTAATTGAGCAGTCGTCCTTTTACTGGTGGCGATAATCTTGTTCATCTTTAGTGCCACCGATGCGCCGGATTCCTGCCTTCTAGAGTTGTGTTGGTGTTGGCCATTTCACGGCCCATAGGCCATGAAATGGCCGTTGTGCCACCAACTTTTTTTTTTTTTCTCTCTAAGGAGCAAAAGATGGGAGGTAGAGATGTCCCACCGAGCGTGCCAAAAATTGTGAAGCTGTAAATTTCGAGCCTGTAACAGTTAGACTCAAAAAAATACAGAAACAAATTACAATAAAAAAATTGTAAAATAAAAAGAAGTTTATGTGGGGTCGATCTCTGGGTAGATCTTCCGATTAATGCTCCTGTGTAATTTAGTCAAGGGCCGTGAAGGCTTAATCTTGACCGAGAGATGGTGAATTTCCACAGCGTGAACTTGAACTATAGGAAATGGATCCCACTGAGGGCCGAGACTTGATCTCAAGTGGATTAGTTGAACTCCGGTGAGGGCCGTAGGAGGCTTGATCCCACTCGGACTGTATGGACTTCGGTGAGGGCCGTAGGAGGCTTGATCCCACTCGGACTGGATGGACGCCGGTGAGGGCCGTAGGAGGCTTGATCCCACTCGGACTGGATGGACTTCGGTGAGGGCCGTTGGAGGCTTGATCCCACTCGAACTTGATGGACTTCAGTGAGGGCCGTAGGAGGCTTGATCCCACTCGGATATTTAATATCTTGGGTTTTTGATCTAGCGGATCCAACTTAGTGGCAGTTAGAGAGCATACACCCAAAATATTTAGAGAGAGAAAGGAAGAGATGCAAAGCTTTAGAAGATGAATAATTTGCTTTGCTTGGGATGGTTTGAAAGGCTTTGAGGGGATCCCTATTTATAGGGTTTTGGGGGAGGATGGATGCCAAAATTGTATGACTTGGATCATACATGGCAAGGGCCCTCTTTGGTGGTTGAATTTTGACATTTTGCAATCAAATGGAAATTAAAATTTCCATATGATTCATCATGAGTAGGATCCTACAAAGTAAGGACCCTGTTTGGTAGTTGAATTTTGACATTTTGCATGGTCATCAACCAAATGGAAATTATCATTTTCATATGCATGCACTTGTTGCTTTCATGTAGGGCATGCATTGATTTTTTTTTTTTTGGTGTTTACAGAGAGAGAGAGAGAGAGAGAGAAATTCTTCAGTTTTTCAATTATATGTCTGTGAGAGAATTAATTAGGAACCACAAGTTTTGTGAAAAGTGCCTCCTTGCACATACACATAAATTCACAGCGTCAGTGAAAAACTATTTACATATTACTTAATAAATTAGAGCATTAATTAAAAGACAATACACACATATATTTGAAACCTTACATAATTGAATATTGAAAAACGATAAGAATGGCTCTCCTAATCTCAATTGTGTGGATGTTCTGATAAACGATTGTGTGTTCATGTATGAGTTAGCTGGAAATTATAATGATAAAGCAGCGAACTATTCTTCTACCTAGCTACGATAATTCTTTTATTTATTTTCCTATATCTTTTTTTTATATCTGTCGTAGGAGATAATTAAAATATAATAACAGACTTCAATTTGTAAAACTTTTTTTTTTTTTTTTTGGTTAAAAAAGAAGTTTGCTTCTCCACCCTTTCCCCCACAATATGGCGAGTAAGGATTATTGGAAAAAAGGGAGGCAAGGGAATAGGAAATGATTTTCTTTCGAGTTTTCTTTTTCCCTTTCTTCTTGTCCAAAGCCAAGATAAATTTGCTTTTTTTCCCAATAATTTTCATTTCCTGAACATTCTTTCTTCTTTCCAAATTAAACAAGATAAACTTCTTCATAGTTTGATATAAAAGCATCCAGAAATTTTATTTAGAGTCGCAGTGTGAGAGAGAGAGAGAGCATTATCACTTAGTTTAAAACTTTTATTTGGCAGTTACATAAAGGGCGGCTACTTGCAAATGAAGAGAGATGAAGGAATTCTTTATGTGAGAGTCTGTTATTTTCAAGATGCTTCCTACAATCTGCATCTATTATTCGTGTGCAGAGGGACTGCCCTCTTGCTCCCGGTGTACAGGAGAACTTGTTAGTAGGCAGTACGCCGACGGATTTCTTTGTGATGTCGCTTGAGGATTGGCTGAATTCCTTTTTACGTACTACCATCAAATCTAGCCATTTATCTTCTGATGGCTTGCGTTTTCTCTGTGCCCGTTGGATTCTATGGACAGCTAGGAACGAAGATGAGTTCAAGGGGAATTGGGCAGCATATTTCCCACTTACATAAAAGGACCGCAATTACGGATGCCAGAATGCCCTCGGCCATATCTATCAGATATTTACAAGTTGTACAATATGGAATCTACATTATAGTAGAGACGCAGGAATCTGTATCCCCTTCATTAGAATCAGCTTCACTGCAGCAGGCTCTTTACAGTTGAGGCTTCCCGTCAGTTTTTCAGCTATGAGCATAATAGTATGGGACAGCTCAAACAATTTCACCCATCGAATGTATCAACTAGATTCGCCACAAATTTCTTTCACATGCCTTTCATAGAGGAGCACACGCTAAGCTCCAAGTGAGTAGGAAACAAAGCGATATGCATGGCAACAGCGTATTACTATACATGTTGAAACAACATAGACGCGTTACATTTGTGTCCAGCACATAATTCATGCAGCCTTACCAAGGAGAGCAACCAAAAAAAAAAACAGAGAGACAACATAAAAGAATAAGGGAAAAAAATGCCAAGACAGCAGGAAAACGTTGGCAAACAACACAAGCAACACACTGACCATCGACACTTTTTGAAAAGGTAGCTTATTGACAATTGTCTGTTAATATCCTCAATATAATTTCTATGCCTCTACCTGATACCGTGTAAGGACGGAATGGTAATATTATGTCATTTTCATTGCACACAACCACATTGTACAGATCCAACGACATGCTTTACTTGTTTTAATATGCTTATTGTGAATCTTATATTTTACCGTTTACGATATCTATAACTGGCCCCCACGGTTTACCTATAGATGATGCCAACTGACAGGTGAAAAATCATGGAGGCTTTGTTGTTTATTTATGCATTTACAATGACTGCGCATGAAAAGAGTCTCAATAATTGATCCTTATGTGTCACACAACTTTCCCGCATTATAGAATGAGGACAAGGCATAAACTTGCATGTCCAGCTATAAGAACTAATACATCTGTTAATGGAATGAACACAGGTGGTAGGTGGATGCACCTTATTAATTCAAATGGATCAAGCTATTATCATGTCATGAGCTCTTCCATGTGCGTAACCTTCGATTTTATCCACATTCAGTCAGCAGATTTTAAGAAGAGAGATCGCAAGCACTCAAGTCAAAAATCAGAAATCAACAGCAATCAAATATCACATAGAGAGATAATGGACCAGGGGAACAACTCAGAGGTCAGAGCAGCCGCAGAGAGATAGCATTTCTACTTCAATTGACCATAACACCTGATAGATCAATAACTGTGCTTAACTTGTAGTTACCTGGAACAAGTTCTGTAGTAGGACTCGTTTGCTTGAAAGTTCATCCACAACAAACGGAACGTAAAACCATTCGGAATCTGCAAGTCTCAAAAGCTCATCTGCCTCTTAGAAATTAAGGAACCATCAACTCAGAAGATGATCTATGTTATTGCCTCTCCCCTCATCAGTCTTTCGACTGGGACCACAGAAGTCCAAACAGTAAGTATGAACACACAAATATTGTGATATTTTATTGCATGAAAGCCCAAGAAAACATATCAATCTATGCACCAATCAATGTTACCAGGAGTAGACAAGTCAAATCCAGCAGGCAGATGTGGCACAATTACAGCATGATGATTCTGCACACATGCTAAAAAATTTTCAGAAGTATCAGGAAAGACAAGCTCATTGTAATATCCCTGACGACTGACATCAGGTTTTTTGGTTGACTGAGGACCTTCATCATCAGGATACAACTTTAAATTGTAAGAACTGCAATTTTGGAACAAACACTACCAATTGACCTGGTATCCTGAAGCAAATAAAGGGGGTAGAAATGTGAACCTAATCACTCACAAGTCCAACTGCTCATCGCAGACATAGCTGTGGAAGAATAGAGGAATGCCAATATCAAATTCACCCCAACCGCAAGCTTATAACTCAAACGGAGGTGATTCAATGACCCGGGTAGGGCTAAAGAAACTGGGATGCAATTGGAAAACAAATCGCTTTATCACCACACTCAAAACCTCATTTGTCGCCCCACGTACATAGACCGTCCACTTATGTGACTGAGTCCTGATTATGTAGGAACCATACGTAAAGCAAATGTGTTCGTGGACATTAATCAGGAATTTGATTGAAAGCTAGGTGGGGTGACAAATGAGGGTTTGATTGACAAACAATCGGAATTAACATTTCTTTAACTATATCACACAAAAACTAAGAATGAGATTGTAGATAAAAGTGCCCATCTCGAATTGAAATGCAAATGGAACAAAAGACCACTGGAAACAATGGCCTTGGCGTGTCCGACATTCATCAGAGCCATGGGAGGCTCTTGCCTCGTCCTTTTATCTAATAAATGTATCACCCCAGGTTTACTGCACGTATTAGCTTTATACTTGCAATGGTCTTATTGGTCAATCTTGGATGAAAATTGGTCAATGTTGAATGAAAGGAAACATATCTTGAATGAAAATTTTCAAAACCTCTAGATTACACATTACCATAAGTTAAATTTACGACAAACAAAATCACATAATTGATAAGCAGTACAAGTAAAATTGGCCAGAGATATCTAATATGCAAATTCATAGAAGATTCTTAATCAGAACATTCCATAAAGCATAAAGCACGACTAATATATTGATAATCCTAAAAGCAGATTTCACAGGAAATTATGCTTCTATGTCCCTCTGTCGCCTATATTCATATTCTTCCTCAATCGAGATTAGGCTCTCCTTGTAGGCATGAAAACCCTTGCAACAATAAGGTGCTTGAAATCCAACATTCCGAATTTCTTGAGTAGTGAGTTTATATAGGAGAAATTGGTCAGCATCATCAGAAAGTAATAAAACTTCGCCGTTCCAGCAACCAATTATAAGCTTGACATTTGCCTGCAGTCCAACAGTGAGGTGTTTGATCCAAGACTTTTCCTTCAATATCCATACCCGCAGACAATTCTCATCATACACAATATGGAACAAAGCAATTGTGTCCTGAAACAATGCAAGACTCTCATGTGCTGGTGCATAATTGGCATAAATAAGCTCTAATTCATTTGGAGGAGGTATCACTTCGATGGCATCGGTTGCCATGTCAAAGGATAACGTGACACCGCATCCGAACTGAAAGTAATAAAATCCATCCAAATATGTGTGACATGCAGATTGATCCAGACCTAGCTCCCCCGCCCAATCTAATATCAAGACATTCCAATGATCATCTGCTCCTAAAGTGTGAGGTGCAGAATGAACCGGTCTTGGATTCCCCCCCCAGTCTAATCTGAAGACATTCCAATGTTCTGTTCCTAAGGTGTGAACCATAGCCACTAAATTAATATTGATATCTTCGTGCTCAATTTCTTGAAGAATAACCACTTTGTAAGCTTTAGTAATTGGATCCCATCCAAATCCATAGGATTCTTGATAAACATACCAAGGAAGACGACCTGGGTGGGGGTGTGGCAGTTGTCTATATTCTTTAGTTGCAGGATTCCATAGAGCATATAGGGATCCCACAAAAAATATGCCATTCAACGGACCATGAAGGAACTTGCAAGAGTTGTTTTGACCGTCAAAGGCGTCAAAGGAATGATGGGAAAGATCTGCAAGTGTTTCATCTGGGAAACGCAGATTCAACGTGGGAGCACGTGCATGATCCCTACTTAAAAATTGAGCCCAAAGGCAGGCGCCGGCTCTGTTGTTGCTGAGATGTTCATACTTGAAATTGCGGCTTGTGATAATAGCACACCATGATTTGGAAAGGCACCTGAACCGCAGTAGACTCTTGACGGGCAGGCTCAATAGAACCCCTATTATCAGATCTTCAGGCAATTGTTGTCTGCTAAAACTCGCCATTTGGCCTGATTCCCTTCCAATTGATCCTCCTTCCTCCCCTTAGAAATTAAAAAAAACAAAAACAAAAAACAAAAACAAAAGCAATAAGACAAGGTAAATATCAAGCTCGTGGTGAGAAGCACAATTATCACATGTAAAAGCAAACAAAAAAAAAAAAAAAAAAAATATATATATATATATATATATATAGCAGTAGTTATTTGCGGAACAGAGCGATAAAAGGGGGAAGACAGACCTCCGAAGTTGTGCAATCTGCCAACGAAGATTTGGATATTTGACATTTTAAATAACAAAAAAAATACAGTAGCGGACAAATTTTTTCAAAAAATTTATTTTAATGTAATAATTTTCTCTTTTTTTACAATTATGCTTTTTTTATAATAAAAAATAAATATATTTTAGAGAGTTTAATTTTAAAAAATAAAAATCTGATTATAAAAAAAAAACGATCATATCAAAAAAAATTTTTAAATAAAATTTATTTGATATTATAATGGTGCTTTTTAAATAATCCCGCAGACACTTTGTTTCGAGTTTTAAGTTCGGATTAGATTTTTGGGAGGGTCTGTACTATGTACTATGTACTATGTACTACGTACCGTGTTCGGGTGTTTTAGTTGTAACTGGGTCGTTGTCTTTTACTCGCGAGTTGTAAATGGGCGGTTGTCCTTGGATTTTCCGTATTAATTGTAAAAGTAATTTCTTTCCCAACAAAATTGTAAATCAGGCGGTTCAGATTTTGTTTCTTTTTTTTGTTAAAAAAATTTATGGTCAATATAGTAGTTATAAATTTTATAAATTAGAGTTAGAATAATTTTTATTTATCTACTCATTTATTCCTTCTTATGAAAAAGGATACATAATTTAAGAGTGAACCTTTCTAAGTAAAAAACGGTGTTCAGATTTTATTTCCTTAATAATTTTTCTTTGTTATTTTATAAATAAAAATTGTGCGGACTAGTTTCAAAAAGAGTAACTAAGTAACAAACTCTATTGGATGGTTGTATTTATTAAAAAAAATAATTATTATTATTTGGTGTTTTTTATGAAATTATATTATTACTTATTTATATCTATATATCTATCTACTTTTAAATAAAATAAAGTAAAAATAAATTGTAAAAAAATATCATTAAATATATGCATTGTGTGAGTCTATTGATTTATATAGTACTATTTTAATTGTAATTAAATGCTTATAATTATAAAATTTTTAAATAAAAGAAAATAATAAAAAAGAATAAAAACTATTCTCGAGTTTTTTTTTTTTAAGAAAAAAAATTAATAAAATCTCTCAAATTTATCTTTTTTTTTTCTTAAAAAGAAAAAAAATCGAAGCTAAAATTTCCTTCAAAGATAAGGAAAAAAAAAACTAACTTGGAGTTTTTTTACCTTAAAAAATAAAATATGCACATTACGCGAATCTATTACTAATCATATATAAAATATAAAAACGAAAGTATATAGAATGTTCACATACTTCCATATCAGCCTCTAGTGCTGAAATTATCAAAAACTAAATTTTTATATTTTTTAATTTTTTAATTTAATAAATTCTCTATAATTGTAGTTTTTCATAATATTATAATAGAATTTAAATTTCAATAATAGTAGTCTTTCTTAATATTCCATTAAAATCAAAATTTGAATTCTAATATATTTAAGAATTCTCATATATATGCATAATTCTTTTTCATATTATAAAAATACAATTATTCTCTATTTGTATTATTTTTATTTGTTTTTTAACTAAATTTCTCAATTCTCTACTTCCCATGTCATTATGCCACTGTTGGCTTTTTATTTATTTATTTATTTATTTTGCTGTCCAATGATATTTTAATTATATCTTGCTTTTTACATATTAGTGGGTGACTAAAGTAAATTACCTTCCTTTCTTGCCTTGGACGGTTGGACGTTTAATTCATGTAGCTTGGAAAGTTAGATGTCAAAGGTTGGTGATACGTCGATAGTTCAAAGGGTGACTAAAGTAAATTAATATGCACTTAAGCCGAAAAAATTGCAAATAAATATTAAAGATGACAATGGAGAATGTTCTTAAATATTCTACCATATTTCTTCCTCTGAATAGAGCATTAAGGTAATAATTAATCGCTCCTTCTATTCTTATTAATATTAATTTCATTGCTTTTTGTTTCTGCTTTTAACATGTTCATAATTCTTCATATATTTTCCCTTATCAAGCCTTATGTATGTACCAAAAATTATTAAGCCTTATGTTTCTTCTAGTTTTTTCTTTTGTTTTTTTTTTAATTACAACGCCTTATTTTTGCTTTTGGAGATATTTTATCAATTATTCTTAGTGAATTTATTCGTTAATTCTTAGTTGGGGAGATATTATGCATTGAATGTACCAAAAATTATGAAGCTTTATGTTTCTTTTTTTTCTTCTTCTTCTTCTTTAATTACAACGCCTTATTTTTGCTTTTGGAGATATTTTATGAATTATTCTTAGTGAATTTATTCGTTAATTTTTAGTTGGGGAGATATTATGCATTGAATTCATTTGTTTATTCCAAAATCTTAGTCAAATCTCATAGTTTAGGAAAACATGGCATTAGAGATACGGTAAAATTATTCATGTGATTTTATTCGCATGCACATATATGTCGGCAAGTATTTGATTATGTCAAAAACTGGTGGCAACAAAAAAAGAAAAACAATTTAAATTCCTTTTTTTTTGGGGGTAGATGAAGCTAACAAGAAGAAGAAAATTAGGACTCAAACTCAACTAAAGTCTTCAGTGAACAACACTATAAATTTCAATATCAAGTAAAGGTTACAGTCTAACGGGCAGCGTTAGCATATATATTTATACATAAATTTTTTTAGTATTTTATATTATTATTTGCCCATATCTTTTTTGGTAGTATTGTCAATTAATATGTTTAAATTAATTATAATTATGATTCCTGACTTCAAGTGATTAAAAAATTCATACTCAAAAGAATACTGAATTTAAAAAATTATGTATTAAAAATTAATATTAGGATTAATTTTATGAATATTAATATATATTATTTTTTTAGAAGATTCTCTCATTATCTATAGTTAGAATCATAGTCAGACACTCAATATACTCACTTATAATGCATCACATATTTACTCAATTTATGGTAATTATTATTCATGCATTTTTAGATGAGTAAATATAATAACCTGTGTGATGAGCGAGTTTTAGTACAATTTCTTTAATAAACCCGCTTATCGCATGAGTCTTAATATTAGTATTTATATAATTAAAAAAGAGAAAGAAAGTTTCTCCTTCAATTTGAAAACTTTTTTAGCTTACGTAGTAAGTTTTCTACTTTTTTGAAATCTTGATATTTTAATTATTTATATTTTGTAAATTTAATTAAAATATATTATTATTATAAACTCACTACTTAATTTAAATTTTATATATCTACTACCTTGTAAATCTAATTCAATTCTTTAGTTAATCTAATCCAATTCTTTAATCCGACTCTTGAAAATAAATAACTAATCCTACTTTTGACTACTCACTACTTAATTTAAATCTCATTTAAGTACTTTATCTAAATCTAATCCATTCTTATTTGTATCAAATTTAAAATTTAAATACTAACCAATAGTATCTAAATATAATCCAATCTACTCATATAAAAATATTTATGTCAAATTTAAATTTCTAGTACAAATCTAATCCAGAATCACGGAAAATTTCTAATACAGATTGTGGTGCAATGTGTCTCCGTTTTGAAGTCCAGTGTCAGGCAAATACATGTCAACTCCTATGAGACTATGCAGAAATTTGGGTTTGCAGAGACACTAGTGAATTACTTGTTATGCAAATTTCAAAGCCTAGTTCAGCAACTAAGGAGAGGTTTTTCTCTTTTTTTTTTTTTTTTCAATATTAGATTGTACACAAAATCACTCTAGTTGTAAAGTAAAGAACAAACAAAAAGAAAAGCTCAAATAAATAGAAAAGTAAAACTTGCACTACCAAAATTTCATTTATCTTATTCCCTAAATAAAAGAGTCATTAGACTTATGAAATTATCGTGTAATGCTTCAAATGTATCTTTTTCGTTTGTCTAATTAAGTCTTTCTACATGTAACTCCCCCTAATTTCAAACCTATGCTTAGGCATCTGTGCTAGGTTTCTTTTTTATTATTATTTTTTCTATTATTTCCTCGTTCATATATTATGTTAAGAGGTTTTTGAAAATTCACACGGTTCTTATTAGGTGCACAATTGTTTATTTTCATTTTTCCATTTTATTTTTTTAGTCATTTTGCTCAGTTGGGATAAGAGAAATCGGTTTGTGAGGCCGGTTTGGGGACTTGACCCGTCATGCACTAGTTAATTAATTTGGCCAAATTTAACATGTTTTACTTTTGAAAATAATGACAATTTTGGAAACGCAACAACTTTTAAAGGATAACTCGGCTATAATTAATGTGAAGGTGATGGTCATTTAAATTTTTTTTGCTTGTGTCGCTCAAAAAACTTTGTTTGCTTGTGACTTTATCCGTCTAACAAGTTAGGAACTGTTGCCCTCCAAAAGTAATAATTCTATTACTTTCAGATTATGTTCTTAGTCAAATGCATCAAATTTTTCTTAGGATAACTACCTTTTTTTTCTTTTCTTTTTTTTTTATGGCTCTGAACGGGAATGACATTCTGGATGAGATGTATCTCTGTCTTGATCCACCACTACAATCTTTTGTGTCCTGCCCTTGGTTGACTAATTGCGGGCTATGGATCAAGTTTCTTTTAACAAAAAAAAAAAAAAAAAACAGTGAATATGTTGGAATTAGTTTCATTCTTATTCTAATTCAAGAAGAGGATAACAAACTTATTGAATTATTAACTCTTTTTGATCTTAGTTTATTTTTAGTTAGTATGTAATTTAAATAATTTAAATAAGGAAATTTCTCTTTTCTCAAGTATTTTTCTTCTGAATTTCCTTAAAACTAAGGTATTATTATTGTTGTCTTTGACTTCAAAAAAAATTCTCGCATATTTTTGGTTAAGAGAATTTTTATATTAAAAGTTTGGAGAATAAGCCAATCAATAATTTTTTTTTTTTTTTACTAGAGCCAATCAAGAATTTGATTGATCATATTTGTGAGGTTAAAAGTTAAGTTGAACGCGTATCTTAACAGTAAAATTATTAAGTTATTAATTTTATTTAAAAAGTTCAATATTACTGTAAGAAATTGAGAAAAGCAAAAAAAATAATATATACACGTTTAATTATTACTTGCTAGGATTTGCTCAGGGAAAAAAAAAAAAAAACTATTAATTGCTGGGATGATATATCGTGATTGAATGCCGAAGACAATAAGGACGCGGCACGTTTTGGGCGACCACGTGCTTCAGCGAATAGAAGGAGAACCAAACGTTTTCCTTCATAACATTTTATGGAGAGAAACAAAAGTTCCCGTAATTTGTTCGTTAAATTGAAGTAGCAGGATTATATATATATTCCAGAAAAAAAAATTCCTCAGTTTTTCAATTATAGATTTGTGCCTTGTCTGTAAGAAAATTAAAATAGGAGCCACAATTTTTGTGAAGAAGAGTGCCTTATTGCACATACATATAAACACACAGCGTCGGTGAAAAATTATTTATATATTACTTAGTAACTTAGAGTATTAATTAAAAGACAATACGCAAATATATTTGAAATCTTACATAATTGAGTATTGAAAAATAATAAGAATGTCTGTCCTAATCTTGTGTGGATGTTCTTAGAAACTATTATGTGTTCATACATGAGCTGGCCGGTATTTATAACGATAAAGCAGCAAACTATTCTTCTGCCTATTTATCATGATTATTTTATTTATTTTTCTATATCTTTTTCTTAAATCTGCCTTAGGGAATAATTAAATGAAGAAGTTAACTACTAATAATTGACTTTGACTTATAAGTGCAATAACTAATATCAATGTAACACATTTTTTTTTTGTTAACAAAGAAGTGTGTTTCTCAACTCTTTCCTGAGAACATGGCGTGCAAGGATTATTAAAAGAATGGTAGAAAAGGGAATAGGAATTGATTTTCTCTCCTAGATTTTCTTTTTCCCTTTCTTTTTGTACGAAGCCACGGTAAATTTGGTTTTTTCCCCATGATGTTCTTTTCCTGATCATTCTTTCTCTTTTCCCAAATTAAACAAGATAAACTTGTTCGTAGTTTGACATAAATACATCCAGAACTTTTAATTAGAGTCACAGTGCGACAGAGAGAGAGAGGATTATTACTTAGTTTAAAAAATTTCTTTGGCAGTTATATAAGGGGCGGCTATTTGCAAATGAAGCGAGATGAAGGCGTCCTTTATGTGAGAATCCGTTATTTTCTGAATGCTCCATACAATCTGAATCTATTATTCGTGCGTAGAGGGACTGCCCTCTTGCTCCCGGTGTACAGGAGAACTTGTTAGTAGGGAGTATGCCTGTGGATTTCTTTGTGATGTCGCTTGAGGATTGACTTAAGTCCTTTTTACTTACTACCATCAAATCTAGCCATTTATCTTCTGATGGCTTGCGTTTTCTTTGTGCCCGTTCGATTCTATGGACAGCCAGGAACGAAGAGGAGTTCAGGGGGAATTGGGCAGCATATTTCCCACTTACATAAAAGGACCATGATTACGGATGCCAGAATGCCCTTTGCCATATCCATTAGATATCCACAAGTTGTACAAGATGGAATCTACATTATAGTAGAGATGCACAAATCAGAAAACGTTCGATTTTATCCACATTCAGTCAGCAGACATTAAGAAGAGAGATCACAGGCACTCAAACTCAAAAATAAGAAGAGAGATCACAACTGTGCTTAACTTGCATTTACATGAAACAAGTTGTGTAGTAGGACTCTTTTGCTTGAAAGTTCATCCACAACCACCGGAACGTAAAACCCGTTGGAATCTACAAGTGTCAAAAGCTCATCTGCCTCTGAGAAATTAAGGAACCATGGACTCAGAAGATGATCTTTGTTATTGCCTCTCCCCTTATCAGTCTTTCGACTGGGACCACAGAAGTCCAAACAGTAAGTATGACCACACAAATATTTTGATATTTTATTTCATGAAAGCTCAAGAAAACATATCAATCTATGCACCAATCAATATTACCAAGAGTGGGTAAGTCAAATCCAGCAAGCAGACGTGGCAAAATTACAGCATGATGATTCTGCACACATGCTAAAAATTTTCAGAAGGATCAGGAAAGACAATTTTATTGTAATATCCCTGACGACAGGTTTTTTGGTTGATTAAGGACCTTTATCATCAGGATACAACTTTAAATTGTGATAACTGCAATTTTGGAGAAAACATTAGCAATTGACCTGCTATCCTGAAGCAAATAAAGGCGGTAGAAATATGAACCTAATCACACACAAGTCCAACTGCTTATCGCAGTCATAGCTGTGGAAGAATAGAGGGATGTCAATATCAAATTCACCCCAACCGCGAGCTGATAACTCAAAAGGAGGTGATTCAATAATCCGGGTAGGGCTAAAGAAACTGGGATGCAATTGGAAAATAACTCACTGTATCAACACATTCAGATCCTCATTTGTCGCCCCACGAGCATAGACTGTCCACTTATGTGACTAAGTCCTGATTAATGTAGGAACCATATGCAATGCACATGTCTTTGTGGACATTAATTAGGAGTTTGATTAAAAGTCGGGTGGATTGACAAATGAGGGTTTGATTCACAAACAACCAGAAATAACATTTCTTTAACTGTATCACACAAACACTAAGAAAGAGAATGTAGATAAAATTGCCCATCTTGCATCAAAATGCAAATGGAACAAAAGGCCACAGGAAAGGAGGAGGGAGCTTGATGGCCTTGGTGTGTCCCACATTCATCAGAGCCATGGGCAACTGTTGACTTGTCCTTTTCTAATAAATGTATCACTCTACGTTTATTGCATGTATTAGTTTTATACTTGCAACAGTCTTATTGGTCAATCCTGAATGAAAATTGGTCAATCTTGAATGAAATGAAACATATCTTGAATCAAAATTGTCAAAACTTCTAAATTACGCATTACCATATGTTAAACTTAAGACAAACGAAATCACATAATTGATGAGCAACACAAGAAAAATTGGCCAAAGGTGTCTAATATGCAAAATCATAGAAGATCCTTAATCACAACATTCCATAAAGCATAAAGCACAACTGATATCTTGATAATCCCAAAAGCAGAGTTCATAGGAAATTATGCTTCCATGTCCCTCTGTCGCCTGTATTCGTATTCTTCCTCAATTGAGATTAGAGTCTCCTTGTAGACATAAATCCCAGCACACAAATACGGTGCTTGAAATCCAACATTTCGAATTTCTTGAGTAGTAAGTTTATATAGGAGAAATCGGTCATCATTAGAATGTAATAAAACTTGGTCATTCCATATACCAATTATGAGCTTGACATTTGCCTGTAGTCCAACAGTGAGGTGTTTGATCCAAGACTTTTCCTTCAATATCCATATCCGCAGACAATTCTCATTATATAAAATATGGAACATAGCAATTGTGTCCTGAAACAATGCAAGACACCGACATGCTGGTGCATAAGTGGCCTGAATAAGCTCTAATTCATTTGGCGGCGGAATCAATTCGATGGCATCGTTTGCCATGTCAAAGGATAAAGTTGAACTGTTACTTAACTCAAAGTAATAAAATCCATCCAAATATGTGTGACATCTAGATTGACACAGACCAACAACCCCCACCCAATCTAACATCAAGACATTCCAATGTTCTGTTCCTAAGGTGTGAACCATAGCCATTAAATTAATATTAATATTTACGTGTTCAATTTCTTGAAGGATAACCACTTTGTAAGCTTCAGTAATTGGATCCCATCCAAATCCATAGGATTCTTGATAAACATACCATCGAAGACGTTGTCTATATTCATTAGTTGCAGGGTTCCACAGAGCATATCGGGATCCCAAAAAAAATATGCCATTACATGGACCATGAAGGATATGGCTACCTTTCATACCGTCAAAACCGTCAAAGGAATGATGTGAAAGATCTGCAAGTGTTTCATCTGGGAAACACAGATTCAACGCGGGAGCACGTCCATGATCCCTACTTAAAAATTGAGCTCAAAGGCAGGCGCCGGCTCTGTTGTTGCTGAGTTGTTCATACTTGAAATTGCGGCCAGTGATAATAGCACACCATAATTTGGAAAGGCACCTGAAGCGCAGTAGACTCTTGACGGGCAGGCTCAATAGAACCCCTATTATCAGATCTTCAGGCAATTGTGGTCTGCTAAAACTCGCCATCTCGTTTGATTTCTTCCAATTGATCCTCCTTCCCCTTTTCGATTTGTCTGTTATCACAGTTTGCAGAAATTTAAAAAAAAAACAAAAACAAAAACAAGAAGACAAGGTTAACATCAGGCTCGTGGTGAGAAGCACAATTATCACATGTAACAAAAAAGCCCCCAAAAAAAAAATTAGTTATTTGTGGAACAGAGCGATAAAAGGGGAAGACAGACTTTCGAAGTTATTCAATCTGCCAACGAGGATTTCGATATTTGACGTTTTAAGTAATCCCGCAAAGACTTTGTTTTTGAGTTTGAACTTCAGATAAGATCTTGGGAGCATATGTACTATGTGCTGTGTTATGGTGTTTCACTTGTAATTGGGTGGTTGTGTTTTACTCGTAAGTTGTAACTTCTAACTGGGTTGTTGTCCTTGATTTTTCTGTATTAATTGCAAAAGTAATTTCCTTCCCAACAAAACTCTGAATCAGGCGGTACATATTTTGTCTTTTTAAAAAAAAAAAATATTACATATATATCAATTATTAAATCTATAAATTTAAATTAAAGAAACCTTTGTTTATCTATTTATTTAACCTTTCTTACAAAAAAAAAAAAAAAAAAAAAAGACCCACCACATAAGAGTTGACCTCTTTCAAGCAAAACACGATGTCCAGATTTTGTTTCCATACCAAGTTTTTCTTTTATTATTTTATAAACAAAAATTGCGTGGACTAATTTTTAAAAATAACAAAATAATAAAATTTATTAGATAATTGAATTTATTAAAACATAATCATTATTATTTGGTGTTTTTAATAAAATTGGATTACTACTTATTTATATGTAATTATCTATATATTTATTTATCTATCTACATTTATATCTATATTTTATATGTAAGTAAATAAAATTGAAACTGAGAAAAAATTTTAATCTTTCTCTATCTATTAGATGACAATTTTTTATAAATTCACAAATTAAAATATTAAAATATTTTATAAATATAAAAAATTTATTATAATTAAAATTAGAATTCTATAAATTAATAATATAAATTAAATTATAATTAAATAATAATTTTGTGGATTTATATATTCTACTTTTACTCTAATTAAATATCTATGATTATAAAATTGTTTTGATAAAAGAAATCAGAAAAAAAAGAAGAAAAAAACTATAGTTGAATCTCTCAAATTTACCGATCTTTTTTTAAAAAATAAACAAATAATTATGTTGAAATTTCTTCAAAAGAGAAGGGAAAAAAAAAAACTACTCTCAAATCTTTTTTTCCTTAAAAATAAAAAATTGTTTTATTTTCTTAAAAAATTTAAAAATTATTGAAAAATAATACTTAAAATTAAAATGTCTTTTTATATGTTTATATGAAATAAAATAAATTTGTTAATAAATATTATTAAATATGCGCATCACGTAAGTCTATTACTAATGTTAGTGTATAAAGTCCAAATTAAGAAAAAATTTCAATATTTTTCCCTCCAATAGTATAAGTCTTTTGCGACTATTACTCATTTTAGCCCACGTGAGAACCAGATTATTGGTGACCATTGAGGAAATATCAGTCACCAAATGTGCCTTTTCTGTGGCGACTATTTTCAAAATAGTTGATAAATGTTGTGATCTATACGCGACTATTTTCTGAACAGTCGCTAAATGTTCTAACTATTTGTGATTATTTACAATTTTTAGTCACAAAAACTAATCCGCGATCGAGCTTAGGCAACCAATTTACCAACTATTTTTAATAGTCACAAAAACGTTTAGCGACTATTTTTAGCTTTTTAGGGACTAATTGTTTTGTCGCCCATTGCCAGAATCCTTGTAGTGTGTAGTGACTTTTTATAAACTTATAAATTAGAAAATGACAGTAAAATATTTTATGATTATGAAAATTTAATTACAATCATAATTATGATTCTATAAATTAATTAATATAAATTTAATTATAGCTAAATAAAATTTCTATCTACTTTGAATATAACTAAATTTTTATAAATATAAAATTTTCTAATAAAATAAGATAATAAAAAAATTATTCTCAAATTCTCCTTTTTAAGAAGGGAAAAAGTTTACAAAAAATCTCACATCTGTCTTTCTTTTCTTAAAAAGAAAAAAAGAATTATATTAAAATTTTTTCAAAAAAAAAAAAAAAGAAGCACTCCTTCCAAATCGACCTTTTTCTCTTGTTACCATTTGCTCTACTAATTCTCCCTCTACTCACTCTCTCTCTCTCTGTCTATACTTGCTCTTTCTCTCATTTTTCCTTCTCTCTCTCTTTTTTCTCTCTCAACCATTCTCTCTTCTTTTTCCTACTCTATTATTCTCTCTCTGCCCTCTCTCTCTCTTTTTTCTCTCTATCATTCTCTGTCTACCTAGATTCTCTCTCCTTTCTGTCTACCCACATTCTCTCTCATTTTTCTCGCCTTACCATTATCTCTCTACCCTCTCTTTCTCCTTTTTCTTTCTCTACTCTTTCTCTTTCCACCCAGACTCTCTATATTTTTTCTTATTTTACCATTCTCTCTCTACCCTCTCTCTTTCATTTTTTCTCTCTCTATCATTGTCTTTACTCATTCTTTCTTTACCCTCTCTCTCTTTTCTTTCTCTGTCATTTTCTCTACTCACTCTCTCTCTACCCTCTCTCTCACATTTTTCTCTCTTTACTATTCTGTTTACTCATTCTTTCTCTATCCTTTCTCTTTCTGTCATTCTCTCTACTCATTCTCTTTCTTCTCTCTTTCTCTCTCATTTTCTCTCTCTACTCATTCTCTCTCTACCCTCTTTCTCTCTCTCTCTCTCTCCCATTTTTCTCTCTATATTTATACTCTTTTTACCATTTCTCTCCCTATCCTTTTTCTATCTATTTTTTTTATTCTTATAAAAAATTAAAAATTGACAGTAATAAATACAAAAATTCAGCAAACAGTAAAAACAAAAAATCAAAAACAGAAATAAAAAAAATGACAGCGTTTCCAAACGGACCCTTAACTTTTTATTGTTTGTAGAATAATTGATCATGGAAAGAAGAAGATTAGAATAAGTGCTAGAGAAGAAGAAAGAGGAGAGAGAGAGCCATTAGAGAGAGAAAGGAATTTTTTTTTATCTATTTTGTCTCTAGATGAAAACAAGTATCCGAGTTTAAACTGCGTGAATCACAAATTTGTTAAGAAATAAAATAATTTTGTTAGTTATTACACAATACAAGGAAAACCACATCAAAGACAATTATTATGTTTCCGCCACCCCCATTAAAAAATAAAATCTTATCCTTTATATAGAAGTGTCAAAATAGGTCATCAGATCATGTTCAAGTTTAGTTATTTTAGAATCGGGTCATTTTAGATCAAGTTATTAATGAATTAAGTTATTTTTGAATCATTTTGAGTTGAATTACTTTGAATTTAAGTCAACCTACATGTTGGCTACATTATCAAAATGATAATGTAGTATTTTTAATTAAAAATTTTGAAAATTTAAAAAATTTAAAAATTTTTCTAAAAATTTTTAAAAATAAAAAAATTTATAAGATCAAAAAATAATTTAAGAAATTTCTTGTAAATATTTTAAAAATTCAAAATAAAATTTAAAATTATATAAAAAATTAAAAAATATTTTAAAAAAATTTATAATTAAGATTTATATTAAAAATAATAGAATCTATATTTTTATAATATAAAATATGTTAAATTTTTTTTATTTTATTTTTTTTTAAAAAAAAGTTCAGTCAGACAATTTATTTGAATTAGATTCAGATTTAACTTAAAATTTTCAAATCATTTCAAATTTAAATCATTTTTAATTAAGTTATTTTTTAAATTAAATTCAAATTATATTTTTTCAAATGTATTCAGATCACACCCCTGCTTATGTACATTTGCCAAGCTCCCGAAACGCAAATCCAAGCTGTACGATTCAAACCAAAGTCTCTCCCGGAGCTGGATCATTTAAGACGTGAGGTATCCAAAATCCTCGTTGGCAGACGCACTATTGTAAGTCTGTCTTCCCGTACGACCGCTCTATTCGACGAATAACTATAGTAATATTTGTTTTTGTTTTGTTTTTGTCTTTTTTTTATTTTATTTTATTGTAATTGTGGTAACAGACAACATCGAAAAGGGGAAGGAGGATCAACTGGAAGGGAATCAGGCCACATGGCGAGTTTTAGCAGACCACACTTGCCTGAAGATCTGATAATAGGGGTTCTATTGAGCCTCCCCGTCAAGAGTCTGCTGCGCTTCAGGTGCGTTTCCAAATCATGGTTTGCGATTATCACAAGCCGCAATTTCAAGTATGAACATCTCAACAACAACAACAACAAAGCCAGCCGCGGCTGTCTTTGGGCTCAATTTATGAGTAGAGATGGAAGTGCTCCCGAATTGAATCTGTGTTTCCCTGATGAAACACTTAAAGATCTTTCCCATCATTCCTTTGACGCCATTGACGGTCAAAACAACTCTTGCAATTTCCTTGAGGGTCCGTTGAATGGCATATTTTTTGTGGGATCCCTATATGCTCTATGGAATCCTGCAACTAAAGAATATAGACAACTGCCACACCCAGGTCGTCTTCGATGGTATGTTTATCAAGAATCCTATGGATTTGGATGGGATCCAATTACTAAAGCTTACAAAGTGGTTATTCTTCAAGAAATTGAGCACGAAGATATCAATATTAATTTAGTGGCTATGGTTCACACCTTAGGAACAGAACATTGGAATGTCTTCAGATTAGACTGGGGGGGGAATCCAAGACCGGTTCATTCTGCACCTCACACTTTAGGAGCAGATGATCATTGGAATGTCTTGATATTAGATTGGGCGGGGGAGCTAGGTCTGGCTCAATCTGCATGTCACACATATTTGGATGGATTTTATTACTTTCAGTTCGGATGCGGTGTCACGTTATCCTTTGACATGGCAACCGATGCCATCGAAGTGATACCTCCTCCAAATGAATTAGAGCTTATTTATGCCAATTATGCACCAGCACATGAGAGTCTTGCATTGTTTCAGGACACAATTGCTTTGTTCCATATTTTATATGATGAGAATTGTCTGCGGGTATGGATATTGAAGGAAAAGTCTTGGATCAAACACCTCACTGTTGGACTACAGGCAAATGTCAAGCTTATAATTGGTTGCTGGAACGACGAAGTTTTATTACTTTCTGATGATGCTGACCAATTTCTCCTATATAAACTCACTACTCGAGAAATTCGGAATGTTGGATTTCAAGCACCTTATTGGTGCTTTGGGTTTCATGCCTACAAGGAGAGCCTAATCTCGATTGAGGAAGAATATGAATATAGGCGACAGAGGAACATAGAAGCATAATTTCCTGTGAAATCTGCTTTTAGGATTATCAAGATATTAGTCGTTCTTTATGCTTTATGCAATGTTGTGATTAAGGATCTTCTATGAATTTGCATAGTAGACACCTCTGGCCAATTTTACTTGTGTTGCTCATTGATTATGTGATTTTGTTCGTCTTAAGTTTAACTTATGGTAATGTGTAATTTAGAAATTTTGACAAATTTCATTCAAGATATGTTTCCTTTCATTCAACGTTGACCAATAAGACCGTTGCAAGTATAAAGTTAATACGTGCAGTAAACCTGGGGTGATACATTTATTAGATAAAAGGACGAGGCAAGAGCTTCCCATGGCTCTGATGAATGTGGGACACACCAAGGCCATCAAGCTACCTCCTTGTTTCCAGTGGTCTTTTGTTCCATTTGCATTTCAATGCAAGATGGGCACTTTTATCTACAATCTCATTCTTAGTTTTTGTGATACAGTTAAAGAAATGTTAATTCCGATTGTTTGTCAATCAAACCCTCCTTTGTCACCCCACCTAGCTTTCAATCAAATTCCTGATTAATGTCCACAAAGACATTTGCTTTACGTATGGTTCCTACATTAATCGGGACTCAGTCACGTAGGTGGACAGTCTATGTACGTGGGGCGACAAATGAGGTTCTGAGTGTGGTGATAAAGCAATTTGTGAATGATTAGGTTCACATTTCTACCGCCTTTATTTGCTTCAGGATAGCAGGTCAATTGAAAATGTTTGTTCCAAATTTGCAGTTATCACAATTTAAGTTTGTATCCTGATGATGGAGGTCCTCAGTCAACCAAAAAACCTGTTGTCAGGGAATATTACAATGAGATTGTCTTTCCTGTTCCTTCTGAAAATTTTTTAGCATGTGTGCAGAATCATCCTGCTGTAATTGTGCCACGTCTGCCCGCTGGATTTGACTTACCTACTACTGGTAATATTGATTGGTGCATAGATTGATATGTTTTCTTGAGCTTTCATGCAATAAAATATCAAAATATTTGTGTGGTCATACTTACTGTTCGGACTTCTGTGGTCCCAGTTGAAAGATATCAGAGGGGAGAGGCAATAACAAAGATCATCTTTTGAGTCCATGGTTCCTTAATTTCTCAGAGGCAGATGAGCTTTTGAGACTTGCAGCAGCACATCAGCTGGTAAGAATGTCTTGTTTCCTCCTCATGGTTATTTGTTAAGGTTCATACTTGTACTTTTGCTACTTCTTGTGCTGAATGGATATGCTGTATGACTGTATGCTTGAAATTAAAGAGGGTAACGATTATTAAATAATGCAAACCTGTGTGCTGTATTCCTACTGGATTCTGGAGCTAGATGTGATCAATTGTCTCTTTGTTGCTTTCTGTCGCATCTTTTATTTCGCTCGAGTTTTCAAGGGCAAACATGGTTAAAAGGCCTAGTTCCTTGACCATTTCACCTTAATTGTTCTAGAGCTGTCAGAATTCTGATTCTATGTGTATTTGCCCAAAATTTTCTTCATAACTGGAGCAAAGGTTACAATATAATTTATTGATTCCTCTGTTATGTTGTACCCTATAATGTCTTCCCAACTGCTTATGATATTGATCATATGGTCAGTGGATACACATTTGTGAATTTTCTGTTCCAGCTTGTATATTAATTCCTTTTTTTTTTTTTTTTTTGTTAATGGGAATACAATCATTTTTCTTTCTGGATCAATCTTTTAAATAATAAAAGAAAAGAAATGGATGGGGTTCTAAAAGGGAATTTATGGGTTCTAAAGGACTTGCTTCTAATGTTTTCTGGATGGATTTCATTGGTTTGTGTTCCTCCTTTTTTATGTGTCTGAATTTATGTGAAATGTTATGGGTGCAAGCACATATTGTAAAGCTGAGATGGCAATTGAATGTGCTAGATTTGTTGCCTCAACCCTGAAACAGGCTCTGGTCTTGGTTTATGAATGGGCATGTTGGATTTATCACATTCCAATTGCAGAGACGAGCTGTGGCAATTAGATGTGATGGAACATGTGGATAGCATCTAGGTTTTTTCTTTTTTTTTGGTGGATTTTCTAAAACTAGTTTCCACTCTTATATTCCAGTAGTATTTTAACACTAGATGGACTGTGCTGCCAGGAAGTGCTTGAGGGGAGACATTTGGGTTGGATGTTTACTTTTGAGACAGAAGAATAGAATGTATTAGGGGAAGTTTTCCTTGGTGGATTCAGATAGAATTTATGCGACTGGCTTAGCTGTTCTCCTCTCTTTTGAGTTCCAATCAACAAATGCTTCAATAAAAATGGATTGGTCCAGTCTTTTCACAATTTTCTTAGTTAATTAGTTAGGCCCCACCGTCAATAGATCCATCTCGTCTCAGTCACCATACCAGCTTCACATGGGAAAGCCGACCATTTCAATTCATGTATGTATAATGCTTGACAGCCAATCCGGGTCATTAGATTACATAAGGGTGACTTGTGTCAAATAAGAGAGGAAAAACATTCCCCTAAAAAAAATCCCAGTGATAGCATCAGATGCGGCACTCATGGACCCGTGGGGGACCCAAAGATGATGTTTGCATTGCATTACATTGCATGCACAGCTGACTTGTACCTATTAGATTTCTCAAGACGAGTAACGTGGCCTTCACATGTTGATCGTTTGGAAATGGTTAGAAATGCTTGTTGATTTTCCATTGTGGCTACATTGGCTTTGGATAATTATGGCTCACTTTGTAGCCTTAAGCTGGGAACAAGTCTTCCTTTTCCTCTTCTGAGCCAACAATCGTCCCAGCAATTGACCTAATGCTCAAGTTGGTTAGTCTACCTCCACCTAATTCTCCTTCCGAACTTGTAGAACGTTTCTTTTTGGTACGTCAGAATAGGATTGTGATGTATCTTTGTTTCTAGCTGATGGGTCGTTATTGGTTTCCCGTGTCGGTTGACAGAGCTACTGCTTGCTTACAGGGCTGTGTAGGTGGCGATTATTGCTCGTGTCACATAATTTTACGTTTATACGTTTATAGTATTTTATTCTTTTTTGCTTTTTTCAATTGAGATCATTTGGCATTGTTTCTCGAGGGATATTCTTGGATTTTAGTGGTTAGAATTTAGATTTTTACACAGAAAGTTTTAAGTTCTAATTTTAAGTAAGTGTGAAAATCTATGAAAAAGAAGAATTACGTTTATTGTGTAGTTTGTATAAATCTTTAAAAAAAATCATTTAGTACGATAATTCAACGCAAATTAAAAATGAAAAAAACCCTTTTTTGGTACATCAAAAACAAGTCAACTACATCTTAATTTAGTGGTATTAAAATTGGAAAGTTAATCTCATCTAATGAACAAAATGTTAAAATAATTGGTAAGTTATCCCTCTACCTTTCTAATGAACTTGAATATAAATTTTAAAGAACTCTATATGTATAATTTGTACCATTAAAAAAAAAAAAAAAAAAAGAGAAACAGAGAAAAGAGGGAGCACTATGTACCCTGCTGGGGCTCAAACTCACCGTCATGGAAAGCCAGCTTGTCCAACTTTCCAGAGAAGCAACTTACAAAACACACGCAAGGGAATCAACTCGGCCTAGGCGAGTTGGCCATTAAGGCATTGCCCAAGGCCGTGGTAGGGAATTTAACATGGTGGCTTTCCCAACCAGGTGGAGTGGGGCGTTTGCATTTTGTGCGATTTTTTGACCCACTTTTCCTATGTTATCTAATAAAAAAACGACTAATTGTTAATCATTTATTGTAAAAAAAAAAAAAAAAACACGCGTGCATGAAGGGCAAGTGTGGAATGGTAGAAACAAACATAAATTGTCAACTCTTTCCAATATTGCGAGGTCCGAGTACAAAGCCAGAGTACTGCTTTTTCTTGCGGATAAAAAGGCCAGGCTTTTTATATTTTCTTTCTTTTTTAGCTAGGAGAGTTCACAGATCAGCGGAATTTTAGCCCAGCCAAGTTAAATTACTGAAAGGATGAAATTCTGACCACAACTGCGCTGGGCTGGACAACAGTTGTTGGTCTGGTCCCTTTGACACCCTTTGTATGAAGTCGACTAATTAATGATTAACTTTAACTGTTCAGTTTAACGTGCTCATCAAGTTAATAACCATTGATGAAATTCACCAAGAAGGATACTACGCTTAATGATGGGCCTGAGACCCGCACGGCTAAGGGCTAAGGAAGCTTCCGGGGTTAGCACTCGGACAATCAAATAAGAGCGTACCAAGTAAAGAGTGTGCGAAAGCCTATACTTTGGAAGGTGTAATATACACCTATTTATGTCTCTGGGATTATGTAACGAGTGAGTTTAAATGATGATAACTGGACACAAGCCTAAGCTTATGATGAGAATGTTCAAGAGATTCCAACTTGATTATTAGCTTGCACGAGACGCTCGGAGCCCGCGGGTGGCTTGTCGCTTCAGTGCAGCGCTTACTGAGGTTAGCTTTGAATTGAGCCTAATATTTAGACTTGACCTCATCGTTAATCATCTTTGAAATTAACATCCAAATTGCGTTTAACAAATGAGTGAAAGAAAATCATTCAAAGTGGTAGTCTGGTTGGTCAACCAGCGTGTTTTTCTTACTTACAACCTTAATTCGAATCCCGTGAGCTGTGCTTGAAACCTTACTCTCCTGGACAAAGACCAGCAATGTCTAGTTCGCGAGCACTCTGGTTTACGATTTGCAACACTTTGTCGACTTAGGAGAGTAATGTGCAGTCTCAAAAGTGAATCCCTTCCTATGGATAGAGTTGAATAGGTATAACACGGACAGCCCCTAATCCAACCGTAAATTCGATGACCTACATACTTATGACAGATTTTTTTTTTGTCAAAAAAAAAGTGAAAGAAAATGTTTTTTTCGTTTTAAAATAAACCTAGGGTTCTAATTTTTTTGAACTATAATTTCCTGCGGTCCAAACTAATCACATCTTTGTGTTAATTATCTTTTTACATTGTTTAAGTATAAAGATTTAAATGACATATAATATTTAGGGATTTCACTACCTATCGATTTAAAACTTTCAAGTGGATATAGAGTTGGAAGTTATTATTTGACAATAAGGTCATGGGTTAGAGCGGAGACAAAACAGTGAGAAAAATGGTCCCTTTCCCTTTGATATATTTAGAGGAGACAACAAGGTGGGGCTTGCCCAAATGGGTTAAGGAAACTCCAATTAAACACATTTTGTTCTGTTTTTCACCCCACATAAGCACATGGCTTTGTTTCAAATAAGAATTCCACCCTTTGATATAACTCTCCCTATAAATACCCCTTCAATTCTTCCCCATCGATCATTCCCACAATTCTCTTCTCTAGAGCCATTTTTTCCATACTCAAAATAATTTCCAAATTAAAGCATGAGGTCTCCCAAACAAGAAGGCAAAAACGAACAAGCTTCCTCAAACAGCAGCTCTCAAAAAAATTCTTAAAAAATTGCTCCAGTTTTGGAAGGAGACATGGCTGCGACCAAGAAGGCCTCCCGGACCATGTGCCCAAAGGCCATTTTGCTGTTTATGTTGGAGAGAATCGAAGCAGATACGTTGTCCCAATATCATGGTTGGACCACCCGCACTTTCAAAACTTACTCCAAAGAGCTGAAGAGGAATATGGCTTCAAGCATGGCATGGGTCTAACCATTTCATGCCAAGAAGTTGTCTTTCGTTCCCTAAAGACGACCATAAGATACTAAATTCAATATATTGATGGGGATAGGCATGTGTCGGAGTGTTAACAAATTAAGATGGAGTCTTTTTATTTTTTGTCATTTTGTGATCCCGACTAAATTTCGTTAATGTTTGACCTAGTTATATTTTGTGTGCATTTGAATTAGAAAAAGTTATATTTTTGGAAAAAAAAATGTCAAAAACACTATTCGAATACAACTGATCGAATTTATATGTATGATCTTAAATAAATTTTGCAATTTTAAATTCAAAGTCAAATTCAATACAGAAAGGGTCATAACAGATAGATACCCGCCATTTTATTGATCGGAATGGGCTTCAAAGCCATTAAAAACCTTAATGGACTTAAATTCTTTTTTTATTACTCTCAAATAAATTCATTTTGATTGGATTAATTGCGGTGTCTATTTCACACGCAATCTATGCACATGCAATTGGTGCTATTTGCTTACTTGCTAGCTGCTTCGGCCTGCTCAATTAAGCAAAATTCGTTGGGGGCGGTTTTAGAGCCAGCTGCACAGTGTAGTCATAACTCAATTAATAAAGTGCAATCAGTTATTAATTTAGTATAATTATATTATAAAATGTGACAAAAAATTAAAATTTAAAATTAGATAAATATTATTTTAGAACTTAAAAGTATAGATTTCATATAATATGCGTAAAAAAAATAAAATTTTTTAGTTTTGAAATTTTTTTTCTTAAAAAAAATTATTTATACAAATTATCAATATAATTACATTTTATTAATAATCAGTTGCATTTTCTCCATCGCGCATGGCACGCAACTTATTCCGAATTCCTAATTTGTTGTCCTTCTCCAAGTCAGCAAAATTTTTGGTAGCTTCAGCCACTTGGACAAACCAACCTTTTTCTGGTTTCTAATTGGCTGCCGTCTTCAGGGACCACTGGCCATGTCCACTTTCGCAACAATTGAAGTACTGAATTTCTTGTATTTCTTTGGACATCTGGTACGGTCTCCTATAAGAGAAAGGGATTAGGAAGTAAACTGAAAAATAAAATCATTTGAATTGCAGACTTGGCATGTAAATTATTAATCATCATCAACTAATGTGGCACATTAATTAATAATGATCATCTGTGAAAATCTGAAAGAGCAGATTATTTAGGATAAATGCTGCACATGGTGAAGTGCATATTCTATAATCAGTTTCCTCCTATAGCGACAATGTTTGTTTATTTATTTTTTCATGTTTAAGATGGATCCCAAGGCTACAATTTGATAATGCCGCCCACTCTTTTTTTTTTTTGTTTGAAATTTTTCTCCTTTGTGTGTAGTCCTTTCTTCTTCTCGGAGGCCTTCTTGCACATACACATGCACACACACAGCGTCCGTGAAATGCTATTTATATTTTACTTAATAAATTAGCCATTAATTAAAAGGTAATACACACATATGTTTGAATCTTACTTTACATAATTGAGTATTGAGCAAAAAATGTGTTGAGGTCCTATACTTGTACCATAACTCGTTGAGATATTTTGTTGTGACCTCATAATATTGTACTCAAATTTTAGTGATTTTGTTCTTAGTTTTAGTCATTTTGACTTTCTTTATAACCAAAAAAAAGAAGTGTCTTGTGACCAAACTCTTGTTATATTGGTTGAGAGTTGATAATTATCTATATTATTCATTAGCCTTTACACTTAAAGGCATAAAACCTTGGATTTAGGGCATGTAAAAAATAAAAATGGAACACACTATTTATGAGGATTTTTAATTTAACTCTCATTTATTTCATGAGTATAACTTACTTATAGTCTTATATTACGTAATAACTGTTGTTCATTTGAAATAAAAAAATAAAATAAGTAAAATTAACAAATACCACATTTTATGCTGACACCTCCCATCAATTTAATTAAATACCGATATAATGTGGATTTTTTTTTTGAGCCAAAAAAATATAACATGGATTGGACACAAGATTATTAGCTTGGATCCCTCGCTAAATAATCAATTAACCCCATATTCGAACTCAGTAATAAGATTAAATTTACATGATTTTTTTGAAATCAAATTTACATGATTTGTAAAAACAATTAATGAGTTTTAATTTTTATAATTTTTATATATTTTTACCCCTAATTATAATTTAAAAAATTTTAAAAGTAATCTATTAATATTAATAATCATTTCAATGCTCCCTCAATCTTTCCGTTTTATTTTTTTTTTCTGACTAATAAAATGAAATGGGGGTCTTTACGTTAACATTTCTCTAAGCATCTAAATCAAAAAAATATGTAAAAATAAAAATAATGAAAGAGATAATAAGACTATAAATCAGATTTTTTAAAAATAATGTAAAAGAGACATGTATACAAAAAAAAAAGATATGAGGGAGAATCAGACATGTATAAAAAAAAAAAACAAGATTTCTCAACTTAACAAGATATGAAACTTATGTGTACAGACAAATGCAGATCAAGAGAGGTAGGGGAATACCCTGTAACTTCTTTGTTTTCATTGTTTTCAACCCTTTAACTTCTTTACAAGAACTATTTAAAGAGAAGTTGGAATTACATACATACAAATTTAAATTCTAAAAAACATGAGCTAATTCTTTTTATTTTACAATTAGATCCAATTTGTTGAAGTGCATTTCTTTATAATCATTTTTTTTTTTTTTTGCATATTTAAACTTGGTATGTGTTTAAAAAAAAAATTGTTGATGATTATAAACTTATGGTCCAGTGAAAAAAAATAGGACAAATGCTTATTATTTTAAGACATTTTATTTTTCAATCTTCGCATCAATCAGTCACTGCTAAGAAAATGAAAACACATATTTTGGAGGTTGATGACAAAATGAGATACCCAATTCTCGGGATAAATATTTTAAAATCCTAAACCTTTAGATTTTTTTACGTTTGAGTCCTAAGCCTTTTTAACATTTCATTTGAGTCCTAAATTTTTTAATTTTTTACTATATCAGTCCTTTAAATTACGAAAAGTAGTCAATCTATTAATAAGTGAGTTTAATTTAATAAAAATCATTTAAAAAAGTTTAAATACATGAGTTAAATATTTTTTTCATCAACAAAATATGCAAATTAAATATTTTTTTAATCAACAAATATACGAATAAAATAGGCAACATGTATATTTTTTTATAAAAAAGACATTCAATTCATATATTTAATCTTTTTTAAATAATTTTTTGTAAAATTAAAATTATTTTTTAATAGATTGATCACTTTTGTTAAACAGAGGGACTAATTTGGTAGAAAATCAAAAAGTTTAGGACTCAAATGAAATGTTAAAAAGATTTAGAACTTAAACGTAAAAAAACTTAAAGGTTTAGGACTAAAAAATTTCTTATCCCCCAATTCTCTTCAATAACTTTTGTCGTTTCTAATTTAGACTTATAGGAGGGTGAACGAAATTTAAGAGAGGAGAAAAAGAGGTTTGAGACGGAAGAGATGACAAATAACTGCAATTTATTTGTTTCAATTTTTCATAATTTCAATAAAATTAGAATCTATTAATATATTAATATATTGTATTTGTTTAAATTGTTGCCTAAAACTACTCTTCATAAGTCAAAAAAGTTGCCTAAAATGTTCAAAGATGCCGACACCATGTTTACGAAATGATAGTTGATATATGAAATATTTATCATGTATGAACATATATTTATTTTTATGGATACTTTTTTTTTTTTGGTGAAGCATAAATCTAAGTATTCTAAAATTCAATAACCAACTAATTTAAAAGTCCTTTAAAGAAAAGAATAGAAGAAAAAAAATAAAAATTTTATTAAAAACTCGCGTATCGTGCGAGTACGAAACTATGTGTGTGTATGTGTGTGTGACACGTTTTTGTAACGTTTAGTAAAGATATGAATGTATTAACGGAGTTCATGAGTTAACTTGTGCTTGTGCTTGGAATGCGATTTTGTGCCAGGCAGATATTTGGGTTAGCAGGGACACTAGAATTACTCCTTATGAAAATTTCAAAGCTTAGTTCAGCAATTAAGGAGAGTTTTTTCTCTTGTTTTCTTTTTTTTTTTTTTTTTCAAGATTAGATTGTACACAAAAACACTCTGATTGTAAAGTAAATAACAAATAAAAAGAAAAGTTTAAATAAATAGAAAAGTAAAACTTGCACGACCAAAATTTCATTTATCTTATTTCCTAAAAAATGGAATTATTAAATTTATGAAATTATCGTGAAATGCTTCAAATATATCTTTTTCGTTCGTCTAATCAAGTCTTTCTACGTATAACTCCCCCTAATTTCAAATCGATGCTAAGGCCTCTGTGCTAGGTCTTTTTATTGTTTTTATTTCCTTGTTCATGTATTATGTTAAGAGGTTTTTGAAAATTCACACGGTTCTTTTATTTTTTTTGGACAGACACGCGGTTCTTATCAGGTTTACATAATTGAATATTGAAAAACGATAAGAATGGCTCTCCTAATCTCAATTGTGTGGATGTTCTGATAAACGATTGTGTGTTCATGTATGAGTTAGCTGGAAATTATAATGATAAAGCAGCGAATTATTCTTCTACCTAGCTACGATAATTCTTTTATTTATTTTCCTATATCTTTTTTTTATATCTGTCGTAGGAGATAATTAAATGAGAAAATTAAAATATAACAACAGACTTCAATTTGTAAAATCTTTTTTTTTTTTTTTTTTGGTTAAAAAAGAAGTTTGCTTCTCCCCCTTTCCCCCACAATATGGCGAGCAAGGATTATTGGAAAAAAGGGAGGCAAGGGAATAGGAAATGATTTTCTTTCGAGTTTTCTTTTTCCCTTTCTTCTTGTCCAAAGCCAAGATAAATTTGTTTTTTTTCCCAATAATTTTCATTTCCTTAACATTCTTTCTTCTTTCCAAATTAAACAAGATAAACTTCTTCATAGTTTGATATAAAAGCATCCAGAAATTTTATTTAGAGTCGCAATGTGAGAGAGAGAGAGCATTATCACTTAGTTTAAAACTTTTATTTGGCAGTTACATAAAGGGCGGCTACTTGCAAATGAAGAGAGATGAAGGAATTCTTTATGTGAGAGTCTGTTATTTTCAAGATGCTTCCTACAATCTGCATCTATTATTCGTGTGCAGAGGGACTGCCCTCTTGCTCCCGGTGTACAGGAGAACTTGTTAGTAGGCAGTACGCCGACGGATTTCTTTGTGATGTCGCTTGAGGATTGGCTGAATTCCTTTTTACGTACTACCATCAAATCTAGCCATTTATCTTCTGATGGCTTGCGTTTTCTCTGTGCCCGTTGGATTCTATGGACAGCTAGGAACGAAGAAGAGTTCAAGGGGAATTGGGCAGCATATTTCCCACTTACATAAAAGGACCGCAATTACGGATGCCAGAATGCCCTCGGCCATATCTATCAGATATTTACAAGTTGTACAATATGGAATCTACATTATAGTAGAGACGCAGGAATCTGTATCCCCTTCATTAGAATCAGCTTCACTGCAGCAGGCTCTTTACAGTTGAGGCTTCCCGTCAGTTTTTCAGCTATGAGCATAATAGTATGGGACAGCTCAAACAATTTCACCCATCGAATGTATCAACTAGATTCACCACAAATTTCTTTCACTTGCCTTTCATAGAGGAGCACACGCTAAGCTCCAAGTGAGTAGGAAACAAAGCGATATGCATGGCAACAGCGTATTACTATACATGTTGAAACAACATAGACGCGTTACATTTGTGTCCAGCACATAATTCATGCAGCCTTACCAAGGAGAGCAACCAAAAAAAAAAACAGAGAGACAACATAAAAGAATAAGGGAAAAAAATGCCAAGACAGCAGGAAAACGTTGGCAAACAACACAAGCAACACACTGACCATCGACACTTTTTGAAAAGGTAGCTTATTGACAATTGTGTGTTAATATCCTCAATATAATTTCTATGCCTCTACCTGATACTGTATAAGGACGGAATGGTAATATTATGTCATTTTCATTGCACACAACCACATTGTACAGATCCAACGACATGCTTTACTTGTTTTAATATGCTTATTGTGAATCTTATATTTTACCGTTTACGATATCTATAACTGGCCCCCACGGTTTACCTATAGATGATGCCAACTGACAGGTGAAAAATCATGGAGGCTTTGTTGTTTATTTATGCATTTACAATGACTGCGCATGAAAAGAGTCTCAATAATTGATCCTTATGTGTCACACAACTTTCCCGCATTATAGAATGAGGAAAAGGCATAAACTTGCATGTCCAGCTATAAGAACTAATACATCTGTTAATGGAATGAACACAGGTGGTAGGTGGATGCACCTTATTAATTCAAATGGATCAAGCTATTATCATGTCATGAGCTCTTCCATGTGCATAACCTTCGATTTTATCCACATTCAGTCAGCAGATTTTAAGAAGAGAGATCGCAAGCACTCAAGTCAAAAATCAGAAATCAACAGCAATCAAATATCACATAGAGAGATAATGGACCAGGGGAACAACTCAGAGGTCAGAGCAGCCACAGAGAGATAGCATTTCTACTTCAATTGACCATAACACCTCATAGATCAATAACTGTGCTTAACTTGTAGTTACCTGGAACAAGTTCTGTAGTAGGACTCGTTTGCTTGAAAGTTCATCCACAACAAACGGAACGTAAAACCCTTCGGAATCTGCAAGTCTCAAAAGCTCATCTGCCTCTTAGAAATTAAGGAACCATCAACTCAGAAGATGATCTATGTTATTGCCTCTCCCCTCATCAGTCTTTCGACTGGGACCACAGAAGCTCAAACAGTAAGTATGAACACACAAATATTGTGATATTTTATTGCATGAAAGCCCAAGAAAACATATCAATCTATGCACCAATCAATGTTACCAGGAGTAGACAAGTGAAATCCAGCAGGCAGATGTGGCACAATTACAGCATGATGATTCTGCACACATGCTAAAAAATTTTCAGAAGTATCAGGAAAGACAAGCTCATTGTAATATCCCTGACGACTGACAACAGGTTTTTTGGTTGACTGAGGACCTTCATCATCATCATACAACTTTAAATTGTAAGAACTGCAATTTTGGAACAAACACTACCAATTGACCTGGTATCCTGAAGCAAATAAAGGGGGTAGAAATGTGAACCTAATCACTCACAAGTCCAACTGCTCATCGCAGACATAGCTGTGGAAGAATAGAGGAATGCCATTATCAAATTCACCCCAACCGCAAGCTTATAACTCAAACGGAGGTGATTCAATGACCCGGGTAGGGCTAAAGAAACTGGGATGCAATTGGAAAACAAATCGCTTTATCACCACACTCAGAACCTCATTTGTCGCCCCACGTACATAGACCGTCCACTTATGCGACTGAGTCCTGATTATGTAGGAACCATACGTAAAGCAAATGTGTTCGTGGACATTAATCAGGAATTTGATTGAAAGCTAGGTGGGGTGACAAATGAGGGTTGATAGATTCAATATTTGCATAAATATTACGTGTAATTTGGTATTTGATTTGATATTTATTTATGCAAATATTATGATTATTGGTGGATTTTACTTCTATTTGTTATTTTATATTTTGTAGGTCAATTGGATGCAAATAGAAGTAATTGGAGCGGATTTGATACTATTCGGGCAGATTTCACAGCTTTGCGCACTGCTCGGTATTTCAGCCATAACTTCCTCTACACAACTCGGAATCGGATGATTCTTAAGCCGAATCGAAGCTAAGAGATAAAGCTACAACTTTTCTGTTTTTACAAACTTCGGATTCTGCGTGGAAGGGGTCGAAATTGGGGCCCGTAGATTCAGGGTCAAAACTGTCCAGAAAATTTATAAATCCTTTTCCGACTCGAATTTGGACTCTTTAGGGCTTATTTGAGGGGACTATAAATACGAAAGTTACAGCAGAGTTAGAGGACTTTTGGAGGCTATTCTTGTAGACACAAGATAGAGAAAAAGCATAGAGAGCGAAGAGGAGAAGAGCATAAGGGAGGAGCGCGAAGACATCAGAAACGAGTTTTTCGATTCCTTTTCTTTCCCTTCTTTTTCTTTTGAACTTAATGATGCTGGATATTTGTTTATCTTTGATTTTTAGCATGAGTAGCTAGAACCCTAAACTAGGGCGAAAGGGATGTAGCCTAGTTTAGAGTTGAATTATTTAATTTTGTGGATGTTTAGATGTTCTTTTGATTTTATTGCAATTATCAGTTGAGAACTCGATTTGATTTATCTATTTTGTTCTTAAATATGCTTTTGTGCCTGGCCATCATGAAAGTAGTCATAGGATTTGTATTGAGATCGACAGATGAGATACAATCGTGCACTAAATAGATAAACATATGAACTTTGAGTCAGACATGAGATAAGTTTATATGATGTCATTATAAATTCTCTGTTCTTAATGAGTTTAATCTACTTTGTGTGAGTTCGAGAGAAGATCATAAATAGATTGAATATGGTTAGGGTTGCTTGACAAAGAATACTAACTAAAGAAGAGGAATTGACATTCAAATTATTAATCCACAAAATTCATGTAATTCAGCCATTCTAAGTGAAAACCCATAGCCCTAGTACCCTCTATCTTGTTTGGTTTTAATTAATTTGCCTCTGATTTTTCATTAGTTAAATTGTTTAATTCTTGGTTTAATAATTCTGCTTCTCATTAATTTTCTCAACATAAAACCTTTACTTTGAATAACTTAAATCATAATTAATTCTTTGTTCCCTTGGGTTCGACACCTGGAGTATTCACCAGGATTTTATTACTACGATCGGCCCTGTACGCTTGCAGGATTTTACCCGATCAAGGGTTTGCTTGACAAACAATCGGAATTAACATTTCTTTAACTATATCACACAAAAACTAAGAATGAGATTGTAGATAAAAGTGCCCATCTCGAATTGAAATGCAAATGGAACAAAAGACCACTGGAAACAAGGAGGGAGCTTGATGGCCTTGGCGTGTCCGACATTCATCAGAGCCATGGGAGGCTCTTGCCTCGTCCTTTTATCTAATAAGTGTATCACCCCAGGTTTACTGCACGTATTAGCTTTATACTTGCAACGGTCTTATTGGTCAACGTTGAATGAAAGGAAACATATCTTGAATGAAAATTGTCAAAACTTCTAAATTACACATTATCATAAGTTAAACTTAAGACAAACGAAATCATATAATCGATGAGCAACACAAGTAAAACTGGAAATTATATGCAAATTCGCAGAAGATCCTTAATCAGAACATTTCATAAAGCATAAAGCACGACTAATATATTGATAATCCAAAAAGCAGATTTCACAGGAAATTATGCTTCTATGTCCCTCTGTCGCCTATATTCATATTCTTCCTCAATCGAGATTAGGCTCTCCTTGTAGGCATGAAAACCCTTGCAACAATAAGGTGCTTGAAATCCAACATTCCGAATTTCTTGAGTAGTGAGTTTATATAGGAGACATTGGTCAGCATCATCAGAAAGTAATAAAACTTCGTCGTTCCAGCAACCAATTATAAGCTTGACATTTGCCTGTAGTCCAACAGTGAGGTGTTTGATCCAAGACTTTTCCTTCAATATCCACACCCGCAGACAATTCTCATCATATAAAATATGGAACAAAGCAATTGTGTCCTGAAACAATGCAAGACTCTCATGTGCTGGTGCATAATTGGCATAAATAAGCTCTAATTCATTTGGAGGAGGTATCACTTCGATGGCATCGGTTGCCATGTCAAAGGATAACGTGACACCGCATACGAACTGAAAGTAATAAAATCCATCCAAATATGTGTGACATGCAGATTGATCCAGACCTAGCTCCCCCGCCCAATCTAATATCAAGACATTCCAATGATCATCTGCTCCTAAAGTGTGAGGTGCAGAATGAACCGGTCTTGGATTCCCCCCCCAGTCTAATCTGAAGACATTCCAATGTTCTGTTCCTAAGGTGTGAAACATAGCCACTAAATTAATATTGATATCTTCGTGCTCAATTTCTTGAAGAATAACCACTTTGTAAGCTTTAGTAATTGGATCCCATCCAAATCCATAGGATTCTTGATAAACATACCAAGGAAGACGACCTGGGTGGGGGTGTGGCAGTTGTCTATATTCTTTAGTTGCAGGATTCCATAGAGCATATAGGGATCCCACAAAAAATATGCCATTCAACGGACCCTCAAGGAAATTGCAAGAGTTGTTTCGACCGTCAATGGCGTCAAAGGAATGATGGGAAAGATCTGCAAGTGTTTCATCTGGGAAACACAGATTCAACGCGTGAGGACGTCCATGATCCCTACTTAAAAATTGAGCCCAAAGGCAGGCGCCGGCTCTGTTGTTGCTGAGATGTTCATACTTGAAATTGCGGCTTGTGATAATAGCACACCATGATTTGGAAAGGCACCTGAACCGCAGTAGACTCTTGACGGGCAGGCTCAATAGAACCCCTATTATCAGATCTTCAGGCAATTGTTGTCTGCTAAAACTCGCCATTTGGCCTGATTCCCTTCCAATTGATCCTCCTTCCTCCCCTTAGAAATTAAAAAAAACAAAAACAAAAAACAAAAACAAAAGCAATAAGACAAGGTAAATATCAAGCTCGTGGTGAGAAGCACAATTATCACATGTAACCAAAAAGCAAAAAAAAAAAAAAATTTATATATATATATAGCAGTAGTTATTTACGGAACAGAGCAATGAAAGGGGGAAGACAGACCTCCGAAGTTGTGCAATCTGCCAACGAAGATTTGGATATTTGACATTTTAAATAACAAAAAAAATACAGTAGCGGACAAATTTTTTCAAAAAATTTATTTTAATGTAATAATTTTCTCCTTTTTTACAATTATGCTTTTTTTATAATAAAAAATAAATATATTTTAGAGAGTTTAATTTTAAAAAATAAAAATTTGATTATAAAAAAAACGATCATATCAAATAAAATTTTTAAATAAAATTTATTTGATATTATAATGGTGCTTTTTAAATAAAATTTATTTGATATTATTTGGGAGGGTCTGTACTATGTACTATGTACTATGTACTACGTACCGTGTTCGGGTGTTTTAGTTGTAACTGGGTCGTTGTCTTTTACTCGCGAGTTGTAAATGGGCGGTTGTCCTTGGATTTTCCGTATTAATTGTAAAAGTAATTTCTTTCCCAACAAAATTGTAAATCAGGTGGTTCAGATTTTGTTTCTTTTTTTTGTTAAAAAAATTTATGGTCGATATAGTAGTTATTAATTTTATAAATTATAGTCAAAATAATTTTTATTTATCTACTTATTTATTCCTTCTTATGAAAAAGGATACACAACTTAAGAGTGGACCTCTTTTAAGTAGAAGATGGTGTCCAAATTTTATTTCCTCAATAATTTTTCTTTGTTATTTTATAAATAAAAATTGTGCGGACTAGTTTCAAAAAGAGTAACTAAGTAACAAACTCTATTGGATGGTTGTATTTATTAAAAAAAATAATTATTTTTATTTGGTGTTTTTGATGAAATTATATTATTACTTATTTATATCTATATATCTATCTACTTTTAAATAAAATAAAGTAAAAATAAATTGTAAAAAAATATCATTAAATATATGCATTGTGTGAGTCTATTGATTTATATAGTACTATTTTAATTGTAATTAAATGCTTATAATTATAAAATTTTTAAATAAAAGAAAATAATAAAAAAGAATAAAAACTATTCTCGAGTTTTTTTTTAAAGAAAAAAAATTAATAAAATCTCTCAAATTTATCTATTTTTTTTTTCTTAAAAAGAAAAAAAAAATCGAAGCTAAAATTTCCTTCAAAGATAAGGAAAAAAAAAACTAACTTGGAGTTTTTTTTACCTTAAAAAATAAAATATGCACATTACGCGAATCTATTTCTAATCATATATAAAATATAAAAACGAAAGTATATAGAATGTTCACCTACTTTCATATCAGTCTCTAGTGCTGAAATTATCAAAAACTTAGTTTTTATATTTTTTAATTTAATAAATTCTCTATAATTGTAGTTTTTCATAATATTATAATAGAATTTAAATTTCAATAATAGTAGTCTTTCTTAATATTCCATTAAAATCAAAATTTGAATTCTAATATATTTAAGAATTCTCATATATATGCATAATTCTTTTTCATATTATAAAAATAAAATTATTCTCTATTTGTATTATTTTAATTTTTTTTTTAACTAAATTTCTCAATTCTCTATTTCTCATGTCATTATGCACTGTTGGCTTTTTATTTATTTATTTATTTATTTATTTTGCTGTCCAATGATATTTTAATGATATCTTGCTTTTTACATATTAGTGGGTGACTAAAGTAAATTACCTTCCTTTCTTGCCTTGGACGGTTGGACGTTTAATTCATGTAGCTTGGAAAGTTAGATGTCAAAGGTTGGTGATACGTCGATAGTTCAAAGGGTGACTAAAGTAAATTAATATGCACTTAAGCCGAAAAAATTGCAAATAAATATTAAAGATGACAATGGAGAATGTTCTTAAATATTCGACCATATTTCTTCCTCTGAATAGAGCATTAAGGTAATAATTAATCGCTCCTTCAATTCTTATTAATATTAATTTCATTGCTTTTTGTTTCTGCTTTTAACATGTTCATAATTCTTCATATATTTTCCCTTATCAAGCCTTATGTATGTACCAAAAATTATTAAGCCTTATGTTTCTTCTAGTTTTTTCTTTTTTTTTTTTTAATTACAACGCCTTATTTTTGCTTTTGGAGATATTTTATCAATTATTCTTAGTGAATTTATTCGTTAATTCTTAGTTGGGGAGATATTATGCATTGAATGTACCAAAAATTATGAAGCTTTATGTTTCTTTTTTTTCTTCTTCTTCTTCTTTAATTACAACGCCTTATTTTTGCTTTTGGAGATATTTTATGAATTATTCTTAGTGAATTTATTCGTTAATTTTTAGTTGGGGAGATATTATGCATTGAATTCATTTGTTTATTTCAAAATCTTAGTCAAATCTCATAGTTTAGGAAAACATGGCATTAGAGATACGGTAAAATTATTCATGTGATTTTATTCGCATGCACATATATGTCGGCAAGTATTTGATTATGTCAAAAACCGGTGGCAACAAAAAAAGAAAAACAATTTAAATTCTTTTTTTTTTGGGGTAGATGAAGCTAAAAAGAAGAAGAAAATTAGGACTCAAACTCAACTAAAGTCTTCAGTGAACAACACTATAAATTTCAATATCAAGCAAAGGTTACAGTCTAACCCGCAGCGTTAGCATATATATTTATACATATATTTTTTTAGTATTTTACATTATTATTTGCCCATATCTTTTTTGGTAGTATTGTCAATTAATATGTTTAAATTAATTATAATTATGATTCCTGACTTCAAGTGATTAAAAAATTCATACTCAAAAGAATACTGAATTTAAAAAATATTGTATTAAAAATTAATATTAGGATTAATTTTATGAATATTAATATATATTATTTTTTTAGAAGATTCTCTCATTATCTATAGTTAGAATCATAGTCAGACACTCAATATACTCACTTATAATGCATCACATATTTACTCAATTTATGGTAATTATTATTCATACATTTTTAGATGAGTAAATATAATAACCTGTGTGATGAGCGAGTTTTAGTACAATTTCTTTAATAAACCCACTTATCGCACGAGTCTTAATACTAGTATTTATATAATTAAAAAAGAAAAAGAAAGTTTCTCCTTCAATTTGAAAACTTTTTTAGCTTACGTGGTATGTTTTCTACTTTTTCGAAATTTTGATATTTTAATTATTTATATTTTGTAAATTTAACTAAAATATATTATTATTATAAACTCACTACTTAATTTAAATTTCATATATCTACTACCTTGTAAATCTAATTCAATTCTTTAGTTAATCTAATCCAATTCTTTAATCCGACTCTTGAAAATAAATAACTAATCCTACTTTTGACTACTCACTACTTAATTTAAATCTCATTTAAGTACTTTATCTAAATCTAATCCATTCTTATTTGTATCAAATTTAAAATTTAAATACTAACCAATAGTATCTAAATATAATCCAATCTACTCATATAAAAATATTTATATCAAATTTAAATTTCTAGTACAAATCTAATCCAGAATCACGGAAAATTTCTAATACAGATTGTGGTGCAATGTGTCTCCGTTTTGAAGTCCAGTGTCAGGCAAATACATGTCAACTCCTATGAGACAATGCAGAAATTTGGGTTTGCAGAGACAGTAGTGAATTACTTGTTGTGCAAATTTCAAAGCCTAGTTCAGCAATTAAGGAGAGGTTTTTCTGTTCTTCTTTTTTTTCCCCAATATTAGATTGTATACAAAATCACTCTGGTTGTAAAGTAAAGAACAAACAAAAAGAAAAGGAGAAATAAATAGAAAAGTAAAACTTGCACGACCAAAATTTCATTTATCTTATTTCCTAAATAAAAGAGTCATTAGACTTATGAAATTATTGTATAATGCTTCAAATGTATCTTTTTCGTTCGTCTAATTAAGTCTTTCTACATGTAACTCCCCCTAATTTCAAACCTATGCTTAGGCATCTGTGCTAGGTTTTTTTTTTATTATTATTTTTTCTATTATTTCCTCGTTCATATATTATGTTAAGAGGTTTTTGAAAATTCACACTGTTCTTATTAGGTGCACAATTGTTTATTTTCATTTTTCCATTTTATTTTTTTAGTCATTTTGCTCAGTTGGGATAAGAGAAATCGGTTTGTGAGGCCGGTTTGGGGACTTGACCCGTCATGCACTAGTTAATTAATTTGGCCAAATTTAACATGTTTTACTTTTGACAATAATGACAATTTTGGAAACGCAACAACTTTTAAAGGATAACTCGGCTATAATTAATGTGAAGGTGATGGTCATTTAAATTTTTTTTGCTTGTGTCGCTCAAAAAACTTTGTTTGCTTGTGACTTTATCCGTCTAACAAGTTAGGAACTGTTGCCCTCCAAAAGTAATAATTCTATTACTTTCAAGTTGGAGATTATGTTCTTAGTCAAATACATCAAATTTTTCTTAGGATAACTACCTTTTTTTTCTTTTCTTTTTTTTTTTTTTTTTTTTTGGCTCTGAACGGGAGTGACATTCTGCATGAGATGTATCTCTGTCTTGATCCACCACTACAATCTTTTGTGTCCTGCCCTTGGTTGACTAATTGCGGGCTATGGATCAAGTTTCTTTAAACAAAAAAAAAAAAAATAGTGAATATGTTGGAATTAGTTTCATTCTTATTCTAATTCAAAAAGAGGATAACAAACTTACTGAATTATTAACTCTTTTTGATCTTAGTTTATTTTTAATTAGTATGTAATTTAAATAATTTAAATAAGGAAATTTCTCTTTTCTCAAGTATTTTTCTTCTGAATTTCCTTAAAACTAAGGTATTATTATTGTAGTCTTTGACTTCTAAAAAAAGTTCTAGCATATTTTTGGTTAAGAGAATTTTTATATTAAAAGTTTGGAGAATAAGCCAATCAATAAATTTTTTTTTTTTTTACTAGAGCCAATTAAGAATTTGATTGATCATATTTGTGAGGTTAAAAGTTAAGTTGAACGCGTATCTTAACAGTAAAATTATTAAGTTATTAATTTTATTTAAAGAGTTCAATATTACTGTAAGAAGTTGAGAAAAGCAAAAAAAATAATATATACACGTTTAATTATTACTTGCTAGGATTTGCTCAGGGAAAAAAAAAAAAAAACTATTAATTGCTGGGATGATATATCGTGATTGAATGCCGAAGACAATAAGGACGCGGCACGTTTTGGGCGACCACGTGCTTCAGCGAATAGAAGGAGAACCAAACGTTTTCCTTCATAACATTTTATGGAGATAAACAAAAGTTCCCGTAATTTGTTCGTTAAATTGAAGTAGCAGGATTATATATATATTCGAAAAAAAAAAATTCCTCAATTTTTCAATTATAGATTTGTGCCTTGTCTGTGAGAGAATTAAAATAAGAGCCACAATTTTTGTGAAGAAGAGTGCCTTATTGCACATACACATAAATACACAGAGTCGATGAAAAATTATTTATATATTACTTAATAAATTAGAGTATTAATTAAAAGACAATACGCAAATATATTTGAAACGTTACATAATTGAGTATTGAAAAATAATAAGAATGTCTGTCCTAATCTTGTGTAAATGTTCTTAGAAATTATTATGTGTTCATGCATGAGTTGGCCGGTATTTATAACGATAAAGCAGCGAACTATTCTTCTGCCTATTTATCATGATTATTTTATTTATTTTCCTATATCTTTTTCTTAAATCTGCCTTAGAGAATAATTAAATGAAGAAGTTAACCATTAATAATTGACTTTGACTTACAAGTGAAATAATTAATATCAATGTAACACTTTTTTTTGGGTTAACAAAAAAGTGTGTTTCTCAACTCTTTCTTGAGAACATGGCGTGCAAGGATTATTAAAAAAATGGTATAAAAGGAATAGGAATTGATTTTCTCTCCAAGATTTTATTTTTCCCTCTCTTTTTGTCGGAAGCCACGGTAAATTTGGTTTTTTCCCCATGATTTTCTTTTCCTGATCATTCTTTCTCTTTTCCCAAATTAAACAAGATAAACTTGTTCGTAGTTTGATATAAATACATCCAGAACTTTTAATCAGAGATTTCCTCTTGTACTTTTCCTTCTGAGTTATGTATTTTTTCAATTCAGTCTTTATGCATTTTTTCAATTTAGTCTTTTATCTTTTAGTTATTTTAAATTAGTCTTATACCTTTCAAATTTATTCCAATTAAGTACACATTTGACACAAACACGTTAAGTAGTTTTTCTAACCAACGGAAATTCGGTCTGGAAAAAAAAACACCAAATAAGCAAAAAAAAAAATCCCCAAATACACTTTTGATCATTAAGATTGGCCCAAGAAAATTAATTTCCCAACCTCTTAATTTGTTCCATCAGCCACCTCAAGATCTCAGTTCTGTGAGTTTCCTCTTCTTATAAGATTCAGCATCTCTATAATAATGATTAACAAGAGAAATCAGGACTCAAAATTAATTATACAAGCTGAAATTGTCATTGTTCTTCAATCACAAAAAAATACAATGATCAAAAACTAAATCCTATTTTCATTGCCTTGTCAAATCACGATCTAAAGAAAACTCTTTCCAAAAATAACACAAAGGACTAAAAAAAAGCTTTAACAACTACTATTTTTCTCTGCCACCGCAGGCTCACTAGGACACCGCCACACTCGTCGTCGCCTTCGGCCGCCAGTCACCGATGCCTTCTAAGAGTTGACCTCCCTGAACCTCCATGTGCCTATCCATACGATTCAGGTCACCATGCGTCGAAATCTTGTCGAAAAAAGATCAAAATGGCTGCCCAAAGCCCCTGCCTCAACCTCGCGTTGCCGCTGTTCCATCCCAACACCGTCCAACTCCGAACAACGTAAGGCCCACCAACCTTCGATTTGCCGTTCTATGTCGTCAATATGCGGTTGGTTCCCCGATGTCGCCATCTCACCGTTTTGTCTTTAATGCACCGCCGCAAGACCCTAAGAAACGCACATTAGTAGATTTGACAGACACTCAAACCTTGGCTAAAGAAAAAGGAATCTGATGAAAGGGTTTTGATCAAAATCTATAATTCAGTGTAATAAAAGGGAATTTTCTCTTTCTTCAACACTGGAAGAAAGAGTATTTGGGGGATTTTTTTCCATATTCAGCAATTTTCATTTTTTAAACTATATTTCCGTTAGTCAAATTGGCTACTTAACATGTTGACCATAATTCCATCCAAATATGTACTTAATTGAAAGGGATTGCAAAGATATAGGACTGATTTGAAAAGATTAAACGGTAAAAGACTCAATTGAAAAAAATTTTAAAGTTTTAGGGCTGTTTTGATACTTATCCCGATTCAGGTTTTTATTAAAGACTGTAAAACAAAATTCATGCCTGTTGCCTAATGAAATACCCTCAGATCTCTAAATTTCACGGTGAGAGTTCAAACCACATATTTCATCCCAGTTCTCCTTTCTTTTTTATTTTTTTGTTCTGGGTATAGTTTAAGAATATGAATCCAGTTATTATATATCAAAGCACGTGGCGATTTTTGGGGAGCTTTTTTCTGGTTAAAGATATTGGGTAAGATTATAACAATTTAAGATCCAGAGAAGCGGGGCATGAATTTTGGCACTTTCAAGTTTCAATAAATTTAAGCGATGGGATGAAGGTCACGTTTGTAAATGAGGACCATTACATTTCTCGAAAAAAAAAATATTTGAAATACTGTTCAAATACAACTGATTGTATTTCGTTTGCAATTACCTAAATTTTAAGTGCAATTAAAAATAAAAAGAAAATTACTATTATTTTTTTATTTACAAAATTTAATTAGTTGCACATAAAATTCAGTCAGTTGTATTCAGACAATACTTCAAATAATTTTTTTTTTTAAATGTAACTTTTTTCTTTGTAAATTATAAAACCCATGACATGAGTAATTCCCGTAACATGAGAGAAGGAAAATGTCACCCAAATAAGGTGAGGAAAAGGATATCACTTGCTAATAAAAAAAAGAAAGGACATTTATGTAAATTCACAAACCCTCCGCTCTGCCTATAAATATGCACGTTATTCACCTCTAAAGCCCGTTTCAACGGCTCTATTTTCCCCTATCCTCTGTAAAGAATAAGACGTGTTCTTCCTTTCAAGAAAACGGTCATGGAGTTGAGGTGATGGAATGACGGCGATGGAAGGGAGGGAGGCTCTTCAGTTGATCGAGGATGTAGAGAGGGCATGGAGTTGGGCGATGGAAGATGGAGAGGCTCTTCAGTTCAACAAGGATGCAGCGGGAGGGGCAACTTCGCTGATTTTGACGACGGTCGATTCCTATGATCTTTCTTAGTTAATTTTCTCTTCCACAGCCATTGTTTTTGTTTTTTTTTTTTCTTTTCTCCTCCTAATCCTGTCTTTTGCTCTCTCCTCTTTCCCTCACAGAAACTCTTGTCTTTCCCCAGCGTTTCCTTTTCCTTTTCACTTTTCCTTTTTGCTTTTTAAGTGTATAAAATCTATTCAATCTTCTATTTATATTTCTATTTTCTGCCGTTTTCTTTCTTTCTGAATCTTCAATTCATTGTCATCTTTCTTGACAGTGAATGCGCGCTTCTCCTATGGGCTGAGAACGGAGGATGTAGTTAACCACTCATTCTTATCTGTTCCCAATTCTTTTTTCGTAATTATTTACTTATGTTGCTTTATTGTTCAATCTTGGCTTCTCTCTCTATTTTTCGTTTTTTTTTTCCCCCTTTGTTTATTTGTTCAAATTCTATCTGTCTTAAAGAAAATCTTGTTTTTGAATACTTTGATGTCTTCCATTACCGATTCTTGTTGTGTAAAATTACGCTGATCCTACTTTATTTGTCTTAGCCAGATGGGTACTATGAGTCCTTTTCTAGCTTTCTTGAAGCTTAATTGCATGGGTTAGGGTGATCTTGTCCCTATTATAATTTTCATATTAGTAATTTGATATCTCTATAATTGTTTAGTATTTTACCATAATTTAATCTGCAGTGGTTCTAACTTGAATGGCCGGTTTCTTTGTTCAAGATCGATGCTCTCTTTTCCAGTATTTTCTTTCTTCCTTTTCTATCTTGAATGGCATTCCTTTCCTGGTTTATCATGGCTTGTGCCGTTGTAGTGGGGAAACGTAGAAGAAGTTTTGCTCAAAGGGGTATTGATTTTTATCATTTTTTGGATGGCAGTTTTTAGATCCATTTATTGGCCATATTCCGAGTTGTCAACATCAAGCCACACCGATTCCTATCTGGGTTTTTAACTTTGGAATGCTGTCAATATCTATAGAAGCACTAATGTGTTGCTATCATCCGAAAATCCAGCTGTTTATCCTCACACAAACCCCGAACCTGGAAAATCTTCTTGATTTAGTTCATGATGACATCTGTTTCAGGTTTTCTCTCCTAGCTGTTCGTTTTCTTTCATTAAGATTTCGAGCCTCTGAAGAAAACTCCATCAATCTTAAAGATTTTCTTGAATAGCCTAATAATCTCTTAGCATTGCTTAGTGGTTGTAATATCAGTTGTTATTATTATTATTTTTTTTTTTTTACTCTCTCCATATAATTTTTAGAACATTTGCCTGGGCATTTCTCAGGCCAGGTGTTTCTATTTTTTTTCCTTAATCGGTATCCAGCTGATGGATGCACTGATATATTTGCTTTGACACTTTTGAATGAAAGATGCAGGCCCACTGGTTCTCACGAGGGCAGTATGTCTCTGTCAATCTTTTCTTTTAATTCCTATAGAAGACAAAATAAATTTATTAAAGGTAGGTGCTTTTTTCTATCGGTGCTTTCTTCTCTGAATATGTGCATCATTGCTATTCTTACTATGCCTTGTCTCTCTGATTTCAAGGAGATTGATCATGTTGGTTATGTTCGTCAAGCTATGGTGCAAGCCAGAGTTATTTTTATTGATAATGAGGCAATTTGTTCCTGGTCTGGTGATGGTGACTGAGTTCTAGAGTCATTCTAAGTGTTTCTGTCCCGCTTGCACATTCGGACACACTACATTATATCTTTTGTCATTAAGATAAGAATGCCGCCTTTTCTGTCATAGATTAACAATGCTGCTTAAACTATTTATACTTGTTGTTACACAGATATGCGGATATGCTTTCTTTCTCTCTTGGGCCCTTTGCTGGATGTCGAACCATTTTGGGGCACTTTTCTTTCTACATTTATTGCATTTTATGATGTCAATCTTCAAACTGTATATGCTGTTAATTATTAGTGCTTTTCTCATTTTGCAATCATTACATTTTTTAGTTAATTAACTTTTCCTAACACAGAGTAGTCGAAGCATGAACCATACCTGGAAATGGTTTCCTTTCATTCGGAAAGATTGCCTTTAGGTGACAAAGTAATTTGTGAATTATTATCATTCTAATGCCTGATCGTCAATGTTGGTGCAGTGTACAATGGAATTGGCTCAAATGAAGAAAACATTGTGATAGAAGAAGTGGCAAAGTATATTTTTGATGGATTGAAAATTAAATTAATCTCCTTGTTGCAGGTTCTTCTTAACTTCAGTCATTCTCAGAAGATGGCATGTTTTCACTAAATTTTTTTTCTTCTAAGTTGTGCTGCACAATATAGTAATGTAAAACAGGGGACTTGAGACTTGTGGTAGCTAGATGTTCATGATTATGATCGGTCATGTAAGAAATATTCGTCGGCTTATCTACATACTGCTTGTTTCCTTATCCTATAAAGTCATATACCGGCTTTTGATGTTTGTAGGATGTTGATCTTTTCAGTTTATGTGCCCAGACTCTGAGAGATGACAATCTGGTTTTGGCATTCTCTTCTGGGCTTATACTGTTTTCCTTTGTCCTTATAATGGAGTAAAGCGGAAGATAATGTGCTCAAAGGTATTATTATTATTACTATTATTATTATTATTATTATTATTATTAGTTTTTGCCTAAGAACCTGATTCTGGGTTTTTGACATCATGCCCCAGAGGATCTTGTTTGGGTCATATAATTTTGGGAATCACTTAAGTGTTGATATCATAAGAGAGATGTAGCAACTTCTACACAAACCCAGAATCTGGAAAATCTTCTTTATTTTGTTCATGATGGCATTCCTTTCAGGCTTTTTCTCCTCGCTGTTAGTTTCATTTCATTTTCTTTTAGATAAAACACAGAGTTAATGTTAGTCCTTTTGCTGGGGGAATAAGTATCCTACTGGTGTACTTTATCATTGATATGTTTCCTTGAAGCTATTAGTCGTAAAGAATCTCTTGAATAGTCCAATAATTTCTTAGCATTGCTCAGTGGCTGCAATATCAATTATCTTTTCATTTTCGTATTATCTTCCCACGTAAACTTTAGATACTTGCTGGTCATTTCGCATGCCGGGTGCTTCCATTTTTCTTTTTCTTTGATATATCCAGCAGATAGATACGCTGATCCTGGTTTTGGCACTTTTGAAATGAAAGATGTAGTCCCAATGATTCTCATGTGCCCAGTGTGTCTTGTTAATTTTTATAAAAGGGGAAACTAATTTAGTAAAGGTAGGTGCTTTTCTCAAGTGATGCTTTCTTCTCTGGATATGTGCATATTTGCTATTCTTACCATGCTTTTGTCTTTCTGATTCCCAGGAGATTGATCATGTTGGTTATGTCCATCTTGCAGGAATAGCGTAAATAGTGCATAGCAAAGTTATTTTTATTGGTGATTGATCATGTAAATTATGTCCATCTTGGAGGAATACTAGAAATAGTGCTTTTCCTTGTTCGTTAGGCTTTAAAATTTCTAAATCAGTTTGTTCAGAATTTTCCTTGCCTTAACTGAGAATGAGTTCATCAGTACGCAGGCTTGCATCACATATTGTAAGTATGGACTTTTTAATTAAATTATTCTCTGAAGCCACTCTGTTTGATGATTTGATATCCTTCCCCAACAGGAATGAAGGAGATGATACTATTGCACATGCTACACTTGAAAACTAGTGGGATTGGACCCACAGATAGATATTGAGGTATGCCAATTACTTATTGGATGAGATAATAAATGATAAGACAAATTAAAAGATAAGTTATTTTTTTATCAAAACAAAAAAGTAAATTATTAGGAGATATTTTATTTTATTTTATTTATTTCTTAGCTATACTATTCCTATGACTGTCAATTTTTAATTTGAGTCCTTTTACATGTTTAGAGGAAGTGGTCGGAAAAATTATCATAATACACTAGTTGCATTCATTTTGTAACTGTTTTCATTATAAGTACAACTAAACGAAGGGAAAAAAATTAATTATCTTTTCGTTACATAATAAATCTAGCTAGTTACACAATAAAATACAGTTAATTACATTTTCAAACAATTTTTTGAAAATTTTTCCTCTCGCTATTAAACTTTTCCCTTCTAATTATTTGTTTATTTTATTTTATTCACTTTTCAATTTTCAATCATGAAACGGTCACAAAACCGCATCCTTGAAGGAAATTCCTCCCATAACGCGGATGTGTGCATTATTTTAATTTAAAAATAAGTTAATTGAATCGCCTAACGGCTATATAAACAAACACCCCAGACCCCACTCTCAGTTTCGGATCAATTCAGTGGCTTTCCATTATGCCCTCTAATTAATTAACTTCTTCTATTTCCCTCCTCTCTTCCTCTCTCTCTCTCTCTCTCTCTCTCTGACATCCGATTTGGCCAGTTTCTTTGTTCAAGATTGATGCATCTCTTTTCCAGTATCTTTCTTTCTTCCCTTCCTATAATAATTGTTATTGCAACCGACTCAAGTCCCACTCACAAGATATCACCCCCGCATAATATCATCAAGGTCCCGCGCTCGTCATACCCATTTTAACGGTAATTCTCGTACTTTGTTTACGTTATTTTTGTTCTTTTGTCTGTCTACTTGTTTTCTTTTTTTATGATTCTTTGCAGAAATTTTTTTTTTCTGTCTACTGATAATTCCTGATTGTCTTTTTTCGCCGTAACGGAAACTGCAGCCCTAACGCGCTGGGAATTGAAGACCCATGGGCAGGCTGCGGTTGCCGGCGGCGTCTCAAGGCGGGGAGATGGTGGCTAAGATGTTGTGCTTTGAAGACAGAGCGGAGCTTCCTTTTCTTTTTCTCTGTTTTTTTTTTCTTTTTTAAGAAAAAAAAAAAATCTATCCAATCTACTATTTATATTTCTATTTTTCTACCTATTTTCTTTCTTGTTTTGAATCTCCAATTCCTCTGCTAACCTCTTATCGCCTTTCTTGACAGTAATTGTGCGCTTCTTCTATGGGCTGTGAACAGAGGCTGTAGTTAACCACTAATTCTTATCCGTTCCCAAATCTTTTTGTGTAATTAGTCTCTAATTTTGCTTTGTAGTTCAATCTCGACTTCTCTTTCTATTTTTCTTTCTCTCTCTCTCTTTTTTTTTTTTTTTGTTCTTTGTTTATTTGTCCCAATTCTATTTTTCTCGAAAGCAATCTTGTTTTTTGGTAGATGTCTGCCATTACTAATTCTTGGTCTGTGAAATTGCGCTAATTCTACTTTATTTGTCTCAGCCAGATGGGTGCTATGAGTCTTTTTGGGAATGCCTTGAATTAACCAACTGGTGTCAACTTCCATGGTGATATCAATTGTCCTTCCTGTTGGTTTTTCTGGAAAGGAAGAGACTTCGCCGCTCCATTTATGGAAGCAATCTCCTTGTGCTAGCTCTTGTAGCGAAACTGGTGGAACAGTCAGAAAAGTAATAGCTTACCAAAAATAATGTTTTTGCCCATTTTTTTGTTCTTTTCTTTAATTTTTTTTGTTCCAGTGGTGGAACAGCCAAAAAAAAAAAAAAAAAAAAAAAAAAAGAAGTCTATTAGTATGATGTAAATTGCTTGAATAAATAGAAAATCAACATTAATTATCTCTCTTTTTCTTTGTGTGTTTTCCAGATTTCCTAGACATTATTTCACAAATCCACATGTAGAAGGGGAAGGGACCAGTAATGAGGAATGTTGTCTTTTTATGCTCAATCTTTCCTTTTTACTTTTCCACCTTTTTCTCTCCTTATCTAATACTTTTAAACTGAAATTTTCAGGAAGCTACTTCTATAGATGCTGCTTCTAAAGAACCGAGAGATATGATGATTTCAATTCAAGTGAGTCATTCTTTTAACTAAATTCAATTACTTAACTCAAAGTTTAATACTTTTTGCAGAAGGAAATGTTTGTTCAATTGAGCAGTTTTATTGGAATGCGTTTTGGGTTTGATGGGTTTGGTGCTTACTGTTAACAGTGTTAATTATTCTGGTTAGAGTTTGTTCAAAAAGCATTTAAAGCTGCGTTTGATACAAAAACAGAGGATTCTTATCTATCATGTCAGTGACTATATTGGAGGGTGAAAGTTCATTTTTGTGCTTGTTCAGATATTCCATATATGCGGCCATTTATGTAAAGATCAAAACCAACTTATGTTTTCTTCTTATGTGTTAAACTCCGCTGTACTTTTTTTTCGCGCGGGGGGAGGGGGTAGGGGGGCGCGTTGGTTCTTCGGTCACACATTTTCTTGGAAAGATTGGTAAGTCTATACAAATCTCTCTGTTTTTTTTTTTTCCTTTTTATGTTATAGTATAAAGCCTCTTCATATTTATAATTGCTTACCAATCTACTGTTAAGAACAATAGTTTAACTGTTAAATCATCAATGGTTTGTTCTTTTTTCATGTTTTTTCAGACTTCATTGGAAACATTGTTAGAGAATGATAATGTAGCTGGGAACAAAAAAACACTGTCACACTGATGAAGAATGGTGCCTGCTTCAAGCTTACTATCTCCTTTTGCCTTTTGTTCTCCTGTCTGAAATTTTGTTTTATCTGATTTTTGGGAATCAAGATCTTAGATGATTACAATACCAGTAATATTTTTTTCTAACTAAATTCTACCATCTTCTTTTGCTGATTGTTCTCCTGTCTGAAATCTTGATTTATCTGAGAACGTGGATGGTCGCAATACAAGTCAGAAATTTTTCTAACTAAATTCAATTAACTAGAATTTAATGATGTTGCCATTTAAATTCATGTTTTGCAGGAGAATTGTGCATAGAAAGAGATTATCATCCATCACCTTAGAGGGAAGTTTTTCAAGGGCATGATGGCAATGAAGATCTTGCAAAAGTGGGAATGATGTAAAAGGTATGTGCCATACATTTTCCATTATAACACATAACTGAATCTTTTACAAATTGTTGTGTCGGTGGTCAAATGAGTTCCAAAGTGGCATTTGTTCTCTTTTGGCAGTAAAGGCATTTGTTTAAGCATTTCTTCTCTTTTGACTTTTCTAAGATTCTCAAGGGTCACTGAATTGTGATTTTGTCTGTCCTTGGAAACTTCTTCTTCAGACGAAAACAGAGACTCAACTCATGGCAGAATCTTGTCCTGGGAAATGCTTATCATTGGATTCTAAGAGTCTGATAGTTGCTTTCAACATTCTTGTAATGCGAATTCAATTCATCAATTACTGTTTAAAAGGTAAATAGAAGAGTTTTGAATTGTTTATGTTTGTGAGACCTGGGATTTTCTTATATGTTCACTTGCTAATGTTTTGCTTCTTTTTCCTGCTCGCCATGCACTTTTGATTAGTAGTTTCCAGGTTCAGCTTGGTCTTTCAGGTGTTATCATCACTATGCTTTCTGTCCATAAATATTTTAGCTATACCCATACTACCTATGTATATAGCATTCTCCCTTTCTGTTTCTCTCTCAAATTTCCACGTAATTATTTTTTGTTAGATTCTCTTAGAACTTTCACTTCTGTCTAAACTATGATACTTTGAACACCTGTTTATTTGTTCCTTCTGGCTGTTCTATCGGACTGTTTCCTGCAATATACCATGGTTGTTAATGAAGAGCTGATGGATAACAGGATCGATCCGTTCCAGTGCGTTAAAGTGCCTTTGTCTTTTGAAAGGACCTAGTGAACTTACTTGTCTAAGCATTTTTCCTGTTTTGATTTCTCTATGCCTAGGATATCAATTGTGTTGTGTCTACAATCTTTTTGATGTCTGGTACCCTCACACCTACCAAGTTCATTATGAAGTGTACACGTCTGAAAAAGAAGACCTGGACTGGTTTCCTATGCAAGGTAACTTTTGGTTCTGCTAGATTACGTGATTCTTATTGGTTGAGGAAAGTTTCTCTGCGCAAAGAATGGCAGTGTCTTTGAATGTAAAAATGCAAGCAGTGCATTGACATCTACCTTTAGCTGCAAAAAATGACTATGTTATCATGTTTCTATAAGAATTTCATGCACCTATTTTATGGTTGTTCCAGTTGCTTTGGCAAACACGTAAGTTCATATCTCATTATTTTCTTTATGAATATGTTGTTTCTTCTTCATTTTTTTGTTTTCCTTTTTGTTTTTTTTTTTTTTTTTTTTTTTTGTCTATATAGGTGCGCTGTATAAAGACTGATTGAGGTTTGAAGCTAAAAATCATTCCTCCCCTCCTCAACTTCAGGTTTTTAAACTTTTATCTGATTGTATTATTCTTAAAAATTCGGTTCCGTTAACATTTTCTTATTAGTGTGATGGTCGTATTGTTAGACTTGTATATTGTCTTAGGGTTGTTTGAGTAATATTTCCCAGTATGGGCTGACGTTATATCTTTTGTTAAAGGCTGCAATTACAAGTATGAATTTTAGTGTCATCATCTTTTTACCCTTTTGTCATTTGTCCTACGTTGCATCTCATAGTGCATATCTTTTATGCTGTCGGTCTTGCAAATGGGTATTTATAGGATTTGAATGGGGAGGAAATACTTCCACAACAGTTGAAAATTATTTTATAATTATATGAGGATTTGGTGGAGAAAGTCCCTTTTTTTCAATAATAATAAGGTTGGGAGATTCTGCAACTTCAGTTATGTGCACATGTGTTCTCCAATTGATTTGGTTCCTGTTTATGAACCTGTCATGAAATAACATGACTATTGATAGATGCAAAATTGAAACTTCCTTTGAGCCAATTTTCTTTAGTGTTATTAAAGAGATGGTTGATAAGAATGAAGTATTATTGAACATTTGCAGTTTAAATGCATTTATTTTGCTTTGTCAATTGGGTTGTTATTTTGGTATCTGCATTCATGGATGGACTTTTTTTGATCAGATAGCAGAAAGAAGAAAAGCCGCAGGTGATACCAAACCGCTCTGTTGAAGTCTATGGATGAATCTCAAATTGATGCTTTTAACATTTAAAAGGACAAAAAGGCATGCTAGCATCTTAACTCCCTTTTTTGTTGCTCGCCCCCTGAAATTTTGGGGGGAGGGATCCCAGTTTGCCTGTGTATTGCTACAAGTGTACGATTATGCACTATTACATTTATTTACGTTGTTGATGTATATGACAGGACCTTTGACTTCTGCTTTCAGTTACCACAGGGCATAACGTGTTGACAATTGAATACCATGCATGTGAATGGTTGAATATTTGTTTCACATTGGTTTAACGTCAAGTGAGATGCTCAAATTGAAAAATTGGCGCGCTATTTGTTTTATGTATCAGCCATTCATCATGAAGTCCCATTTATTTGCATTGCCAAACGATAGGCCATCAAATCTTACATATATCTTAACTGGTTACTGGCATTTTATGGTTTTCCACGGTTGGGTTCTATAAATCACTTCTACATCATTTTTGTTGAGCTGACCTAGATCATAGTTATACTGACAATTACGTTCTCAGCTAGAAGGGCTTTGGGTAGAAGTGCAAGGTGCGGTGGCTCCTGTTTAGGTGGTAAACTCTGCAAATGTCATTTATTCCTTGCTTGAATTTGTACTTGTATCATTCATTTTGATTCAGCTTTTCCACTACCTCTCCTTGGTTGTTATGTGTCCCTTTCCTTTGTGACTGTGATTGCAGCTGGGATTTCAGGTCCTAATCGATAACAGGCCTATGAGTTAATTCCTCATTTGAGAAACAGTTTTAAAGGTTACTGCAACTATCACTTGTCCAATATACAGTTATAGTACATGCTGATAACTTTTGATGTTACATCCAGGCAATGCTGGAGATGGGTTGCCAGAAATCCTAACCTTTTGCTGTGTTTTTCATTGGTAATTGATACTGTTCTGAGGTGGAGACCCAACCTGACAAGTTACAAGGTATTGTATCACTGTTTCTATTACTTTCAGATCCTATGAAGGCTTTTTTTTTTTTTTTCTTTCTTTCAGTTAGATGTTTGTCTGTTTTCAATTCAGTCTATTAACAATAGGTGCTTCCGTTGACACGAATCTTGTTTTTTTAGCAAGTAAAAGATCCAAGACCTACTTTGTTCTTTCCTTTTCCAGTTACATGTCCTATCAATAAGTTTGCTGAGCTGTCCGTACTTCCACTGTGAATTTAATTTGAAAATAAGAATATTTTCCTCAAGTCTTATACTGAAGCAAATGAAGCCCAGATATTAACACATCTTGATAACTTTTGGCTTATCCTACATTTGAATTGCATTCTTATATTTGACAATATTTATAGTTGATATCTCTTATAACAAGAACTTCCATTTTAGTTCTTGTATTGTATTCCTATGCATAGAAAATGGTAAAACGCTAGCTATTGGAAGTAGGGGCCTCATAAGGTAGTGACATAATAACTTCCAATTATATTAAAACGTCAATTATTACACGAGGTTGGAAAGGTTAACAAATTTGAACTACTGCAAGCCCTTGAAATTACAGCCAATTAAACCCCTTTGCAATAACTTCCATTTTAGTTCTTGTATTGTATTCCTATGCATAGAAAATGGTAAAACGCTAGCTATTGGAAGTAGGGGCCTCATAAGGTAGTGACATAATAACTTCCAATTATATTAAAACGTCAATTATTACACGAGGTTGGAAAGGTTAACAAATTTGAACTACTGCAAGCCCTTGAAATTACAGCCAATTAAACCCCTTTGTTTGTTATTTCTGGGTTCACATATAGGTAAGTCCACTCTTTATCTCTGTTTTTCTTCCTCTTCATTTTTTTTGCTGTTATTTTCCCCCTTTTTGTGAAGAAAGAGGTATATATATAACAATTTCTTAGCACTTAAACTTTCCTCCTGCTTCTCTTGTTCAAGAAATCACGTGGTTTCACTATGTTGGACAGGAAAAAAGACATTTCCTTGAATACTCTGCAATGTATAAGTTCTAGCTCTTTTGGTTGTATTTTTGTTTCCTGGAAACTGTTACTCGACAGTTGGGTGTTAGTTTGTAAAAAAATAAAGCTCCGGTAATTTCTTTATCATGTTCTTTTTCTTTTAGTGTACAACTTGTCTAGTAAATTATTCTACAACCTGTCTCTGTCATCCACTTTGTTTATAAGATTTATGTTCAAGTCACCAGTTGGTGTTCTTCACATTGCTAGCTGGTGCAAGGTGTCATATTTTATCTTTTCCGTTAGTTCTAGAGCCTCATATGGGTAAGTCTACTCATTTAGTCTTTACCTCTCTTCTCTCTCTCTTTCTTTTTTTTTTTTTTTTTTTTGGTGAAAAAAGTGCTGATTATAACATAGATAGTTTTGCCTAATACTTAGCACCCAAACTTCCCTCATGTTTTTCTTATTCAAGAAATCATGACATAGATTATCCTATGAAATCTTGCCTTTTTTTTTTTTTTGGGAATACACCATATGAAAATAATCTACTTTCGGTTAAGGCAATTAAATTTGCGCTAGATATACAATCAAGTCTCCTCATCCTGCCATACCTGTGTCAATATTGGGAATTAAGAGACCATTATTTGTGTTTATTTAACACCCACCTTGCTTTTTTGTTGGAGCTGACTTTTTTTGTTGACGGATTGGTGTAGGTGTCTTTTGCTTGTGGATACTTTGTTTTCTCACAGTGGCTTTCCATTTCCAAATATGTAAGATCACAAGTCCTACAAGCTTGTTGAATGAAAAAAATTACAAATTATAATTCTGAGTTAGTAATCAATTCAAAATTTCCTGACAAAAATTATATTGAAGTTGGCCGGCCTAAAAAAGGAATGGAATGACATGTATAATTGTCCAAAATTTTCTATGCCAGGTGTTGTTGTATGTAGTGTTTTGATGTGTTTTGTTTAATTTCTTAGGACAATGAAACAGGAAACTAAAGCTGGGAACAATGCTCTCAAATGCAGCAATCTTCATCTATTAGGTTTTCAATTTGCCTACATTGCTTTATGGTACCATAAAATTGGTTCATAAGCCAAGTAACCATCATTGCAGAATATTTTTGATGGTTTCAATACATGGAAACACTGAAATCACTTTAGATTGCTGTTGGTTACATTCTAGGCTGCTGCAACATGTCACATTCACATTCCTAGTTGCTAAATTTGCTGCATGGTTCTTTGCTACTGCACTTTATTTTTGCTGTTACTGATTCTTTGCTGGGATTGGATTAGTTGATTGGTCATTTTCAGCCTCCTTTGTTGACTTTCAAGATGGTTTAGCTTGCTGTGAAGGAAGGTGCTGCTGTTGGAGTTGTTTTGTCCCTGCTGAAGCTGCTTGTTTTGTTCCTCTATTGTTGCTGGTGCTGCTGGCTAGCTGATGGAGCTGCTTCATTGGTGCTGCTGGAATTGTTTTAAGCTCAAGGCTGACTTCACTCATACAGCAACACCAGGAATGTTGTCACCATGATTTCCAAAGTATGTCCCACCCCGTCATTAGCTTTGCTTTAATAGCCAATACATGGTGGACTACACTTTTTTTTTTTAACAGGTTCGCGGATTGGTGTGCTTGCAAGACCTCCAACGTGCATAAGCAAACTGGTGTTTCCATTTTCTAGTCAATTTCTCACCTCTGCTGGTAAGTTTTACCATAAGCAACTATTTTACATGTGCCACTTCTCTTCTACTTTCTTATTTCAAATAGCCTCTTCAATTGCATCCATGTCTCATTCACTCTTTTTATTTAGTTATATATTTTGGTGGAATAGCATTTTGAGTGTAATAACCTGCTAGTAAGTTTTACATCTTTGTCACCATGTTTGAAGTTATCAATTTAAATTATTTAATGGAGGCCAACTACCGGCACGCTTTGTATAGGCGAATGTCAAAGTGAAAATCTCATCATATTGATTGTCAATCTTTTGAAGGTGAATATGCTTTACCACATCTTCATTTTGAGAAACGGTCAAACTGAAAGTAAAGAACAATATGTATTGGCGAATGTTCTGGCAAGCAATGCAACACACCTACAAGTGCTATAGACCATCACTGTACAGCAACAACTTAGAAGGCCAAGGCTTGACCAAAAAAAAAAAAAAAAATCAAGGTTTTCGTTGAAGTTTCTTTAAGTTTACTTAAATTAAGATCTTCGTGAAGTAGTGCAAAAAAATTGATGAATGTTGTCCAATGAAATATTGCCAGATATCTAAATTTCAATCTAAATGAACATGCATGTATTTATCTTTAAGTGAATATTGGATAAAAAGACAAGACAGTATATGCATTTGAATTCAAATAGCTTTGTACAAAAACTAGGATTTTTGAGATTTTTTTTTTTTTTTTGTTCAGACATTCTAAGGATATGAATCAAGTCATTACATATTGAAAAAAATAAAAATAATAATTAAGTTAATGGGATATAAAATTTTAGATAAACATAAATTAATATTATTCATTTATGCATCTAAAATGGAAAATTAACTTAGATATAATGTCTATAATATATTATATTAAAGTGCTTGCTAATTTTATATCTGCTTTGGTGAGTAAAACTCACTCATTATCTAACATTACATAAATTAATTTTTTAATTTTTTTTATTTTAAGTGAATCTCACTCATTTTTTAGTACAAGATAATGAGTAAATTATACGCATCAAAAAAATGTGAATCAAATTAAAAATCTCTTTATAGATCAAATATAACATTTAAAAATGATAAATAAAGAGCGAAAAAGTTAAAAATAAAACAAGTAATGCAATTAAATAGAAAAAGCAGTGTTGTGTTGTAATTTATAATCTTAATTATTTCTTTTTCTATTTTATATGTGATTTAAATATATAACGGTCACAAATCCCTGTCCTAAAAAAGGAATCATATTCCCCCGGAAATGAGGGTTTGTATCTAATTTTATTAATAAAGTAAGTAACCTAACGTCTCTATAAACACAGTAGCTTTCCGTTATGCCCTCTAATTAATCAAGTTCCTCTGTTTCCCTCCTCTCCTCCGCCCTCCTTTCTCTCTCTGTTTCTCTCTCTGTCTGATCGCCTCCGTGGGCGGTGGCCAATTTCTTTCTTCAAGAATCAAGATGGACGCATCTCTTTTGCAGTATCTTTCTTTCTTCCCTTCCTAAAATTGTTATTGCAATCAATTCCACTCCCCCTTAGTAAAAGAATTCACCCCCAAATAATATCACCAAGATTCGGCGCTCGTCATAATTATTCTTGTTTACTGTGGTTTGCGCTCGCTGGCTCCATTTTATGCGACGGTAATTCTTGGACTTTGTTTACGTTTCTTTCGTTCTTGTGTCTGATTGCTTGTATTCTTTTGTTATGGTTCTTTATGGATTTCTTGTTCCCGTTATTGATAATTCTTTTTTTTTTTTTTTTTTTTTTTTTGCCGTGACGGAAACTACATCCCGAACGCGCTGGATCTTGAAGATCCAGGAGATGATGGCTATGATGTTAGTGATTTGAAGACAAAGAGTTGAGTACGAAAGTTGGGTAATTGTCGTTAATCTGTTAATTGGTTTAATTTCTGCTTTTCCCCTGTGTTGCCTTTATACTGTAGTTTATAATCCTTTTTTTTTTTAAAAATTTTTTGGGATTCCCTCGAATTAGCAGTGTGGTGCCAACTTCCATGACCATATCAATTTTCCTTCCTATTGGTTTTTCTGGAAACAACGAGACTACGCCGCTCCATTTTCGCTTATGTAGCAAAACTGGTGAAACAGCAAGAAACGTTTTTTTTTTTTTTTTTATCTTTCTGTTTCGATTCAATTATACATTAAGTCAATCATCTTAATATTGTTTTTCTTTATTTATTTTCTTGTGGTAAGGGGACATCTGTTACCATAACGTAATCTTGCTGGCAGAAAGACAAGGATGCACTGGGTCTTTCAGGACCCAGGCGCCAACAGGCGTTTCACCGCCGGACAATATAATGGCACTTGAAGATGTAGAGTGCTGGGGGCATGAATTTTGGGAGTATTGCCTCTGGATTTATCTTGATCTCTGATCTCTCCGAGAAGATGTGGAATAGGGTGGTGCAGTTCTTTATTTTGTTTTAATTCTCTGTTAATTTTGTAATTTCTAGTTTTCCATGTGTTGCTTTTTTTTTTTTTATTAACTTTGTCCTTGATAGTTCCTTTCTTTTTTTCTTGTTGTTTGAGTTTAAAGAGAAAAGTCAAAAGTGGTGGTGAATTAAGATCTCTAATCTTAAGGCCTCCAATACCATGAGAGATCTCAACCCTTCCGGTGACTTCCCTTTCTTAATTAGAAACTTGCAGTATCCCTTTTTTCTTGTTAGCTTCTTTCTACTTGATTTTCACAATGGTTGCATTGCTGAAGATGTGTAATTTCTGTTACTTGACCCGTTTGCATGTTTTTATTTTCTTTTTTTTTTTTTTTTGGGTTAGATACTGAAAAGATGGTGGTATTGCAGGGAATGACATATGAAAGTTCTATAATAATGAAGATGAGGGAAGCAGTTTTTACGTGCCTTGTCTGTGTCTACATCTCTGACCCCATGGATATGGATAGAGGTAATTGCTGTGAGCTATTTGTTGTCTACAATGCACTGTATATCTGACTGAATGTGATTTGTTTTGCATAAACACAGAAATACTATGAACTCCATGAAAATAGCTCATAATTGGTGCAGGTAAATTCCATCTTTATTCTTATTTTCTTTGCTGAATATCTAGACTTAAGTTCATACTTCATGGGCATTGTGCCATCAGCAAGAAAAAATATAACTTTTGTTCATCATTATGTTCAACAATCTTATAATGAGGATGCACTCCCATGGTAGAAGAATTTTATTTTATGCATATCTTTCCCATCTCTGCCTTTGATCTGTAGCAGTAGATTTTTAGATAAGTACTTGTTGATTTTGTTTGCTTAATTTTCATCCTATTTGATGCATGTTTGTATAATTGCAACCAATAGACCTCTAGTTAAAACGTGTAAACTCAGATGAGCTTGATAATCGAGTCAATGGCTCATTAACATCTAAATGAAGAAGGAATGGGATTTATGAAAGGAATTGATAAAACTTTTTTCCTTAAGAACCTACAATTGATTTTTAATATTAAAAGCATGGTAGCTGGGAATTGTTCTTATTGCCAACGGTGAGCTTATTGATGCATAAAATACTAGTGATGTTGGAAAGCCAGGTGACAGGGTTAAGGTGAGACCGTGAGATTGATGCATGATATCGTCCATAAGAATTTCTAGAACTTGTGTTGCATTAACATGATTCATTTCGTTAAGGCCACTGAAATTTGTAGAGTTATAGCCATTAAAGTTGAACCAGCACAGAGAACTGTGAAATCTACATTCAAGGTATGTGTTAGCATCTTTTCTACTCAGTGTACAAACCATCCTCAGGTGCCTGAGGGATGATGTGGTCCTGACTAGACTGTTTTGTTCCCTTTTGAATAACTTTTGTGGCCATTCTTTTTGTTCCTTTCAGTTTAGAATGTGCGTGAAATAATGATGTCTTCCTGTCTTTGTGGAAACAAAGTCCGGGTTTTTATGGTGTGAGTTGAGTGAAGAAGGCTTGTGAATGTAGACACATGTTATAGCTACTGATCATTTATGATGTGTGAGGAATCAATTAGAGCTGAAGTTTGTGGATCTCATAGTTCACATGACTACCTTGCATTAAATTCATTATTGTCTAGTGGACTTAAGTATATGTTGTAAACAGATTGGGCTGAAAATTGCTCCTGTTGATTTTTTATTCCCAACAACGAATTAAACCAGACACTGTTTCACTCACTACATCAAGTTTCATAGTATGGTTTTTTGTGATTTTGTCAAAACTGTTTATTTTTTTGATATTTTTGTTTTACATGCATCTCAAATACTTATTGTTACAGCTCAAATACTTATTGAAAGTGCATGTATGGCAGCAAAAGGTGCTGAATCTAATGCATGTGAACGGTTTGCCAAATACTCTTCTGCTCAGGTGAATGGGCGAGTAACAAAGCTTTATGTATATTTTCAACTTTGCAGTTAGCTGTTAGACTTGCATTGCTTCTGCAGTTTCTTTTTTGTGCTAAAGTCACCCGAGACAGTTATGTTATTTTCCATAACATAAACAATGAAAATTTCTTGAAATTTCCTGCATATCTTGTGTTGGAAGAGAATATTTTGTTACCATTGGTTTACAAGGGATGTAATGCAAATAAAATGAAAAGAGAGATAACCCAGGATTTTCATTCCAAGAAGCAAGGCAAAGAATTGGTTTACAAGGGATGTAATGCAAATAAAATGAAAAGAGAGATAACCCAGGATTTTCATTCCAAGAAGCAAGGCAAAGAGAAGGGAGAATCATTAAGATTTCTTTTTTGAAAAATGAAATTCGAGAGTAAAATGACTGCCTCTTTGTAGCAGAGATGATCTCTTTACATTCTGTGGCATTTACTTCTGATAGTTGGCAGCTACATAGTGATAGAGAAATTAACCTGTATGATGAAACATATTACAATGTGTCTATGACAACTAATGGTTTGGGAGGTCAAGCTAAACACACTTTCATTATTGGAATAGAAAAATTAAATTCTCACGGAATCATCAGAGATTCAAATAAATCTTCGAATTCCTAAAGCCATTGGCAGTATATCAGTTACATCATGGAGGATCTCTTTGAAGCTTGTCATGATTTTTTTTGTTCTTATATGTTGCTCCTAGCTGGCATTAGCAGCATCCACCATAGTTGCAGAATGTTGTGGACAGGCAACCACGACTCTTCGGGAGCTTTCTGTACCTTTTGCATTATATGGCCAGTGTTTGGATGCTATTTGATCCAATGGTGGTGATATCTGTTGAGCTTTTAAGAAAATTTGGCCAATTTTCTTAGTAGGAAAGCTATATGTAGTTTACGTATTTCTGCTTGAGCTTTTTTTCCAAGTGGCTTATAGCCCCTAACGGCAATCAGAAACCTTTTGCATAATCTTTTGCCTTTTGCAGTTTTGTGATATTCTGCTTCAACATTGACTTATGTCCTCCAACTGATCAATGCCATATTCTGCTAGTGTGTTGTGTGACTAGATGATTCTTGACAAATAATAACACCAGCACCCTGGTAAGTGGAAACTCTGATATACTCAGCTCGGATCCATTTCTCAGAATATGTTGGTATTTTGTTCTCTATGTTTAACTACATCAGTGCAGATGATCATCATAACATATCTAGAAGCTGCAATGCAACAATCAGAACTGATCGCTCAACAATTGATTGGCTAGAGTTGTTGCCCCTTTACTTTTGATTTTCCTTTCCTGGAGATAAGCATATACCTAATATATCATTTGCTCTCCCCCTCTTCAGTTTGTATAATGTTGATCTTGATATACCTCTCTTTTTTTTGACCCGTTTCAGCTGAGGGTCCGGAGTACATGGGTGGCATTTAATATTTGTGGACATGAGTTCGACTTTGTTTGCATACTGTCAATGTTCTAACTTTAATTCTCTGGGCTTTTTCTTTTCCTTTTCTTTCTTTTTTTTTTTTTTTTTTTCAGGAAGGTGAGGTGTTTGAGTTGTGAAGATCTCTATATGATCCTAACATAGAATGAAGTTTACAAAATTGGAAGGCAAAGCCAAGTAAGAAGGAGATGGTACTACAAAGGCTGACATTATGCCAAGCTGATTGCTGATGCGTGAAAAGTTATTGAAGAAAATTATTGCTTCATATCCTCGGCTGCTTCTCTTCTCGCTGCTTTACAGGTGAGTGGTTACATTGTAATTTTATATATATACCATAAATCTTCAATCTTCCTTGGGTCTCATCTTAGAAGGTTTCTTTGCTTGGGGAATTTGGTTCCATAATAATGTGCATGCCTTAGCGACAGACACTTAGAAAAAGCGATTCATCGGACTCCCACTTTAGTTTTTAGAGTTTTACTCTTAATACAAGGTGATATATCGTTTGATGATAAGACCCAAACCTATAAAACTAATTTTTCTGCCCTAAAGTTTTTTTTTTTTTTTGGTGTAAAACCGTCCAGTATTCAGTCCAATGAGCTGACTAATCTGAACTAATTTGAGTAGGACTTCGAAAGGCGACAAGAGTCTCCTAACAAATATTTAACGCGACTGCATTCAAAATAAAAAAACTCTACCTTAAAGTTTGATTTTTATGGGCTTTGCCCGTTCTAATAATTAAGAAGACTTGCTTTCTCCTAGGTTCCATTCCCATTGGGCCCAAAAATATTTTTCATGGGCCCTGCAAGGTCTCTTTTTTTTGGAGCTTTTTCATGGGCTTTGCAAGGTCTTTTTTTTAAACCAAATTCAGAGTTAGCATCAATTTAGTGCTCATATTAAGATGCAGATTGTCTATTATTTCTGCCACTGTTATTACTTTTTTTTTTTTTTAGATCCATCTATTTTTTATGCACTGTAGAGTGAGAGGTATAGGTAGTATTACAATTTTATTAGGGTATATGGATTACCCATGTAATTAATTATTTCTTTATTTATTTTGTTTTAAATAGACTGACTTAGGCAATACAACGGTCAAATTTCTCAAACCAATGACAACTTTTAAATTTTTGCGCAATCCTATATTAAGGTGGATTTGTCTATTATTCCATGTAACTCCCCTCTCTCCCTCTCTCTCTCTCTCTCTCTCTCTGTCAGACTCTCGTCAAACCAGCAACTTTGTATTATCTCTCTTTCAATTTCGCTCCTGTAAATCCTCTCTCTCTCTCTGATCTCCTCTATAGCCAGTTTCTTTCTTCAAGATGTTATCTTTCCCATTATCTTCTTTCTTCCTTTCTAGAATTGTTATTGCAATCGACGGAGGCTGATGGGTGAGTCCCCTCAGAAACCACGCCAAAGATCATCAAGATTCTGCGATCTTCCTACCTATTCTTGTTTACTGTGTTTCTGTTGCTATTTTTTCTTTAATGATATGTGTCTGTTTGCATGTTTTCTTTTTTTATGTATCTTTCTTGAAACTTCTTTGTTTTTGTCTATTAATGGTTCTTTATTGGTTTTTTTTGCCATATCGGAAACGAGATCCCTAATCTGGAAGACCCATGGGCTGGCAGGGGATGTCGCCAGGCATTTCACTGCTAGGAGATGGTAGCTAAGATGTTGAGCTTTGAAGACCCATCTAGTTGCTCAGGTGGTTAGATGTTTGCACTTGATCAAGTCAAGTGTTCGAGGGTTGGCAAAGAAGCAGAAGACACAAAACAGCTGCTTGAATTTTGGAATTATGTGTTTTTGGATTTGCTTCGCCATCATCTTTGTTTGAGAAGATGCTGAGTAGTGAGTACAATGGTTCGGTGATTTGGGGTTAATCTGCTAATTTTTTAATGTCTAAATTTCCCTTTTGTTGCTTTTACACTATAGTTTATAATTCGTTTTTTGATTTTAGCTGCCAGAAAAAAGAGATGTAGGCTGACATGGTCATGATCACAATGGCCTTTTCCCCTTTTTGATTGTAGACTTGCCTAGATGTCCCTTATGCACAGAACATAGACAAGTAATGGATGCTGCAGAAGACCCCATTGAAGTTGATACTCGTCCACACAGAATTCAGGAAGATGTCCCAGTATATACTCCTATTCAACGATAAAATTGTTTTTATTTCCTTGACAGTTTGTGCTGACTTGAATTCACAGATAGAACAATTAAACGGTTTGCCAAGATTTCCTGATATTTATGATGGACTAACCTGATCTTTGGCACATAATATATGGGAGCTGGATGTTGTGAAGACAACTTCTTTGCCAGGTAATTGCAGCTGAAGTTTGACTCAATGATTCATTAAATAGATTTGATAAAGTTTCATTATTTTTTGATTATCTTATGCTGTGACAGTAGTTGTTGTTTGATGCCCAAATTGTAGCTCTTCGGTGGGAATGCCTTGAATTTGCCATCTAGTGCTAGCTTCCACCGTGATATAAATATCCTTCTTCTTGTTTGTCCTGGAAGAAGCAAAACTTGGTTGCTTTGATCCACGTTGCGGGTAATCTCCTCGTGCTATATGCTCCAGAAGAAGAGTAGCTAAGCTCGTTGCTTGACAGCTCATGTGGGCAAACATCCTTAAACTGGCGGAACAGTAAGAAAAGTTTTCATATCTTTTTTTGTCTGAGACATGACTTAGATCATATGCACTTTTGTTATCTGTGACATAAATGTCTAGGTTCTGGAAGGTGGAGCACTTCTTTTAAGTGACAGAAGCATTTGTTGCAATTTTCAAATTGACAAAATTGTCTAAAGTGCAAGGACGCGTCAAATTCTCCTTTCGTCAGAATTTTGCTGCAGTATGTATTTTTCATTCTCCATTAGAGAGGATATTTATGTTCCTCCCTACTGGGTTTTTCTTGTCTGAGCTTGTAGGTCTGAAATTTGAACTGTTTTCTATTGTCTATTTCCACTCAGAACAGCGTACACTATTGACATGATCAATGCTTGACTACTGATATTAGCACTGCAATTGCTGAACCTTCAAAAGCAATTGACCCACCTGAGACATTAAGGCAAATTAATTACGTGTGAGTTAAAGTTCTTGTAGCTGTCACTTTTGTAGCTTCAATTGTTTCTTGATTCTTTACATAACATTGTGCGCCTAGGTGAGTGATCACTTTATAATTATATGGATCTTCGATCTGCCTTATGTTCATCATAGATGCTTGTTTCTTTATGCCTGCTGTAGCTTCAACTGTTTCTTGATTCTTTACAACAAAAAAAAAAAATTATGGCCTTAGGTGAGCAATTACATTATCATTATATCTTTGATATGCTTTAGGTTCATAACAGGTGCTTGTTTCTTGTAGAGAATTTCATTGGATATTGTGAAATGCGTTTGTGATAATAAGAGACACATGAGAATATGCATCAACTGCTTCAGTTCCTAGGTTGTTGCCTCACATGTTGATAAAAGGTAATATCTTGTTCTGTCTGTCCAGCTCTATTACATTGCTCTCAGAAATAATAACAGTCTCTTATCTATATTAAGCGTGGTGCTGAAGGGCATAGGACCTTTTTGTTGGTTGTTGGGGAAACATTTTCTGGATTAAATGACTTTCTAATGCTTCCCATCCAGCTATCATTGCAGTGATGTTACTTTTCCATGAAATTTTTATTTTTTAACTCTTGATGCATTATATTTATTATGGCTCATTTTAAATTTTCTGTATTCTCAATGTTCTTCTCAGTATTTCAGATGCTTAAAAGGGGCAGAAACATGCATTGCTGATTTCTGATTCTTGATCTCATTCTCAGATATGCTTTAGTGCCCAGTTCATTAACCTGTGGATAGTCATTCCCAATTAATCAGAGTATGAGTTCCAGGAGCCAGCTTTAGCACTTGTGCAGGAAAAATCACCTTTCAAAGTTTCATGAGTGGCATCAGTTGGTAAGATGGGTGGCTTCTTGTGTTTGGGACCTTCTCCAGACCTGCATGTACTCTTTTGTGGGTGATAGTACTGCATGCAAGTTTGACCCGCTTCATCAGAATAATTTAAATCTGCTAATAAAGTTTGATATAGCTGGCATCTAAAATAGTCCTAAAGGGTGTGCTAAGAGTTTAACATCCCAACTATAAATGTTTTATGTTGGTAAGTTTCAAAAACCTGGATTTGATGCCATGTCCAATAATGATGTGGATTATGGAAGAGCTGCGCTCTGGAGCTCCAGTCATATTCAGGTATTTCTTTTGGATTTGGGTGCTTTCTGAAGACATGTTAAACGTTTTTTTCATTTGGGCAACCTTTTCTGATGTTGTCTATGTTCTAACATTAGCTCTTTTTTTTTTTTTTTGGCATTTGAGTTGTTCCTCCCTGTTCCTTGTTCTCATCTTTTTTCAGGTGTTTGAGTTCCTCCCTGCCATGCTTCTAAAGATAGCTTAAATATTGATCTTTTCTTGTCCGTGAATGGTAGGTGCAGAATTTGAACTGTTTTCCATTCTCCATTTGTGCTCAGAACAACATACACTATTGTCATGTTCAATGCTTGACTGCAGATGGTGGATATGCAGAAACAATAAAGGTTGTCTTGAGTGCTCATTTCTGAACTGGGTGACATTCTGCATTAAAACAAGTATCAAGGCTGTTTTTTTACAGGTCCATAAGGATTATGTCCCCTTTGTATGGAGGTTGGTGAATCTCTATCTGAAAGTTTCATTTATTTAACAAAATGCCTCCCTTGATATTCAATGCTTCCTTTCAAAAGCCATGTGCAATTGATGCTGATTTAAGTTTCAAAATTTAGACTGTGATCACACAACTATATTGTTTTTATGTTTGGGGCAACAACTGTTGCTTACAATATGCTGCATGCTGCTGGTTGGTGACTTATTGGTCCTTGAGTCTGCTCATGACTCCAGCCTCCAGGAGTTATGTATTGATGAAAACTTGTGGACATCTTGGTGTTGCTTGTGATTCCAGGTTAGTGGTTCTTCAAGCAAGCTGGTGATTCTAAGTGAGTACTTCTGTGTTTCATCTGAGTTAGATTCATCTATGGATTCCTTGAAAATATCAGAACTGCTCCGCTTGGTGTGCTTGAAGTGGAATTTGAGGGAAAAAAATAATTCTTGTCGAGGTAATGCCACAGTGACTTTTTTCTTGACAAGTAGCCTAAAGTGAAGTTAAAAGTACCTTAGTTAGATGTTATTGGTCCTGTTATTCCTTTTTTTTTTTTTTTTTTTTTTTTGCATGTTTTGGATACAAAGGTTAATCTTATCGGGGATTTGGGTAATTTTATGCTAATGCTAAAAGGAATAGTTTCCATCAAATTTACATCCTATAAATTTGAAATTGTGAGTTGGCATGATATCAAAACAAATTATTTAATCTTTTTTCTGCAACTATGATAATATTTTTTAAAATTTTTTTCTTATAAATTTTTAATCGTTCTTAGTTTTTTTTCTGAATCTTATAGTATAATTCCGCTTAAAATTATCTTATTAATTTTCTTTCAAATTTAATATATTAGTGAACATGTTTTATTATTCGGAAATTTAAAACTTAAGTTTACTTCACATGTGTAATGTACATTTACAAACAAAAAAAAAAATGTAAGTATTAAAAAGGGAAAAGCTTGAGAGATAAGAAAAAAATTAAAAAACATTAAGGCACAATCATGAAATTAAGATTGGAAAAGCATTGAGTAGAATTGAATTGATATTTGATTTGGTTTGTGAAACCCTACAATATAATTATATTTTAACTTTTTTTTCGTCGACTATATTTAATTTTCATGTTCATATACTCTAAGAAAAAATAAATATTGAACATACCATAATAAAGAATTACACAGAGGAATGAAAATATATTTATGTCAAACTATTTAATTTTTGTCTCAATGAGTTTTGCTTTCTTAACAAGGAGTAGAAAGGCCCTATCGTAGGGGGCCAAGGCACATATCAAAAATTAGGACGCATATGTTCAATTTTGTTTGTCAAAATGGGAAAACTTTTACAATGGATTGATTGAGTTAATTGTCAACATTCTTGTGTGAAAGAAATTAATGGAAGGAAGTTAAGGCAGTTAGAATTTGAACTTAGCTAATATATTAGTTTAACTCTACTTGGGGAGAGGAACCGGTCCGGAGAGAAGTTCTTCAGTAACTCAAATAGATTAAGACGCTGTAACTTGAATATGAGTTTAAGACCATGTAAGGTTTACTTGTTGTTTATTGTTGCTGCTGTTCGTAATTGCTAATTGTTGTTTTTGATTGTTAATTATTATTATTGATTGCTTAAATAAAATTATAATATTTTAGTTAGATTGACATTTGTTATTTGCTGTTCAACAATAAAACAACTATTTTGTATATTATATTTTTATTTTATTACCATAAATAAAGAAAGGGTTTTATGGAAGTATTTTGATCCAAATAATAAACATCAGCTGATGGATCCAAAAAAATAACCATAATCAACTTTTCCGTGGAAACAATGATTCACTCTATACTCTAACGCCCACACCAAATATGGATTGAATTGTCTGTCTGAGAGTTATCAATTTTTATCAAATCTTTTATTATTCGCAATTCTGTCAAATTATACTAATTTTGGGTTCAAAATTTTGTAGTAAGGAAAACATCAATATTGTTACCACCATAAACTTAAAATGGACCATCAATAACATAGAATCTCATTGTTGATTATTTGTTTTAACGACTAACATGGTCAATAACATGGAAAATGTTTTCATCTTAGTCATCTTTAAGGTGGATAGCATACTTTATTAAATACTTGTCGAATTTCAAATAGTAAATAAATTGTACAGTCATTTAATATTAGAAATCAAATTGAACACCGAAAAATTGACGATCAAGGTTAAATACATTTAACGTTTCCCAGAATTACTGCCTTCTGCTTTTTTTCGGGTTGTTTAAGGGCCTGGCTGTTGAATTACCAATATTTAATTTTATCCATCTCATCACTTCTCGTAGTTCTTTTTTCTACGAGGCTATGATGAAAATGATTTTGTGACACTTTTTTTTTTTTTTTTCTGTTCTTCGGACTTTGGTATAAATAAAACCAGAATTTTAATTGAAGTCACAGTCTCACTGAGAGAACATTATTGCTCAGAACATTTATTTAGCATTTTATTTTATTATATATATTAACTATAAAAGGTGACTACCATACTGCACATTGTACAGGCCTGAGTGCTTAAGATAATTATAGCACGAAAATTTTAAGAACATTAGTGAAGTGGGGTAATGAATATACGTTTTAGACCAATTTCATCTGTAAAGTAGAAACAATCAGAACCCACCTAAGGATTCTTGGATATATATGTATATATATACTCAAATTCATAAAAGATCCTTAATCACAACATTAACATAAGACATATAATATCTAATTAAACTCTTGATAATCCTAAAAAGGGGATTCTACGTAATTATTCTTCTCTATCCCTTCTTCGACCGGTATTATGAACTTAGGATTTTAGTAAGTAAGATGCCTCAATGACAGTCAGAGGAGGGAGAGAGAGAGCAGCATTACTCATACTTTTATGTAGTATTTTACTTTATTTTAATATAAAAAAATATAAACATAACCATAAAAATTAAGTAAATACCACACCACACTGTGTAGACACTGCTTTCATCGTCTAAACAAACTTAATGTATGGCCTGCAATTAGTAAGCAGAGGTATTTGTTCATGAGTTCATCCAAGCAAAGAGCAATTTCTGCCAAAATGTCATCTCTCCCATCGTTGTAGCATCTCAAATGTATAAATTGCCCGCCATTCATTTTATGTACTGCTCGTATGAAATCTCATTTTCGATATACCCTTCTAGGAATCACGTTGCTGGACCTTTGCTCCTAAATCAAAATAGTCCTCTTGGGTCAGCGTGGAGCATCTGCCATGTTTGTTCCATTCGTGGTTCCAAAAGTCTAGATCCGTCGGCTACGTTAGGGTTGTGGCCAATTTTGTTGCATGGCAACCTCAGGATCTGGCCTTGAAACTAACTGCATGCAAAACAAGAAAAAAATAATAGTTAAAAACTTATAAAACTAATTAACTTCAATTGAATAAAATTAAGAATGAAAGGCGTAAAATTAGTTTACAAGGGGAGAAATGTCAGTACCGAAGGCTTTTGACTGGCACGCCGGGCACAGGCAGAGGCCAGATGCCATGAGTTATAAACTGTTGTGGCAGTTGCATTGGGTCGAGCGACAGAATCCATTGGGCCGGGTGAGGACCACCCACATCTGGTCAATAACAGGCAGTTAGGGCTGAGAGTGCAGAGTGTTGAGCAGAGTTGTCAGAATAATATTGGTAAACTTGTAATTCAAACAGTAGTAGTAATATATTAGGAAAATAAAGATTAAGGGTTTGAATTTTTTATCTTTTCAACTGTCCACATTCCTTCAACTAGTTACTCTAAGTATAGGATATCTCCAAAAAAAAAAAAAAAAATCAAAGTAATGACTACTAGAAGTGAAAGTCTCATCTTTGGGTTGAAGAGTTAACAGAGAAATGAAGTTGTTTTTTTTTATATTTGAGAAGACTGAACAGTTAATCCTATTTATAACGTAAAGATTATAGTTTTTAATATTAGGTTGAGAGTCATCTAAGATGTATTTTCTACCTGATCATTAATAAAAGTTCATTTCCTCTTCTCTAGGGAAAAAAAAAAAAAAAAGGTTTTGGTGGTGAGAGTGAAAGCTTGGAGTTAAGTTAAAATATTTTTTTAAAAAAAAGAGAAGAAAATAAAAATGAGGCACCAAGAGCATGACCAATCTTCTCTAAAAAAATGCGCTTAGAGTTGGTCACTAAACTTTTCTTTTTTAAAAAAAAGAAAAAAGAATGAGGTACCAAGAGCGTGACCAATCTTCTCTGAAAAAAAAATGCGCCTGGAGTTGGGTCACTAAACTTTTCCTTTTTTTTTCGAAAAATAAAAAGAATGAGGTACCAATGTTGTAAGAACCAGACTTGATATTGAACCAAAAAGTTTAGTGATTTAAGGTACAATCAGTTTAACTAAAAATTGAACCAGTAAAACCGATATTTAATATTAAATATATAAAAAATATTTATATATATTATACATCAAAATTTATATGTAAAATATAATATTATAATACATATGTATGTATTAGAATACTTACATTTATAAATTTAAAATATATGATTTAGAATTTATTATAATATAGAATTAACAATTTAAAAAAATTAATAATTATCTTAACAAAAAAAAAAAAAATAGTAAGTGTTAATTTATAAGATACATAAGATAATATATGTATTATATGAAACATTTGAGAAAATAATAAGTAAAAAAAAAAAATCACAACAAGTTATAAGTTGGTCTAGTAGTATGAGACTTACCTTTCATATTGAAGGTTAGGGTTCGAAAATTAAATTCTATAAAGTTGTGTGAAATTTTTTCTTAATTATTAAAAGTGACTAACCCGGTCAACCCGGGACCGGTTGAACTGGTCCGTTGACATGATTTTGATCGGTCAGATCCGCAGCAAATTTAAGGTGCAACCTAGACCGGACCTTTGATCGGTCACCGGTCCGACCGGTTGAACTGGTCGGTCCGATCCAGATTTGACAACAATGGGTACCAAGAGCGTGACCAAGCCACCAAGGGTCTTTTAAAAAGAAAAAAAAAAACCATTATATTATTATAAAATTTAGTATATGTAAGTAACTGTAATATACGATATAATAAAAGAAATATACAATGTTTTTTATATTTATAAAAAAATATACGACATGTCCAAAAGAAATGTATGATCCATTTGAACAGTTATATACTTTTCAGATTAAAAAATTTTAATTTTTAATGACTATTCATGCACTTATTATAATTTTCTTTGACATATCATATAATTTCTTTATAATTATTATATCACGTCATATATTTCATTTGTTCATATGAGTCGTACACTTCTCTTTGACATGTTGTATATTTTATCTGTAAATATGAAAAAATGTCGTATATTTTATCTGTTGTGTCATATACTGCAGTCACTTATAGCAACAAAATTTTGCAACCACAAAATTTTTCTGAAGAAAAAAAACAAGCATGACTCAGGGTTTTCAAGGATGTTGTTACTGTTCCCTCAAAAAAAAAAAAAAAAGACAATGGATGTTATTACTGACAATGGATGTTATTACTAAAGATGTTCACGATTTTATTAAGTAAACTGAACTATTATAACTGTTCATAAATTAAAATTTTTAGTTATGCAAAATTAAAAACTAATGCAGAACTGAAAATTTGATTAACTAATAATTTTGATTTGATTTCAATTAACTGCTTAGTTAATTGAATTTAATAATAAAAAAATTTAAAATTATAATCTAAATATGAAAAAATATTTTTGATATATATATATATATATATATATATAAATTATAATTATCATTATATATAAAAAAATAAATAAGTAATTATTTGAGATATAATCATATTTTATTAAAATTTATTTGTTAATAATTTTTATCTTAATAATATTTTTTATTATTAGAATATATATATATATATATATATATAATAATAATAATAAAATTTTAGTTTAGTTTAGTTAATTATAATTTTTTAATATTAAAAATTAAAATAAAATTAAAAATTTTAATTTTTATTCAGTTCAATTAACTGATTATAAAATTAATTTAGTCAATTAAAGATTCAGCTTAATTTAATTGAATTTTTTCAATTAGCTGAAATTTTTTATTTTTTTAAATATCCCTAATTATTGCAAATATTTGGACTTAACTCCGAATACCTGTCTTAGACAAAAAAAAAAAAAAAAAAAAATCTCAATGCTAAGCATATCAACAATTCCTATCAGCAGATAAAAAAAAAAAAAAAAAAGAAAAAAAAAAAAGAAAAGAAAAAAAGAAGCAGCACATCAACAATCAACAAGGTAACTCACGGAAACCTTTAACACATTCATCCGAACTAAACATCGTAAGAGCGTGACCTAGGGGAATTCAACTTTTTGTTAAATTTACCATTGAGTACACTTACATAATGTTAGATAGCATGACACTTAATTATTTTCGGATAAGTCATCATGTTACTACACTGTAGATGTGGCAATTTGTGCAAATTTTTTGTAATTTTGTTTAAAAAAATTAAAAAGTTTTTTTTTTGTTTTAAAGTCAAATTAAATAAGGAGAAAAACAAAATTATTAACAAGCAACGATCCCTGGCCGGCGAGGGTCTGCTTCAGGACCAAGGAGAGAGATCTTCATGACCTGCGGTCGCCTCAGCCGCCGAATCCGCGGCGGAATCCCCGCTTTCCTCCGCCTCTCTCGGCCATGATTGGTTGTTGTAATAATGGTATGAGGTTATCGAGCGAGAAGAAGGCAATGCTCTGCGAATCTGTAGAGAGATCGAACTGGAAGGAGATGAAAGGAAACGGCGGAACTGGTAGGGGTAATTATTTTGTTTTTTTTGTCTTTATTTAATCTGAAATTTTTAAAAAATGAAATTTTAATTTTTGTTTTTAAAAATTTGTCCGTTACTGTATTTTTTTTGTTATTTAAAATGTCAAATATCCAAATCTTCGTTGGCAGATTGCACAACTTCGGAGGTCTGTCTTCCCCCTTTTATCGCTCTGTTCCGCAAATAACTACTGCTATATATATATATATATATATATTTTTTTTTTTTTTGTTTGCTTTTACATGTGATAATTGTGCTTCTCACCACGAGCTTGATATTTACCTTGTCTTATTGCTTTTGTTTTTGTTTTTTGTTTTTGTTTTTTTTAATTTCTAAGGGGAGGAAGGAGGATCAATTGGAAGGGAATCAGGCCAAATGGCGAGTTTTAGCAGACAACAATTGCCTGAAGATCTGATAATAGGGGTTCTATTGAGCCTGCCCGTCAAGAGTCTACTGCGGTTCAGGTGCCTTTCCAAATCATGGTGTGCTATTATCACAAGCCGCAATTTCAAGTATGAACATCTCAGCAACAACAGAGCCGGCGCCTGCCTTTGGGCTCAATTTTTAAGTAGGGATCATGCACGTGCTCCCACGTTGAATCTGCGTTTCCCAGATGAAACACTTGCAGATCTTTCCCATCATTCCTTTGACGCCTTTGACGGTCAAAACAACTCTTGCAAGTTCCTTCATGGTCCGTTGAATGGCATATTTTTTGTGGGATCCCTATATGCTCTATGGAATCCTGCAACTAAAGAATATAGACAACTGCCACACCCCCACCCAGGTCGTCTTCCTTGGTATGTTTATCAAGAATCCTATGGATTTGGATGGGATCCAATTACTAAAGCTTACAAAGTGGTTATTCTTCAAGAAATTGAGCACGAAGATATCAATATTAATTTAGTGGCTATGGTTCACACCTTAGGAACAGAACATTGGAATGTCTTCAGATTAGACTGGGGGGGGAATCCAAGACCGGTTCATTCTGCACCTCACACTTTAGGAGCAGATGATCATTGGAATGTCTTGATATTAGATTGGGCGGGGGAGCTAGGTCTGGATCAATCTGCATGTCACACATATTTGGATGGATTTTATTACTTTCAGTTCGTATGCGGTGTCACGTTATCCTTTGACATGGCAACCGATGCCATCGAAGTGATACCTCCTCCAAATGAATTAGAGCTTATTTATGCCAATTATGCACCAGCACATGAGAGTCTTGCATTGTTTCAGGACACAATTGCTTTGTTCCATATTTTATATGATGAGAATTGTCTGCGGGTGTGGATATTGAAGGAAAAGTCTTGGATCAAACACCTCACTGTTGGACTACAGGCAAATGTCAAGCTTATAATTGGTTGCTGGAACGACGAAGTTTTATTACTTTCTGATGATGCTGACCAATTTCTCCTATATAAACTCACTACTCAAGAAATTCGGAATGTTGGATTTCAAGCACCTTATTGTTGCAAGGGTTTTCATGCCTACAAGGAGAGCCTAATCTCGATTGAGGAAGAATATGAATATAGGCGACAGAGGGACATAGAAGCATAATTTCCTGTGAAATCTGCTTTTAGGATTATCAAGATATTAGTCGTTCTTTATGCATTATGCAATGTTGTGATTAAGGATCTTCTATGAATTTGCATAGTAGACACCTCTGGCCAATTTTACTTGTGTTGCTCATTGATTATGTGATTTTGTTCGTCTTAAGTTTAACTTATGGTAATTTGTAATTTAGAAATTTTGACAGATTTCATTCAAGATATGTTTCTTTTCATTCAACGTTGACCAATAAGACCATTGCAAGTATAAAGCTAATACGTGCAGGAAACCTGGGGTGATACATTTATTAGATAAAAGGACGAGGCAAGAGCTTCCCATGGCTCTGATGAATGTGGGACACACCAAGGCCATCAAGCTACCTCCTTGTTTCCAGTGGTCTTTTGTTCCATTTGCATTTCAATGCAAGATGGGCACTTTTATCTACAATCTCATTCTTAGTTTTTGTGATACAGTTAAAGAAATGTTAATTCCGATTGTTTGTCAATCAAACCCTCCTTTGTCACCCCACCTAGCTTGCAATCAAATTCCTGATTAATGTCCACAAAGACATTTGCTTTACGTATGGTTCCTAAATTAATCGGGACTCAGTCACGTAGGTGGACAGTCTATGTACGTGGGGCGACAAATGAGGTTCTGAGTGTGGTGATAAAGCAATTTGTTTTCCAATTGCATCCCAGTTCTTTAGCCCTACCCGGGTTATTGAATCACCTCCTTTTGAGTTATCAGCTTGCGGTTGGGGTGAATTTGATATTGGCATTCCTCTATTCTTCCACAGCTATGTCTGCGATAAGCAGTTGGACTTATGAATGATTGGGTTCACATTTCTACCGCCTTTATTTGCTTCAGGATAGCAGGTCAATTGATAATGTTTGTTCCAAATTTGCAGTTATCACAATTTAAGTTTGTATCCTGATGATGGAGGTCCTCAGTCAACCAAAAAACTTGCTGTCAGGGAATATTACAATGAGATTGTCTTTCCTGTTCCTTCTGAAAATTTTTTAGCATGCGTGCAGAATCATCCTGCTGTAATTGTGCCACGTCTGCCCGCTGGATTTGACTTACCTACTACTGGTAATATTGATTGGTGCATAGATTGATATGTTTTCTTGAGCTTTCATGCAATAAAATATCAAAATATTTGTGTGGTCGTACTTACTGTTTGGACTTCTGCTGTCCCAGTTGAAAGATATCAGAGGGGAGAGGCATTAACAAAGATCATCTTCTGAGTCCATGGTTCCTTAATTTCTCAGAGGCAGATGAGCTTTTGAGACTTGCAGCAGCACATCAGCTGGTAAGAATGTCTTGTTTCCTCCTCACGGTTATTTGTTAAGGTTCATACTTGTACTTTTGCTACTTCTTGTGCTGAATGGATATGCTGTATGACTGTATGCTTGAAATTAAAGAGGGTAACGATTATTAAATAATGCAAACCTGTGTGCTGTATTCCTACTGGATTCTGGAGCTAGATGTGATCAATTGTCTCTTTGTTGCTTTCTGTCGCATCTTTTATTTCGCTCGAGTTTTCAAGGGCAAACATGGTTAAAAGGCCTAGTTCCTTGACCATTTCACCTTAATTGTTCTAGAGCTGTCAGAATTCTGATTCTATGTGTATTTTTCTTCATAACTGGAGCAAAGGTTACAATATAATTTATTGATTCCTCTGTTATGTTGTACCCTATGATGTCTTCCCAACTGCTTATGATATTGATCATATGGTCAGTGGATACACATTTGTGAATTTTCTGTTCCAGCTTGTATATTAATTTTTTTTTTTTTTTTTTGTTAATGGGAATACAATCATTTTTCTTTCTGGATCAATTTTTTAAATAATAAAAGAAAAGAAATGTATGGGGTTCTAAAAGGGAATTTATGGGTTCTAAAGGACTTGCTTCTAATGTTTTCTGGATGGATTTCATTGGTTTGTGTTCCTCCTTTTTATGTGTCTGAAGTTATGTGAAATGTTATGGGTGCAAGCACATATTGTAAAGCTGAGATGGCAATTGAATGTGCTAGATTTGTTGCCTCAACCCTGAAACAAGCTCTGGTCTTGGTTTATGAATGGGCATGTTGGATTTATCACATTCCAATTGCAGAGACGAGCTGTGGCAATTAGATGTGATGGAACATGTGGATAGCATCTAGGTTTTTTCTTTTTTTTTTGTGGATTTTCTAAAACTAGTTTCCACTCTTATATTTCAGTAGAAGTATTTTAACACTAGATGGACTGTGCTGCTAGGAAGTGCTTGAGGGGAGACATTTGGGTTGGATGTTTACTTTTGATACAGAAGAATAGAATGTAGTATGGGAAGCTTTCCTTGGTGGAATTAGATAGAATGTATGCGGCTGGCTTAGCTGTTCTCCTCTCTTTTGAGTTCCAATCAACAAATGCTTCAGTAAAAATGGATTGGTCCAGTCTTTTCACAATTTTCTTAGTTAATTAGCTAGGCCCCACCGTCAATAGATCCATCTCGTCTCAGTCACCATACCAGCTTCATACGGGAAAGCCGACCATTTCAATTAATGTATGTATAATGCTTGACAGCCAATCCGGGTCATTAGATTACATAAGGGACTTGTGTCAAATAAGAGAGGGGAAAAACATTCTCCTAAAAATATCCCAGTGATAGCATCAGATGCGGCACTCATGGACCCGGGGGGACCCAAAGATGATGTTTGCATTGCATTACATTGCATGCACAGCTGACTTGTACCTATTAGATTTCTCAGGACGAGTAACGTGGCCTTCACATGTTGATCGTTTGGAAATGGTCGCCATCTTAGAAATGCTTGTCGATTTTCCATTGTGGCTACATTGGCTTTAGATAATTATGGCTCACTTTGTAGCCTTAAGCTGTGAACAAGTCTTCCTTTTCCTCTTCTGAGCCAACGATCGTCCCAGTCCCAGCAATTGACTTAATTCTCAAGTTGGTTAGTCTACCTCCACCTAATTCTCCTTCCGAACTTCTAGAACGTTTCTTTCTGGTACGTCAGAAAAGGATTGTGATGTGTCTTTGTTAATAGCTGATAATTCGTGATTGGTTTACCGCGTCGGTTGACAGAGCTACTGCTTACAGGGCTCTGTAGGTGGTGATTATTGCTTGTGTCACATAATTTTACGTTTATAGTATTTTGTTCTTTTTTGCTCTTTTCAATTGAAATCATTTGGTATTGTTTCTAGGGCTGCAAACGAGTCGATACGTTCGTTAAAAGCTCGGTGGCTCGGCTCGGTAAAGGCTCGGCTCGGGCTCGTTTATTTACTAAATGAGCGATACACGAGCTTAAAATCAAAGCTCGTTTAATAAACGAGCCGAGCCTGAACAATAGCAGGCTCGGCTCGGTACAGGCTCGTGAACAGTTCGATAAATGTATCATTAAGAGCTCGTTTAATATGTATCATTGTGGGCTCGATTTATATATTAATAATACTTAATTGTATCATTTAACTTTTAATATAAATACTAATAAAATTAAGATTAATTTTTTATTTATTTTCAAATGCTCTCAACCTCCATTATTTCTTCCTGTCTCTTTTTTTTATTTGAATTTTTTCTTAATTAAAATAAACTTGCATATTTATTTTTTCTTTGCAAAAGAATATAAATTTTTTAAATTAGAGAAAATTTAAATACAATTAAGTAAATTGATTGATGATCATAATATGGCTAGTTATACAATTAGGAATTCAATTAATCAAATAGCGATTGAATGAATAATTGGCTTTTATCCACATATCCATTTTTTACATATATATATTTCCTTTTTTTATATAAAATTATATAAAAAAAATAATTTTGATATTTTTATTTTTCTTATTTTTCTATTTTTATATATTTTTATATAAATTTTCTATTTTTATATAAAGTAGAAATAACATATATAGCAAATAAATCAAATGGAAAAAGGATATATATATATATATATATATATATATATATATATATATATATATATATATATATATATAAAGCTTAAATTAAAAAAAGAAATACAAATCGAGCCGAGCCCGAGCTTCAGTAATATTGTGACGAGCCGAACTCGAGCCTCCACCTCCAAAGCTCGAACCGAGCTCGAGCCTGAAGAATTCCTTAACGAGCCGAGCTTGAGCCTGGCCAAACTCGGCTCAGTTCGGCTCATTTGCAGCCCTAATTGTTTCTGTAGGAACACTGTTGACTTTTAGTGGTTAAAATTTAGATTTTTACTTGAAAAGTTTTAAGTTTTAATATTAAGTAAGTGTGAAAATTTATGGAAAAAGAAGAATTATATTTATTGTATAGTTCTTATAAATCTTTAAAAAAAAATCATTTAGTATCATAACTCAATGCAAATTAAAAATGAAAAGAACACTTTTTTGGTGCATCAAAAACAAGTCAACTACATCTTAATTTTTGACACAAACTACATCTTAATTTAGTGGTATTAAAATTGGAAAGCTAATCTCATCTAATGACTACAATGTTAAAATAATTGGTAAGTTATCCCTCTCCCTTTCTAATGAACTTGAATATAAATTTTGGCCATTGAGGCATTGCTCAAGGGCGTGGTAGGGGATTTAACATGGTGGCTTTCCCAACCAGGTGGATTGGGGGTGTTTGCATTTTGTGCGATTTTTGGACCCACCTTTCCTAAGTTTCATGTTTTTTGGAAACCCCCAGACCTCCATTATCAGTTGATGCACGATACTGTTGGAGTCCAATTACCCAGACTGATTCGATCCACTCATAATAATCAGTCTGAATAGTTGGAGTCCAAATTTTGTTACTTTCGATATGTATAGGCTCCGACCTTCCTTACTTATAAAAAAAAAAAATGTCTAATTCTGAATCATTTATTTATTGTAAAAAAACAACAAAAAAAAACACGTGCGCACGAAGGGCAAGTGTGGAATGGTAGAAACAAGCATAAATTGTCAACTCTTTCCAATATTGCGAGGCCCGAGTACAAAGCCGGAGTACTGCTTTTTCTTGCGGATAAAAAGGCCAGGCTTTTTATATTTTCTTTCTTTTTTAGCTAGGAGAGTTCACAGATCAGCGGAATTTTAGCCCAGCCAAGTTAAATTACTGAAAGGATGAAATTCTGACCACAACTGCGCTGGGCTGGACAACAGTTGTTGGTCTGGTCCCTTTGACACCCTTTGTATGAAGTCGACTAATTAATGATTAACTTTAACTGTTCAGTTTAACGTGCTCATCAAGCTAATAACCATTGATGAAATTCATCAAGAAGGATACTACGCTTAATGATGGGCCTGAGACCCGCACGGCTAAGGGCTAAGGAAGCTTCCGGGGTTAGCACTCGGACAATCAAATAAGAGCGTACCAAGTAAAGAGTGTGCGAAAGCCTATACTTTGGAAGGTGTAATATACACCTATTTATGTCTCTGGGATTATGTAACGAGTGAGTTTAAATGATGATAACTGGACACAAGCCTCAGCTCATGATGAGAATGTTTAAGAGATTCTAACTTGATTATTAGCCTGCACGAGACGTTCAGAGCCCGCGGGTGGCTCGTCGCTTCAGTGCAGCGCCTACTGAGGTTAGCTTTGAATTGAGCTTAATATTTAGACTTGATCTCATCATTAATTATCTTTGAAATTAACATCCAAATTACGTTTAACAAATGAGTGAAAGAAAAATCATTTGAAGTGGTAGCTTAGTTGATCAACCAGTGTGTTTTTCTTATTTACAACCTTAATTCGAGTCCTGCGAGCTGCGCTTGATATCTTACTCTCCTAGAAAAAGACCAGCAATGTCTAGTTCTTTCACAACACTTTGTCGGCTTGGGAGAGTTATGTGCAGTCTCAAAAGTGAATCACATCCTATGGATAGAGTTGAATAGGTATAACACGGATAACCCTAGCCCAACCGTAAATTCGATGACCGACATACTCGTGACAGATTCTTTTTTTTGTCAAACAAAAAGTGAAAGAAAATGTCTTTTTCGTTTTAAAATAAACCTAGGGTTCTAATTTTTTTGAACCGTAATTTCCTGAGGTCCAAACCAACCACATCTTTGTGTTAATTATCTTTTTACGTTGTTTAAGTACAAAGATTTAAATGACATATAATATTTAGGGATTTCACTACCTATCGATTTAAAACTTTCAAGTGGATATAGAGTTGGAAGTTATTATTTGACAATAAGGTCATGGGTTAGAGCGGAGACAAAGCAGCGAGAAAGATGGTCCCTTTCCCTTTAATATCTTTAGAGGAGACAACAAGGTGGGGCTTGCCCAAATGGGTTAAGGAAACTCTAATTAAACACATTTTGTTCTGTTTTTCACCCCACATAAGCACATGGCTTTGTTTCAAATAAGAATTCCACCCTTTGATATAACTCTCCCCATAAATACCCCTTCAATTCTTCCCCATCGATCATTCCCACAATTCTCTTCTCTAGAGCCATTTTTTTCATACTCAAAATAATTTCCAAATTAAAGCATGAGGTCTCCCAAACAAGAAGGCAAAAACGAACAAGCTTCCTCAAACAGCAGCTCTCAAAAAAATTCTTAAAAAATTGCTCCAGTTTTGGAAGGAGACATGGCTGCGACCAAGAAGGCCTCCCGGACCATGTGCCCAAAGGCCATTTTGCTGTTTATGTTGGAGAGAATCGAAGCAGATACGTTGTCCCAATATCATGGTTGGACCACCCGCACTTTCAAAACTTACTCCAAAGAGCTGAAGAGGAATATGGCTTCAAGCATGGCATGGGTCTAACCATTTCATGCCAAGAAGTTGTCTTTCGTTCCCTAAAGACGACCATAAGATACTAAATTCAATATATTGATGGGGATAGGCATGTGTCGGAGTGTTAACAAATTAAGATGGAGTCTTTTCATTTTTTGTCATTTTGTGATCCCGACTAAATTTCGTTAATGTTTGACCTAGTTATATTTTGTGTGCATTTGAATTAGAAAAAGTTATATTTTTGGAAGAAAAAGTGTCAAAAACGCTATTCGAATACAATTAATCGAATTTCTATGTATAATCTTAAATAAAATTTGCAATTTTAAATTCAAAGTCAAATTCAATACAGAAAGGGTCATAACAGATAGATACCCGCCATTTTATTGATCGGAATGGGCTTCAAAGCCATTAAAAACCTTAATGGACTTAAATTCTTTTTTTGTTACTCTCAAATAAATTCATTTTGATTGGATTAATTGCGGTGTCTATTTCACACGCAATCTATGCACATGCAATTGGTGCTATTTGCTTACTTGCTAGCTGCTTCGGCCTGCTCAATTAAGCAAAATTCGTTGGGGGCGGTTTTAGAGCCAGCTGCACAGTGTAGTCATAACTCAATTAATAAAGTACAATCAGTCATTAATTTAGTATAATTATATTATAAAATGTGACAAAAAATTAAAATTTAAAATTAGATAAATATTATTTTAGAACTTAAAAGTATAGATTTCATACAATATGTGTAAAAAAAATAAAATTTTTTAGTTTTAAATTTTTTTTCTTAAAAAAAAATTATTTATACAAATTATCAATATAATTACATTTTATTAATAATCAGTTGCATTTTCTCCATCGCGCATGGCACGCAACTTATTCCGAATTCCTAATTTGTTGTCCTTCTCCAAGTCAGCAAAATTTTTGGTAGCTTCAGCCACTTGGACAAACCAACCTTTTTCTGGTTTCTAATTGGCTGCCGTCTTCAGGGACCACTGGCCATGTCCACTTTCGCAACAATTGAAGTACTGAATTTCTTGTATTTCTTTGGACATCTGGTACGGTCTCCCATAAGAGAAAGGGATTAGGAAGTAAACTGAAAAATAAAATCATTTGAATTGCAGACTTGGCATGTAAATTATTAATCATCATCAACTAATGTGGCACATTAATTAATAATGATCATCTGTGAAAATCTGAAAGAGCAGATTATTTAGGATAAATGCTGCACATGGTGAAGTGCATATTCTATAATCAGTTTCCTCCTATAGCGACAATGTTTGTTTATTTATTTTTTCATGTTTAAGATGGATCCCAAGGCTACAATTTGATAATGCCGCCCACTCTTTTTTTTTTTGTTTGAAAATTTTCTCCTTTGTGTGTAGTCCTTTCTTCTTCTCGGAGGCCTTCTTGCACATACACATGCACACACACAGCGTCCGTGAAATGCTATTTATATTTTACTTAATAAATTAGCCATTAATTAAAAGGCAATACACACATATGTTTGAATCTTACTTTACATAATTGAGTATTGAGCAAAAAATGTGTTGAGGTCCTATACTTGTACCATAACTCGTTGAGATATTTTGTTGTGACCTCATAATATTGTACTCAAATTTTAGTGATTTTGTTCTTAGTTTTAGTCATTTTGACTTTCTTTATAACCAAAAAAAAAGAGGTGTCTTCTGACCAAACTCTTGTTATATTGGTTGAGAGTTGATAATTATCTATATTATTCATTAGCGTTTACACTTAAAGGCATAAAACCTTGGATTTAGGGCATGTAAAAAATAAAAATGGAATACACTATTTATGAGGATTTTTAATTTGACTCTTATTTATTTCATGAATATAACTTACTTATAGTCTTATATTACGTAATAACTGTTGTTCATTTGAAATAAAAAAATAAAAAAAGTAAAATTAACAAATTCCACATTTTATGCTGACACCTCCCATCAATTTAATTAAATACCGATATAATGTGGATTTTTTTTTGAGCCAAAAAAATATAACGTGGATTGGACACAAGATTATTAGCTTGGATCCCTCGCTAAATAATCAATTAACCCCATATTCGAACTCAGTAATAAGATTAAATTTACATGATTTTTTTGAAATCAAATTTACATGATTTGTAAAAACAATTAATGAGTTTTAATTTTTATAATTTTTTTATATTTTTACCCCTAATTATAATTTAAAAAATTTTAAAAGTAATCTATTAATATTAATAATCATTTCAATGCTCCCTCAATCTTTCCGTTTTATTTTTTTTTTCTGACTAATAAAATGAAATGGGGTCTTTACGTTAACATTTCTCTAAGCATCTAAATCAAAAAATATGTAAAAATAAAAATAATGAAAGAGATAATAAGACTATAAATCAGATTTTTTAAAAATAATGTAAAAGAGACATGTATAAAAAAAAAAAGATATGAGGGAGAATCAGACATGTATAAAAAAAAAAAAAACAAGATTTCTCACCTTAACAAGATATGAAACTTATGTGTACAGACAAATGCAGACCAAGAGAGGTAGGGGAATACCCTGTAACTTCTTTGTTTTCATTGTTTTCAACCCTTTAACTTCTTTACAAGAACTATTTAAAGAGAAGTTGGAATTACATACATACAAATTTAAATTCTAAAAAACATGAGCTAATTCTTTTTATTTTACAATTAGATCCAATTTGTTGAAGTGCATTTCTTTATAATCATTTTTTTTTTTTGCATATTTAAACTTGGTATGTGTTTAAAAAAAAAATTGTTGATGATTATAAACTTATGGTCCAGTGAAAAAAAATAGGACAAATGCTTATTATTTTAAGACATTTTATTTTTCAATCTTCGCATCAATCAGTCACTGCTAAGAAAATGAAAACACATATTTTGGAGGTTGATGACAAAATGAGATACCCAATTCTCTTCAATAACTTTTGTCGTTTCTAATTTAGACTTATAGGAGGGTGAACGAAATTTAAGAGAGGAGAAAAAGAGGTTTGAGACGGAAGAGATGACAAATAACTGCAATTTATTTGTTTCAATTTTTCATAATTTCAATAAAATTAGAATCTATTAATATATTAATTTATTGTATTTGTTTAAATTGTTGCCTAAAACTACTCTTCATAAGTCAAAAAAGTTGCCTAAAATGTTCAAAGATGCCGACACCATGTTTACGAAATGATAGTTGATATATGAAATATTTATCATGTATGAACATATATTTATTTTTATGGATACTTTTTTTTGTTTGGTGAAGCATAAATCTAAGTATTCTAAAATTTAATAACCAACTAATTTAAAAGTCCTTTAAAGAAAAGAATAGAAGAAAAAAAAATAAAAATTTTATTAAAAACTCGCGTATCGTGCGAGTACGAAACTATGTGTGTGTCTGTGTGTGTGACACGTTTTTGTAACGTTTAGTAAAGATATGAATGTATTAAAGGAGTTCATGAGTTAACTTGTGCTTGTGCTTGGAATGCGATTTTGTGCCAGGCAGATATTTGGGTTAGCAGGGACACTAGAATTACTCGTTATGAAAATTTCAAAGCTTAGTTCAGCAATTAAGGAGAGTTTTTTCTCTTGTTTTTTTTTTTTTTTTTCAAGATTAGATTGTACACAAAAACACTCTGGTTGTAAAGTAAATAACAAACAAAAAGAAAAGTTCAAATAAATAGAAAAGTAAAACTTGCACGACCAAAATTTCATTTATCTTATTTCTTAAAAAATGAAATTATTAAATTTATGAAATTATCGTGAAATGTTTCAAATGTATCTTTTTCGTTCGTCTAATCAAGTCTTTCTACGTATAACTCCCCCTAATTTCAAATCGATGCTAAGGCCTCTGTGCTAGGTCTTTTTATTGTTTTTATTTCCTTGTTCATGTATTATGTTAAGAGGTTTTTGAAAATTCACACGGTTCTTATTAGGTGCACAATTATTTATCTTCATTTTCCCTTTTATTTTTTTAGTCATTTAGCTCAGTTGGGATAAGAGAAATCGATTTGTGAGGCCGATTTGGGGACTTGACCCGTCATGCACTAGTTAATTAATTTGGCCAAATTTAACATATTTTACTTTTGAAAATAATGACAATTTTGGAAACGCAATAAGTTTAACGGATCATTTGGCTATAATTAATGTGAAAGTGATGGTCATTTAAAATTTGTTTGCTTGTGTCGCTCAAAAAACTTTGTTTGCTGCTGACTTTATCCGTGTAACAAGTTAGGAACTGTTGCCCTCAAAAATAATAATTCTTTTACTTTAAAGTTTGGCTGATGATTTTTGAGCTGTACAGAAGTAGTAAGTGTTAAATTTTAAATAATAATATTTAAATTTTTAATAATAAAATTTTATTATTAAATTTTTATTACTTAAAATTTATATCTTATTATTAAAAATTACTATATTATTACTATTCAAACAATCTATTAGACTCATTTTTTCGTACAGGAAAACCGCGCCTTACCATTAAAATGAATAATTGGCAAGGCAGCATGGTCTATACTTTCGACTTTGTACACGGTAGTCCAAGTGCCGCAGCACGTTCAGTTCACGAGCTTTCAACCGGAAAATTATGTTCTTAGTCAAATACATTAAAATTTTCTTAGGATAACGACCTCTTTTCTTTTCTTTTCAGTCTTTTTTTTTTTTTTTTTTTTTTGCTGTGAACGGAATGGCTGTTAAAAACAGCAAGTAGTTTAATGTCATCTGTTTAATCACTGAATCTTTTTCTTAGTTCTTCTTAAAACAAGGAGTCAATTTTTTTATTTTTTAAAAGTTCAGCCCATTAAATAATAACATGAAGCATCAGCATTGAAGTCTTGTTAAAGTGTGAAGGCATTTACACACAAATTAAAATAAAAAAATTGGAGACACGTACTATTTTAATTATATTGTTTTAACGCCATTACACATGTTTGCCTCTCATGACGCGGTCTCGTAACAAGCAGCTCGATCGGATATCTGATTATTTTGTGACAGCATAATTAATTTTGGCCTTCCTTATTCCTATTGGATAATGCCATGGTTTCGTGCCATGAAACGGCAGCAGTTGTTGAACGAGGTCCACTAATGTCACAGTGGAAGAGGCTGAGTTATTGGATAGTACCACAGTTTCGGATCATTACAGATTTTTGTCATTAAACTTTTCAATAGAATTACTATGGCATTTCAAGCATTAAGCATCTTATTTAAATAAATAAATAAAATTCATTTTCATCATTAGCATAATGCATTAACTGCCCCTTGGTTTCCTTCAACAACCCGCACACAGAGTAAAAACAAAATTAAATGCCCGCCCAAGCAGCCATCTTCCCTTCTGTATATATAGAACAGCCCTACACAGCATTGCTACGTACGCTACCAACCCATAGAACGCAGTCTAAGCATACAGCTCCCAAAGGTCTGAGAATCACCACAAATGACGAACCTTTCTCTCTTTTTGTTCTTCTTCATGTCGCTTTTCGCCGTCGCCCACTGCCAACCAAAAGGCCCTGTGGGCTTCCAAATCCTGGTTCTTACTTGGCCGAATGGCTACTGTAGCCGAGCTAACTGCAACCCGGGTTTTTTACCCCAAGATTTCGTCATACATGGCGTCTGGCCTCAACCCGTGCCTCGGCGCAAAAACCTTCTTTTCTGCGCTCGGAACACGAATCTTTCCGGTTTTGTAAGTTTAAGTTTTTTTATTTTTAGTTCTCCGGCTTTGTTGGTGTGGATGCAGATTCTAGGTTGTTTTTGTTATGCTTGCTGTCTACTAACTTTGTGTACGGGGGCTGCTTTCTTTACAAGGGCATTGCAGAGCATTTCGCACTGTAGTTTTAACGTTTGAGTGTCATACATGAGTTTTGCTATATATTTATTTCTTTGCCTGGTGAGGATGGTACACAAATTGCAAGTTGCTGACATTGATTTTATCTAGCAGTAAGGTCCCTTTTTCTGGCATGGCAGTTGAATTTTTGGTTTTGTAATCTTGATCCTTGAGTTGAAGTATACTGTGATGATTTTTTTTGGTGTAGAGAGGGTTGTTTTTGGATTTACTTGATTTGTACATGACTAAATTTGATTCTCAGGTGAACTCTTGACTATTTTTGTTGTATGTAATGTATACACATTTTTGGGTATTTTTTTCTAAAGATGCTATCAATTAAATCTCTAATGACAAAAAAAAAAAAACTTATTGGATTGAAATAAATTTGTATTTTAATTTGCTGACTCTCTATTCTATTATTTGTTTTGCATGCAGTTCGCTCAATACCCAGCACTTCAGGCAGATATGCTTGCACATTGGCCGACCCTGACAGGGGCCACAAACCTGAGTTTCTGGAACTACCAATGGGACAAACATGGTAGTTGTTCAGGGCTTAGCTTATTCGATTACTTCGCTAATGGAGTGTCTAAGGCCCCTGACCTACTAGGCTATCTGGATAATCAACAAATAAAACCTAATGGTACCATTTACGACATAGGGGCATACGAACAAGCAATACAAATAGGGATCGGCGGGCAAAATTTGGTCAATTTAAGATGCCACACAGACGGGGCTGGAGTTGACATTCTCGATGAAATATATCTTTGTCTTGATCCAGCACTACAATCTTTTGTGCCCTGCCCTACGTTGACTAATTGCGGGCAATTTGTCAGGTTTCTTTAAACAATAAAAAAAAAAAGTGGTGAACATGTTGGAATTAGTTTCATTCCTATTCTAACTCAAAAAGAGGATAAAAAGTTTGTCGGATTACCAAAGTTAGTATGTAATTTAAATAATTTAAATAAGGAAATTTCTTTTTTCCCAAATATTTTTCTCTTAAATTTCCTTGAAACCGAGGTATTATTATTGTACTCTTTGACTTCTAAAAAAAATTCTCGCATATTCTTAGTTAGGAGAATTTTTATATTAAAAGTTTGGAGATGAGCCAATCAATTTTTTTTTTTTTTATCAGAGCCAATCAAGAATTTGATCGATCATATTTGTGAGGCTAAAAGTTAAGTTGTCTTGACAATAAAATTGTTAAGCTATTAATCTTATTTAAAGAGTTCAATATTACTACAAGAAGTCGAGGAAAGAAAAAAGAATAATATATACACGTTTAACTATTACTTGTTAGGATTTGCACAGGAAAAAAAAAACTATTAATTGCTGGGATAATATATCATGGTTGAATGCCGAAGACAATAAGGAAGTGGCACATTTTGAGCGACCACGCGCTTCAGAAAATAGGAGAACCAAACGTTTTCCTCCATAACATTTTATGGCGAGAAACAAAAGTTCCCGTGAGCCTCTTACTTGTTCGTCAAATTGAAGTAGCAGGTTCAATTTAATAACAATAATTAGGAACTATATATATATATATATATATATAGAGAGAGAGAGAGAGAGAGAGAGAGAGAGAGAAAAATTCTTCAGTTTTTCAATTATATGTCTGTGAGAGAATTAATTAGGAACCACAAGTTTTGTGAAAAGTGCCTCCTTGCACATACACATAAATTCACAGCGTCGGTGAAAAATTATTTACATATTACTTAATAAATTAGAGCATTAATTAAAAGACAATACACACATATATTTGAAACCTTACATAATTGAATATTGAAAAACGATAAGAATGGCTCTCCTAATCTCAATTGTGTGGATGTTCTGATAAACGATTGTGTGTTCATGTATGAGTTAGCTGGAAATTATAATGATAAAGCAGCGAACTATTCTTCTACCTAACTACGATAATTCTTTTATTTATTTTCCTATATCTTTTTTTTATATCTGTCGTAGGAGATAATTAAAATATAATAACAGACTTCAATTTGTAAAACTTTTTTTTTTTTTTTTGTTAAAAAAGAAGTTTGCTTCTCCACCCTTTCCCCCACAATATGGCGAGTAAGGATTATTGGAAAAAAGGGAGGCAAGGGAATAGGAAATGATTTTCTTTCGAGTTTTCTTTTTCCCTTTCTTCTTGTCCAAAGCCAAGATAAATTTGTTTTTTTTCCCAATAATTTTCATTTCCTGAACATTCTTTCTTCTTTCCAAATTAAACAAGATAAACTTCTTCATAGTTTGATATAAAAGCATCCAGAAATTTTATTTAGAGTCGCAGTGTGAGAGAGAGAGAGAGCATTATCACTTCGTTTAAAACTTTTATTTGGCAGTTACATAAAGGGCGGCTACTTGCAAATGAAGAGAGATGAAGGAATTCTTTATGTGAGAGTCTGTTATTTTCAAGATGCTTCCTACAATCTACATCTATTATTCGTGTGCAGAGGGACTGCCCTCTTGCTCCCGGTGTACAGGAGAACTTGTTAGTAGGCAGTACGCCGACGGATTTCTTTGTGATGTCGCTTGAGGATTGGCTGAATTCCTTTTTACGTACTACCATCAAATCTAGCCATTTATCTTCTGATGGCTTGCGTTTTCTCTGTGCCCGTTGGATTCTATGGACAGCTAGGAACGAAGAAGAGTTCAAGGGGAATTGGGCAACATATTTCCCACTTACATAAAAGGACCGCACTTACGGATGCCAGAATGCCCTCGGCCATATCTATCAGATATTTACAAGTTGTACAATATGGAATCTACATTATAGTAGAGACGCAGGAATCTGTATCCCCTTCATCAGAATCAGCTTCACTGCAGCAGGCTCTTTACAGTTGAGGCTTCCCGTCAGTTTTTCAGCTATGAGCATAATAGTATGGGACAGCTCAAACAATTTCACCCATCGAATGTATCAACTAGATTCACCACAAATTTCTTTCACATGCCTTTCATAGAGGAGCACACGCTAAGCTCCAAGTGAGTAGGAAACAAAGCGATATGCATGGCAACAGCGTATTACTATACATGTTGAAACAACATAGACGCGTTACATTTGTGTCCAGAACATAATTCATGCAGCCTTACCAAGGAGAGCAACCAAAAAAAAAACAGAGAGACAACATAAAAGAATAAGGGAAAAAAATGCCAAGACAGCAGGAAAACGTTGGCAAACAACACAAGCAACACACTGACCATCGACACTTTTTGAAAAGGTAGCTTATTGACAATTGTCTGTTAATATCCTCAATATAATTTCTATGCCTCTACCTGATACCGTGTAAGGACGGAATGGTAATATTATGTCATTTTCATTGCACACAACCACATTGTACAGATCCAACGACATGCTTTACTTGTTTTAATATGCTTATTGTGAATCTTATATTTTACCGTTTACGATATCTATAACTGGCCCCCACGGTTTACCTATAGATGATGCCAACTGACAGGTGAAAAATCATGGAGGCTTTGTTGTTTATTTATGCATTTACAATGACTGCGCATGAAAAGAGTCTCAATAATTGATCCTTATGTGTCACACAACTTTCCCGCATTATAGAATGAGGAAAAGGCATAAACTTGCATGTCCAGCTATAAGAACTAATACATCTGTTAATGGAATGAACACAGGTGGTAGGTGGATGCACCTTATTAATTCAAATGGATCAAGCTATTATCATGTCATGAGCTCTTCCATGTGCGTAACCTTCGATTTTATCCACATTCAGTCAGCAGATTTTAAGAAGAGAGATCGCAAGCACTCAAGTCAAAAATCAGAAATCAACAGCAATCAAATATCACATAGAGAGATAATGGACCAGGGGAACAACTCAGAGGTCAGAGCAGACGCAGAGAGATAGCATTTCTACTTCAATTGACCATAACACCTGATAGATCAATAACTGTGCTTAACTTGTAGTTACCTGGAACAAGTTCTGTAGTAGGACTCGTTTGCTTGAAAGTTCATCCACAACAAACGGAACGTAAAACCATTCGGAATCTGCAAGTCTCAAAAGCTCATCTGCCTCTTAGAAATTAAGGAACCATCAACTCAGAAGATGATCTATGTTATTGCCTCTCCCCTCATCAGTCTTTCGACTGGGACCACAGAAGTCCAAACAGTAAGTATGAACACACAAATATTGTGATATTTTATTGCATGAAAGCCCAAGAAAACATATCAATCTATGCACCAATCAATGTTACCAGGAGTAGACAAGTCAAATCCAGCAGGCAGATGTGGCACAATTACAGCATGATGATTCTGCACACATGCTAAAAAATTTTCAGAAGTATCAGGAAAGACAAGCTCATTGTAATATCCCTGACGACTGACATCAGGTTTTTTGGTTGACTGAGGACCTTCATCATCAGGATACAACTTTAAATTGTAAGAACTGCAATTTTGGAACAAACACTACCAATTGACCTGGTATCCTGAAGCAAATAAAGGGGGTAGAAATGTGAACCTAATCACTCACAAGTCCAACTGCTCATCGCAGACATAGCTGTGGAAGAATAGAGGAATGCCAATATCAAATTCACCCCAACCGCAAGCTTATAACTCAAACGGAGGTGATTCAATGACCCGGGTAGGGCTAAAGAAACTCGGATGCAATTGGAAAACAAATCGCTTTATCACCACACTCAGAACCTCATTTGTCGCCCCACGTACATAGACCGTCCACTTATGTGACTGAGTCCTGATTATGTAGGAACCATACGTAAAGCAAATGTGTTCGTGGACATTAATCAGGAATTTGATTGAAAGCTAGGTGGGGTGACAAATGAGGGTTTGATTGACAAACAATCGGAATTAACATTTCTTTAACTATATCACACAAAAACTAAGAATGAGATTGTAGATAAAAGTGCCCATCTCGAATTGAAATGCAAATGGAACAAAAGACCACTGGAAACAATGGCCTTGGCGTGTCCGACATTCATCAGAGCCATGGGAGGCTCTTGCCTCGTCCTTTTATCTAATAAATGTATCACCCCAGGTTTACTGCACGTATTAGCTTTATACTTGCAACGGTCTTATTGGTCAATCTTGGATGAAAATTGGTCAATGTTGAATGAAAGGAAACATATCTTGAATGAAAATTTTCAAAACCTCTAGATTACACATTACCATAAGTTAAATTTACGACAAACAAAATCACATAATTGATAAGCAGTACAAGTGAAATTGGCCAGAGATATCTAATATGCAAATTCATAGAAGATTCTTAATCAGAACATTCCATAAAGCATAAAGCACGACTAATATATTGATAATCCTAAAAGCAGATTTCACAGGAAATTATGCTTCTATGTCCCTCTGTCGCCTATATTCATATTCTTCCTCAATCGAGATTAGGCTCTCCTTGTAGGCATGAAAACCCTTGCAACAATAAGGTGCTTGAAATCCAACATTCCGAATTTCTTGAGTAGTGAGTTTATATAGGAGACATTGGTCAGCATCATCAGAAAGTAATAAAACTTCGTCGTTCCAGCAACCAATTATAAGCTTGACATTTGCCTGCAGTCCAACAGTGAGGTGTTTGATCCAAGACTTTTCCTTCAATATCCATACCCGCAGACAATTCTCATCATACACAATATGGAACAAAGCAATTGTGTCCTGAAACAATGCAAGACTCTCATGTGCTGGTGCATAATTGGCATAAATAAGCTCTAATTCATTTGGAGGAGGTATCACTTTGAGGGCATCGGTTGCCATGTCAAAGGATAACGTGACACCGCATCCGAACTGAAAGTAATAAAATCCATCCAAATATGTGTGACATGCAGATTGAGCCAGACCTAGCTCCCCCGCCCAATCTAATATCAAGACATTCCAATGATCATCTGCTCCTAAAGTGTGAGGTGCAGAATGAACCGGTCTTGGATTCCCCCCCCAGTCTAATCTGAAGACATTCCAATGTTCTGTTCCTAAGGTGTGAACCATAGCCACTAAATTAATATTGATATCTTCGTGCTCAATTTCTTGAAGAATAACCACTTTGTAAGCTTTAGTAATTGGATCCCATCCAAATCCATAGGATTCTTGATAAACATACCAAGGAAGACGACCTGGGTGGGGGTGTGGCAGTTGTCTATATTCTTTAGTTGCAGGATTCCATAGAGCATATAGGGATCCCACAAAAAATATGCCATTCAACGGACCATGAAGGAAATTGCAAGAGTTGTTTTGACCGTCAAAGGCGTCAAAGGAATGATGGGAAAGATCTGCAAGTGTTTCATCTGGGAAACGCAGATTCAACGTGGGAGCACGTGCATGATCCCTACTTAAAAATTGAGCCCAAAGGCAGGCGCCGGCTCTGTTGTTGCTGAGATGTTCATACTTGAAATTGCGGCTTGTGATAATAGCACACCATGATTTGGAAAGGCACCTGAACCGCAGTAGACTCTTGACGGGCAGGCTCAATAGAACCCCTATTATCAGATCTTCAGGCAATTGTTGTCTGCTAAAACTCGCCATTTGGCCTGATTCCCTTCCAATTGATCCTCCTTCCTCCCCTTAGAAATTAAAAAAAACAAAAACAAAAAACAAAAACAAAAGCAATAAGACAAGGTAAATATCAAGCTCGTGGTGAGAAGCACAATTATCACATGTAAAAGCAAACAAAAAAAAAAAAAAAATATATATATATATATATATATATATATATATATATATATAGCAGTAGTTATTTGCGGAACAGAGCGATAAGAGGGGGAAGACAGACCTCCGAAGTTGTGCAATCTGCCAACGAAGATTTGGATATTTGACATTTTAAATAACAAAAAAAATACAGTAGCGGACAAATTTTTTCAAAAAATTTATTTTAATGTAATAATTTTCTCTTTTTTTACAATTATGCTTTTTTTTATAATAAAAAATAAATATATTTTAGAGAGTTTAATTTTAAAAAATAAAAATCTGATTATAAAAAAAAAATGATCATATCAAACAAAATTTTTAAATAAAATTTATTTGATATTATAATGGTGCTTTTTAAATAATCCCGCAGATACTTTGTTTCGAGTTTTAAGTTCGGATTAGATCTTTGGGAGGGTCTGTACTATGTATTATGTACTATGTACTACGTACCGTGTTCGGGTGTTTTAGTTGTAACTGGGTCGTTGTCTTTTACTCGCGAGTTGTAAATGGGCGGCTGTCCTTGGATTTTCCGTATTAATTGTAAAAGTAATTTCTTTCCCAACAAAATTGTAAATCAGGCGGTTCAGATTTTGTTTCTTTTTTTTGTTAAAAAAATTTATGGTCAATTAGTAGTTATAAATTTTATAAATTAGAGTTAGAATAATTTTTATTTATCTACTCATTTATTCCTTCTTATGAAAAAGGATACATAATTTAAGAGTGAACCTTTCTAAGTAAAAAACGGTGTTCAGATTTTATTTCCTTAATAATTTTTCTTTGTTATTTTATAAATAAAAATTGTGCGGACTAGTTTCAAAAAGAGTAACTAAGTAACAAACTCTATTGGATGGTTGTATTTATTAAAAAAAATAATTATTATTATTTGGTGTTTTTGATGAAATTATATTATTACTTATTTATATCTATATATCTATCTACTTTTAAATAAAATAAAGTAAAAATAAATTGTAAAAAAATATCATTAAATATATGCATTGTGTGAGTCTATTGATTTATATAGTACTATTTTAATTGTAATTAAATGCTTATAATTATAAAATTTTTAAATAAAAGAAAATAATAAAAAAGAATAAAAACTATTCTCGAGTTTTTTTTTTAAAGAAAAAAAATTAATAAAATCTCTCAAATTTATCTATTTTTTTCTTAAAAAGAAAAAAAATCGAAGCTAAAATTTCCTTCAAAGATAAGGAAAAAAAAAACTAACTTGGAGTTTTTTTACCTTAAAAAATAAAATATGCACATTACGCGAATCTATTACTAATCATATATAAAATATAAAAACGAAAGTATATAGAATGTTCACATACTTCCATATCAGCCTCTAGTGCTGAAATTATCAAAAACTTAATTTTTATATTTTTTAATTTTTTAATTTAATAAATTCTCTATAATTCTAGTTTTTCATAATATTATAATAGAATTTAAATTTCAATAATAGTAGTCTTTCTTAATATTCCATTAAAATCAAAATTTGAATTCTAATATATTTAAGAATTCTCATATATATGCATAATTCTTTTTCATATTATAAAAATACAATTATTCTCTATTTGTATTATTTTTATTTGTTTTTTAACTAAATTTCTCAATTCTCTACTTCTCATGTCATTATGCCACTGTTGGCTTTTTATTTATTTATTTATTTATTTTGCTGTCCAATGATATTTTAATTATATCTTGCTTTTTACATATTAGTGGGTGACTAAAGTAAATTACCTTCCTTTCTTGCCTTGGACGGTTGGACGTTTAATTCATGTAGCTTGGAAAGTTAGATGTCAAAGGTTGGTGATACGTCGATAGTTCAAAGGGTGACTAAAGTAAATTAATATGCACTTAAGCCGAAAAAATTGCAAATAAATATTAAAGATGACAATGGAGAATGTTCTTAAATATTCGACCATATTTCTTCCTCTGAATAGAGCATTAAGGTAATAATTAATCGCTCCTTCAATTCTTATTAATATTAATTTCATTGCTTTTTGTTTCTGCTTTTAACATGTTCATAATTCTTCATATATTTTCCCTTATCAAGCCTTATGTATGTACCAAAAATTATTAAGCCTTATGTTTCTTCTAGTTTTTTCTTCTTTTTTTTTTTAATTACAACGCCTTATTTTTGCTTTTGGAGATATTTTATCAATTATTCTTAGTGAATTTATTCGTTAATTCTTAGTTGGGGAGATATTATGCATTGAATGTACCAAAAATTATGAAGCTTTATGTTTCTTTTTTTTTCTTCTTCTTCTTCTTTAATTACAACGCCTTATTTTTGCTTTTGGAGATATTTTATGAATTATTCTTAGTGAATTTATTCGTTAATTTTTAGTTGGGGAGATATTATGCATTGAATTCATTTGTTTATTTCAAAATCTTAGTCAAATCTCATAGTTTAGGAAAACATGGCATTAGAGATACGGTAAAATTATTCATGTGATTTTATTCGCATGCACATATATGTCGGCAAGTATTTGATTATGTCAAAAACCGGTGGCAACAAAAAAAGAAAAACAATTTAAATTCCTTTTTTTTTTTGGGGTAGATGAAGCTAAAAAGAAGAAGAAAATTAGGACTCAAACTCAACTAAAGTCTTCAGTGAACAACACTATAAATTTCAATATCAAGCAAAGGTTACAGTCTAACCGGCAGCGTTAGCATATATATTTATACATATATTTTTTTAGTATTTTACATTATTATTTGCCCATATCTTTTTTGGTAGTATTGTCAATTAATATGTTTAAATTAATTATAATTATGATTCCTGATTTCAAGTGATTAAAAAATTCATACTCAAAAGAATACTGAATTTAAAAAATTATGTATTAAAAATTAATATTAGGATTAATTTTATGAATATTAATATATATTATTTTTTTAGAAGATTCTCTCATTATCTATAGTTAGAATCATAGTCAGACACTCAATATACTCACTTATAATGCATCACATATTTACTCAATTTATGGTAATTATTATTCATGCATTTTTAGATGAGTAAATATAATAACCTGTGTGATGAGCGAGTTTTAGTACAATTTCTTTAATAAACCCGCTTATCGCACGAGTCTTAATACTAGTATTTATATAATTAAAAAAGAGAAAGAAAGTTTCTCCTTCAATTTGAAAACTCTTTTAGCTTACGTGGTATGTTTTCTACTTTTTCGAAATCTTGATATTTTAATTATTTATATTTTGTAAATTTAACTAAAATATATTATTATTATAAACTCACTACTTAATTTAAATTTCATATATCTACTACCTTGTAAATCTAATTCAATTCTTTAGTTAATCTAATCCAATTCTTTAATCCGACTCTTGAAAATAAATAACTAATCCTACTTTTGACTACTCACTACTTAATTTAAATCTCATTTAAGTACTTTATCTAAATCTAATCCATTCTTATTTGTATCAAATTTAAAATTTAAATACTAACCAATAGTATCTAAATATAATCCAATCTACTCATATAAAAATATTTATATCAAATTTAAATTTCTAGTACAAATCTAATCCAGAATCACGGAAAATTTCTAATACAGATTGTGGTGCAATGTGTCTCCGTTTTGAAGTCCAGTGTCAGGCAAATACATGTCAACTCCTATGAGACAATGCAGAAATTTGGGTTTGCAGAGACAGTAGTGAATTACTTGTTAGGCAAATTTCAAAGCCTAGTTCAGCAATTAAGGGGAGGTTTTTCTCTTCTTCTTTTTTTTTCCAATATTAGATTGTACACAAAATCACTGTGGTTGTAAAGTAAAGAACAAACAAAAAGAAAAGCTCAAATAAATAGAAAAATAAAACTTGCACGACCAAAATTTCATTTATCTTATTTCCTAAATAAAAGAGTCATTAGACTTATGAAATTATCGTATAATGCTTCAAATGTATCTTTTTCGTTCGTCTAATTAAGTCTTTCTACATGCAACTCCCCCTAATTTCAAACCTATGCTTAGGCATCTGTGCTAGGTTTTTTTTTATTATTATTTTTTCTATTATTTCCTCGTTCATATATTATCTTAAGAGGTTTTTGAAAATTCACACTGTTCTTATTAGGTGCACAATTGTTTATTTTCATTTTTCCATTTTATTTTTTTAGTCATTTTGCTCAGTTGGGATAAGAGAAATCGGTTTGTGAGGCCGGTTTGGGGACTTGACCCGTCATGCACTAGTTAATTAATTTGGCCAAATTTAACATGTTTTACTTTTGAAAATAATGACAATTTTGGAAACGCAACAACTTTTAAAGGATAACTCGGCTATAATTAATGTGAAGGTGATGGTCATTTAAATTTTTTTTGCTTGTGTCGCTCAAAAAACTTTGTTTGCTTGTGACTTTATCCGTCTAACAAGTTAGGAACTGTTGCCCTCCAAAAGTAATAATTCTATTACTTTCAAGTTGGAAATTATGTTCTTAGTCAAATACATCAAAATTTTCTTAGGATAACCACCTTTTTTTTCTTTTCTTTTTTTTTTTTTTTTTTTTTTGGCTCTGAACGGGAGTGACATTCTGGATGAGATGTATCTCTGTCTTGATCCACCACTACAATCTTTTGTGTCCTGCCCTTGGTTGACTAATTGCGGGCTATAGATCAAGTTTCTTTAAACAAAAAAAAAAAAAAACAGTGAATATGTTGGAATTAGTTTCATTCTTATTCTAATTCAAAAAGAGGATAACAAACTTACTGAATTATTAACTCTTTTTGATCTTAGTTTATTTTTAGTTAGTATGTAATTTAAATAATTTAAATAAGGAAATTTCTCTTTTCTCAAGTATTTTTCTTCTGAATTTCCTTAAAACTAAGATATTATTATTGTAGTCTTTGACTTCTAAAAAAAATTCTAGCATATTTTTGGTTAAGAGAATTTTTATATTAAAAGTTTGGAGAATAAGCCAATCAATAATTTTTTTTTTTTTTACTAGAGCCAATCAAGAATTTGATTGATCATATTTGTGAGGTTAAAAGTTAAGTTGAACGCGTATCTTAACAGTAAAATTATTAAGTTATTAATTTTATTTAAAGAGTTCAATATTACTGTAAGAAGTTGAGAAAAGCAAAAAAAAAATAATATATACACGTTTAATTATTACTTGCTAGGATTTGCTCAGGGAAAAAAAAAAAAAACTATTAATTGCTGGGATGATATATCGTGATTGAATGCCGAAGACAATAAGGACGCGGCACGTTTTGGGCGACCACGTGCTTCAGCGAATAGAAGGAGAACCAAACGTTTTCCTTCATAACATTTTATGGAGATAAACAAAAGTTCCCGTAATTTGTTCGTTAAATTGAAGTAGCAGGATTATATATATATTCGAAAAAAAAAAATTCCTCAATTTTTCAATTATAGATTTGTGCCTTGTCTGTGAGAGAATTAAAATAAGAGCCACAATTTTTGTGAAGAAGAGTGCCTTATTACACATACACATAAATACACAGAGTCGATGAAAAATTATTTATATATTACTTAATAAATTAGAGTATTAATTAAAAGACAATACGCAAATATATTTGAAACGTTACATAATTGAGTATTGAAAAATAATAAGAATATCTGTCCTAATCTTGTGTAAATGTTCTTAGAAACTATTATGTGTTCATGCATGAGTTGGCCGGTATTTATAACGATAAAGCAGCGAACTATTCTTCTGCCTATTTATCATGATTATTTTATTTATTTTCCTATATCTTTTTCTTAAATCTGCCTTAGGGAATAATTAAATGAAGAAGTTAACCATTAATAATTGAGTTTGACTTACAAGTGAAATAATTAATATCAATGTAACACTTTTTTTTTGGGTTAACAAAAAAGTGTGTTTCTCAACTCTTTCTTGAGAACATGGCGTGCAAGGATTATTAAAAAAATGGTATAAAAGGAATAGGAATTGATTTTCTCTCCAAGATTTTCTTTTTCCCTCTCTTTTTGTCGGAAGCCACGGTAAATTTGGTTTTTTCCCCATGATTTTCTTTTCCTGATCATTCTTTCTCTTTTCCCAAATTAAACAAGATAAACTTGTTCGTAGTTTGATATAAATACATCCAGAACTTTTAATCAGAGATTTCCTCTTGTACTTTTCCTTCTGAGTTATGTATTTTTTCAATTCAGTCTTTATGCATTTTTTGAATTCAGTCTTTTATCGTTTAGTTATTTTAAATTTGTCCTATACCTTTCAAATTTATTTCAATTAAGTACACATTTGACACAAACACGTTAAGTAGTTTTTCTAACCAACGGAAATTCGGTCTGGAAAAAAAAACACCAAATACGCAAAAAAAAAAAAATCCCCAAATACACTTTTGATCATTAAGATTGGCCCAAGAAAATTAATTTCCCAACCTCCTAATTTGTTCCATCAGCCACCTTAAGATCTCAGTTCTGTGAGTTTCCTCTTCTTATAAGATTCAGCATCTCTATAATAATGATTAACAAGAGAAATCAGGACTCAAAATTAATTATACAAGCTGAAATTGTCATTGTTCTTCAATCACAAAAAAATACAATGATCAAAAACTAAATCCTATTTTCATTGCCTTGTCAAATCACGATCTAAAGAAAACTCTTTCCAAAAATAACACAAAGGACTAGAAAAAAGCTTTAACAACTACTATTTTTCTTTGCCACCGCAGGCTCACTAGGACACCGCCACACTCGTCGTCGCCTTCGGCCGCCAGTCACCGATGCCTTCTAAGAGTTGACCTCCCTGAACCTCCATGTGCCTATCCATACGATTCAGGTCACCATGCGTCGAAATCTCGTCGAAAAAAGATCAAAATGGCTGCCCAAAGCCCCTGCCTCAACCTCGCGTTGCCGCTGTTCCATCCCAACACCGTCCAACTCCGAACAACGTAAGGCCCACCAACCTTCGATTTGCCGTTCTATGTCGTCAATATGCGGTTGGTTTCCCGATGTCGCCATCTCGCCGTTTTGTCTTTAATGCACCGCCGCAAGACCCTAAGAAACGCACATTAGTAGATTTGACAGACACTCAAACCTTGGCTAAAGAAAAAGGAATCTGATGAAAGGGTTCTGATCAAAATCTATAATTCAGTGTAATAAAAGGGAATTTTCTCTTTCTTCAACACTGGAAGAAAGAGTATTTGGGGGATTTTTTTCCATATTCAGCAATTTTCATTTTTTAAACTATATTTCCGTTAGTCAAATTGGCTACTTAACATGTTGACCATAATTCTATCCAAATATGTACTTAATTGAAAGGGATTGCAACGATATAGGACTGATTTGAAAAGATTAAACGGTAAAAGACTCAATTGAAAAAATTTTTAAAGTTTTAGGGCTGTTTTGATACTTATCCCGATTCAGGTTTTTATTAAAGACTGTAAAACAAAATTCATGCCTGTTGCCTAATGAAATACCCTCAGATCTCTAAATTTCACGGTGAGAGTTCAAACCACATATTTCATCCCAGTTCTCCTTTCTTTTTTATTTTTTTGTTCTGGGTATAGTTTAAGAATATGAATCCAGTTATTATATATCAAAGCACGTGGCGATTTTTGGGGAGCTTTTTTCTGGTTAAAGATATTGGGTAAGATTATAACAATTTAAGATCCAGAGAAGCGGGGCATGAATTTTGGCACTTTCAAGTTTCAATAAATTTAAGCGATGGGATGAAGGTCACGTTTGTAAATGAGGACCATTACATTTCTCGAAAAAAAAAAAAATTAAAATACTGTTTAAATACAACTGATTGTATTTCGTTTACAATTGCCTGAATTTTAAGTGCAATCAAGAACAAAAAGAAAATTGCTATCATTTTTTTATTTACAAAATTTAATTAGTTGCACATAAAATTCAGTCAGTTGTATTCAGACAATACTTCAAATAATTTTTTTTTTAAATGTAACTTTTTTCTTTGTAAATTATAAAACCCATGACATGAGTAATTCCCGTAACATGAGAGAAAGAAAATGTCACCCAAATAAGGTGAGGAAAAGGATATCACTTGCTAATAAAAAAAAGAAAGGACATTTATGTAAATTCACAAACCCTCCGCTCTGCCTATAAATATGCACGTTATTCACCTCTAAAGCCCGTTTCAACGGCTCTATTTTCCCCTATCCTCTGTAAAGAATAAGACGTGTTCTTCCTTTCAAGAAAACGGTCATGGAGTTGAGGTGATGGAATGACGGCGATGGAAGGGAGGGAGGCTCTTCAGTTGATCGAGGATGTAGAGAGGGCATGGAGTTGGGCGATGGAAGATGGAGAGGCTCTTCAGTTCAACAAGGATGCAGCGGGAGGGGCAACTTCGCTGATTTTGACGACGGTCGATTCCTATGATCTTTCTTAGTTAATTTTCTCTTCCACAGCCATTGTTTTTGTTTTTTTTTTTTCTTTTCTCCTCCTAATCCTGTCTTTTGCTCTCTCCTCTTTCCCTCACAGAAACTCTTTTCTCTCCCCAGCGTTTCCTTTTCCTTTTCACTTTTCCTTTTTGCTTTTTAAGTGTATAAAGTCTATTCAATCTTCTATTTATATTTCTATTTTCTGCCGTTTTCTTTCTTTCTGAATCTTCAATTCATTGTCATCTTTCTTGACAGTGAATGCGCGCTTCTCCTATGGGCTGAGAACGGAAGATGTAGTTAACCACTCATTCTTATCTGTTCCCAATTCTTTTTTCGTAATTATTTACTTATGTTGCTTTATTGTTCAATCTTGGCTTCTCTCTCTATTTTCCTTTTTTTTTCCCCTTTGTTTATTTGTTCAAATTCTATCTGTCTTGAAGAAAATCTTGTTTTTGAATACTTTGATGTCTTCCATTACCGATTCTTGTTGTGTAAAATTACGCTGATCCCACTTTATTTGTCTTAGCCAGATGGGTACTATGAGTCCTTTTCTAGCTTTCTTGAAGCTTAATGGAATGGGTTAAGGTGATCTTGTCCCTATTATAATTTTCATATTAGTAATTTGATATCTCTATAATTGTTTAGTATTTTACCATAATTTAATCTGCAGTGGTTCTATCTTGAATGGCCGGTTTCTTTGTTCAAGATCGATGCTCTCTTTTCTAGTATTTTCTTTCTTCCTTTTCTATCTTGAATGGCATTCCTTTCCTGGTTTATCATGGCTTGTGCCGTTGTAGTGGGGAAACGTACAAGAAGTTGTGCTCAAAGGGGTATTGCTTTTTATCATTTTTTGGATGGCAGTTTTTAGATCCATTTATTGGCCATATTCCGAGTTGTCAACATCATGCCACACCGGTTCCTATCTGGGTTTTTAACTTTGGAATGCTGTCAATATCTATAGAAGCACTAATGTGTTGCTATCATCCGAAAATCCAGCTGTTTATCCTCACACAAACCCCGAACCTGGAAAATCTTCTTGATTTAGTTCATGATGACATCTGTTTCAGGTTTTCTCTCCTAGCTGTTCGTTTTCTTTCATTAAGATTTCGAGCCTCTGAAGAAAACTCCATCAATCTTAAAGATTTTCTTGAATAGCCTAATAATCTCTTAGCATTGCTTAGTGGTTGTAATATCAGTTGTTATTATTATTATTATTATTTTTTTACTCTCTCCATATAATTTTTAGAACATTTGCCTGGGCATTTCTCAGGCCAGGTGTTTCTATTTTTTTTCCTTAATCGGTATCCAGCTGATGGATGCACTGATATATTTGCTTTGACACTTTTGAATGAAAGATGCAGGCCCACTGGTTCTCACGAGGGCAGTATGTCTCTGTCAATCTTTTCTTTTAATTCCTATAGAAGACAAAATAAATTTATTAAAGGTAGGCGCTTTTTTCAATCGGTGCTTTCTTCTCTGAATATGTGCATCATTGCTATTCTTACTATGCCTTGTCTCTCTGATTTCAAGGAGATTGATCATGTTGGTTATGTTCGTCAAGCTATGGTGCAAGCCAGAGTTATTTTTATTGATAATGAGGCAATTTGTTCCTGGTCTGGTGATGGTGACTGAGTTCAAGAGTCATTCTAAGTGTTTCTGTCCAGCTTGCACATTCGGACACACTACATTATATCTTTTGTCATTAAGATAAGAATGCCGCCTTTTCTGTCATAGATTAACAATGCTGCTTAAACTATTTATACTTGTTGTTACACAGATATGCGGATATGCTTTCTTTCTTTCTTGGGCCCTTTGCTGGATGTCGAACCATTTTGGGGCACTTTTGTTTCTACATTTATTGCATTTTATGATGTCAATCTTCAAACTGTATATGCTGTTAATTATTAGTGCTTTTCTCATTTTGCAATCATTACATTTTTTAGTTAATTAACTTTTCCTAACACAGAGTAGTCGAAGCATGAACCATACCTGGAAATGGTTTCCTTTCATTCGGAAAGATTGCCTTTAGGTGACAAAGTAATTTGTGAATTATTATCATTCTAATGCCTGATCGTCAATGTTGGTGCAGTGTACAATGGAATTGGCTCAAATGAAGAAAACATTGTGATAGAAGAAGTGGCAAAGTATATTTTTGATGGATTGAAAATTAAATTAATCTCCTTGTTGCAGGTTCTTCTTAACTTCAGTCATTCTCAGAAGATGGCATGTCTTCACTAAATTTTTTTTCTTCTAAGTTGTGCTGCACAATATAGTAATGTAAAACTGGGGACTTGAGACTTGTGGTAGCTAGATGTTCATGATTATGATCGGTCATGTAAGAAATATTCGTCGGCTTATCTACATACTGCTTGTTTCCTTATCCTATAAAGTCATATACCGGCTTTTGATGTTTGTAGGATGTTGATCTTTTCAGTTTATGTGCCCAGACTCTGAGAGATGACAATCTGGTTTTGGCATTCTCTTCTGGGCTTATAATGTTTTCCTTTGTCCTTATAATTGAGTAAAGCGGAAGATAATGTGCTCAAAGGTATTATTATTATTATTACTATTATTATTATTATTATTATTATTAGTTTTTGCCTAAGAACCTGATTCTGGGTTTTTGACATCATGCCCCAGAGGATCTTGTTTGGGTCATATAATTTTGGGAATCACTTAAGTGTTGATATCATAAGAGAGATGTAGCAACTTCTACACAAACCCAGAATCTGGAAAATCTTCTTTATTTTGTTCATGATGGCATTCCTTTCAGGCTTTTTCTCCTCGCTGTTAGTTTCATTTCATTTTCTTTTAGATAAAACACAGAGTTAATGTTAGTCCTTTTGCTGGGGGAATAAGTATCCTACTGGTGTACTTTATCATTGATATGTTTCCTTGAAGCTATTAGTCGTAAAGAATCTCTTGAATAGTCCAATAATTTCTTAGCATTGCTCAGTGGCTGCAATATCAATTATCTTTCCAAAAATAGTGCTTTTCCTTGTTCGTTAGGCTTTAAAATTTCTAAATCAGTTTGTTCAGAATTTTCCTTGCCTTAACTGAGAATGAGTTCATCAGAGGAAGAAGTTGAAAGACATGTGGTCACGACATCGAACTCCAGCAAAGTAGACTATAGCAAAAATTAGATATTTGACTCTGGATGCTCAAACCACATGACTGGTGATAAAGAAAAATTACATGAGCTATTAGAATACAAAGGACGAGGCATTGTTGTGACAGCGAACAATTCCAGACTTCCAATCACACACATTGGTAAGACAAAAATTACATCAAACCATGGATCTAATGAAGTTCAGCTACAAGATGTCTACCATGTCCCGGGCATCAAGAAGAATCTACTATCAATAACTCAACTCACTGCTCCAGGCAATTTTGTAGTTTTCGGCCCAAATGACGTCAAAGTATATAAAGATTTTAAGGTCATTGGCATACCATTCTTGGAAGGTAAGAAACAAGAGTCTATCTACGTAATGTCTGCAGAGTCAGCATACGTGGACAAGACAAAGAAAAATGAGACAGTTGATCTCTGGCATGCACGCTTGGGACATGTAAGTTATCACAAATTGAATGTGATGATGAAGAAAGTCATTCTCAAAGGTCTTCCCCAGCTTGAAGTCAGAAATGATACAGTCTGTGCAGGATGTCAGTATGGGAAGGCACATCAGCTGCCATATGAAGAGTCTAAATTCAGAGCTACACAACTGCTGGAGCTTGTCCACTCGGACGTATTTGGTCGAGTCAAGCACCCATCTATAAGTGGATTCCAGTATATGTTGACATTTATAGATGATTACTCCAGATACGTGTGGGTGTTCTTTATGAAAGAGAAATCAGAGACATTAAAGAAGTTCAAAGAATTTAAAGAGAAAGTTGAAAAAGAGGTAGGAAGAAAGCTTCAATGCTTGCGCACAGACAATGGGGGAGAGTACACTTCAAAAGAATTTATTGAATATCTAAACAAGCATAGGATAAGGAGGCAATTGACTTGTCCCAACATGCCACAGCAAAATGGTGTGGCCGAAAGGAAGAATAGACATCTCGCAGAGGTGTGTAGGAGCATGCTTCATGCCAAGAATGTGCCGGGAAGGTTTTGGGCCGAGTGTATGAGAACTGCAGCTCATGTGATCAATAGGCTTCCTCAAGTCAAGTTGGGATTCGTGTCTCCCTTTGAGAAGCTGTGGAACATGAGACCCACGGTAACTCACTTTCGTGTATTCGGAAGTATATGTTATGTGTTTGTGCCTAGTCATCTTTGCAGTAAATTTGATAAGAAAGCCGTGCGGTGCATTTTTGTGGGATATGACAATGAAAGGAAGGGATGGAGATGTTGCGATCCCAAAACCAATCGAATTCACGTGTCTCGGACCGTTGTGTTTGATGAAGCATCATCATGGTGGTCATCTCAGCAAGTGTCACTACCAGATTCAAAAGAAATGGAAGAGATATTGCGAGAGAATGATAATGATCAAAGAGGTCCATCACAACCAAGGTCGACAGAGAAGGATGTGGAACAAACTCCATGGCAAACAGGTGTTTACGAGAGGCCGTTAACAGAAGGAGAAGAGTCTACACAAGAGGAAACAAGACAAGAGACTCCAGAATTAAGGAGGTCGACTCGAGTACGAAGGCCAAATCCAAGGTATGTGAATGCAGCTCTAGCCGTAGAAGACTCTGAAAAAGAGCCATCATCATTTGAAGAAGCTATAAAGAGTGACCAATGGCAGAAGGCGATGAAGGAAGTGATTCAAGCCTTGAAGGAGAATCAAACTTGGGATTTAGTACCCAAGCCGAGAGATGTCAAACCTATATCATGCAAATGGGTTTATAAGATAAAAAGAAGACCTGATGGATTAGTTGAAAGATATAAGGCTCGCTTAGTTGCTCGTGGATTCTCACAAGAGTATGGTGTGGACTATGATGAGACGTTCAGTCCAGTGGCAAAAATCACGACAGTACGAATACTGCTCGCCCTTGCAGCAAGTAAATCTTGGAAGCTGTGGCAGCTGGACGTAAAGAATGCTTTCCTCCATGGAGAACTAGATCGAGAAATCTATATGCAACAACCACAAGGATTTGAAGATCACACTCATTCAAAATACGTATGCAAGTTGAGGAAAGCACTCTATGGATTGAAACAAGCACCACGAGCGTAGTATGGTAAAATTGCAGAATTCTTGGTCCAGAGTGGATACTCAGTTTCACATGCAGATTCAAACTTATTTGTTAAAAATCGAGAAAATAAGTTGGCTGTAGTACTAGTTTACGTTGATGATCTAATCATCACTGGCGATGATGAAGGCGAGGTTCTGCAAATTAAGAAAATCTATCAATCCGCTTCCAGATGAAAGAGCTTGGCGAGCTAAAACATTTTCTTGGACTAGAAGTGGATTGAACAAAAGAAGGATTATTCCTATGCCAGCACAAGTATGCAAAGAACTTACTCAAAAAGTTTGGAATGCTCGAGTGCAAGCCAATCTCGACTCCTATTGAAGCCAATGCCAAACTGTGTGCCTTAGAAGGAAAAGAGTTGCAAGATCCTACTATGTATCGCCAACTAGTTGGAAGCTTGATCTATTTGACATTGACACGTCCAGACATAGCTTATGCTATTAGAGTTGCAAGTCGCTACAAGCAGGAGCCAAGGAAGCCACACTTAGAAGCCGTACGACGAATTTTAAGATATGTGAAAGGAACACTAGACTACGGCATTCTCTACAAGAAAGAGAGAATGTAAGTTAGCTGGCTACTGTGACGCAGACTATGACGTTGACCATGACACTCGACGGTCAACCACTGGGTATTTGTTTAAGTTGGGCTCAGGCTCTATATCATGGTGCAGTAAAAGACAACCAACTGTCTCATTGTCAACTACTGAATCAGAGTACAGAGCAGCAGCAGCAGCAACTCAAGAAAGTACGTGGTTGAAATTACTCTTGAAAGATCTCCACCAACAAGTAGATTATGCAGTACCTCTATACTGTAATAATCAATCAGCTATCCAATTGGCGGAGAATCCAGTGTTTCATGTAAGAATGAAACATGTGGAGATTCATTACCATTTTGCTAGAGAAAAAGTCTTACAAGGAGAGATCGAGATGAAGAAAGTTAACACCAACAATCAGGTAGCAGACATTCTCACGAAAGGCCTTAATGGAATCAAATTCGATGACTTTCGCATGCAGTTTGGAATGACAAGAAGAGCAACTTGTGTTGAGGGGGAGAATTGAAAATCAACACAAGAAAGCAGAATCCTCCGGAAGTTTCTTTACCAACCTTGATCTTTATGGTTGTGGATATTAATATTTTCTAGATTTTTCTTGAGTAGTCTTGCACCAACCTTGAGCTAGGATGTTTCACCAATATGCTTGAAAGGGCTAGAAGGTTCACCACCGACTTCCAACTAGTATAAATAGGTGTTGGGTGTGTGTGTTGTAATATACAATGAAGCATGAGTGAAAATCAACAAGGTTATGTGTGTGTGTGCTGTCGTGAGAGAGAGAGCAAGTAAGTGAGAGACAAAAATTAAGAAAAGTAATATTTGTGAGTTGTGTTAGTGTGAGAAGTTAAATAATAGTTCAGAGGTTCACGTCTCCTAAAGTATTGAGTGTGTACTGTGTATTTATTTAATTTAATATAATAAAATTATCTATTTCACTTGAGATAGTGCCATCCTACCTTAACAGGGAATAAGTATCCTAGTGGTGTACTTTATCATTGATATGTTTCCTTGAAGCTATTAGTTAGTCGTAAAGAATCTCTTGAATAGTCCAATAATTTCTTAGCATTGCTCAGTGGCTGCAATATCAATTATCTTTTCATTTTCGTATTATCTTCCCACGTAAACTTTAGATACTTGCTGGTCATTTCGCATGCCGGGTGCTTCCATTTTTCTTTTTCTTTGATATATCCAGCAGATAGATACGCTGATTCTAGTTTTGGCACTTTTGAAATGAAAGATGTAGTCCCAATGATTCTCATGTGCCCAGTGTGTCTTGTTAATTCTTATAAAAGGGGAAACTAATTTAGTAAAGGTAGGTGCTTTTCTCAAGTGATGCTTTCTTCTCTGGATATGTGCATATTTGCTATTCTTACCATGCTTTTGTCTTTCTGATTCCCAGGAGATTGATCATGTTGGTTATGTCCATCTTGCTGGACTAGCAGAAATAGTGCATAGCAAAGTTATTTTTATTGGTGATTGATCATGTAAATTATGTCCATCTTGGAGGAATACTAGAAATAGTGATTTTCCTTGTTCGTTAGGCTTTAAAATTTCTAAATCAGTTTGTTCAGAATTTTCCTTGCCTTAACTAAGAATGAGTTCATCAGTACGCAGGCTTGCATCACATAATTGTAAGTATGGACTTTTTAATTAAATTATTCTCTGAAGCCACTCTGTTTGATGATTTGATATCCTTCCCCAACAGGAATGAAGGAGATGATACTATTGCACATGCTACACTTGAAAACTAGTGGGATTGGACCCACAGATAGATATTGAGGTATGCCAATTACTTATTGAATGAGATAATAAATATAAGACAAATTAAAAGATAAGTTATTTTTTTATCAAAACAAAAAAGTAAATTATTAGGAGATGTTTTATTTTATTTTATTTATTTCTTAAGCTATACTATTTTTATGACTGTCAATTTTTAATTTGAGTCCTTTTACATGTTTGGAAAAAGTGATAGGAAAAATTGTCAGGGATGCACTAGTTGCATTCATTTTATAACTGTTTTCACTATAAGTACAACTAAACGAAGGAAAAAAGAATTAATTATCTTTTTGTTACACAATAAATCTAACTAGTTACACAATAAAATACAGTTGATTATATTTTCAAATAATTTTTTGAAAATTTTTCCTCCCGCTGTTAAACTTTTCCCTTCTAATTATTTGTTTACTTTATTTTATTCACTTTTCAATTTTCAATCATGAAACCGCATCCTTGAAGGAAATTCCTCCTATAACGCGGATGTGTGTATTATTTTAATTCAAAAATAAGTTAATTGAATCGCCTAACGGCTATATAAACAAACACCCCAGACCCCACTCTCAGTTTCGGATCAATTCAGTGGCTTTCCATTATGCCCTCTAATTAATTAACTTCTTCTATTTCCCTCCTCTCTTCCTCTCTCTCTCTCTCTCTCTCTCTCTGACATCCGATTTGGCCAGTTTCTTTGTTCAAGATTGATGCATCTCTTTTCCAGTATCTTTCTTTCTTCCCTTCCTATAATAATTGTTATTGCAACCGACTCAAGTCCCACTCACAAGATATCACCCCCGCATAATATCATCAAGGTCCCGCGCTCGTCATACCCATTTTAACGGTAATTCTCGTACTTTGTTTACGTTTTTTTGGTTCTTTTGTCTGTCTACTTGTTTTCTTTTTTTATGATTCTTTGCAGAAATTTTTTTTTTCTGTCTACTGATAATTCTTGGTTGTCTTTTTTCGCCGTAACGGAAACTGCAGCCTAACGCGCTGGGAATTGAAGACCCATGGGCAGGCTGCGGTTACCGGCGGCGTCTCAAGGCGGGGAGATGGTGGCTAAGATGTTGTACTTTGAAGACAGAGCGGAGTTTCCTTTTCTTTTTCTCTGTTTTTTTTTTTTCTTTTTTAAGTTAAAAAAAAAATCTATCCAATCTACTATTTATATTTCTATTTTTCTACCTATTTTCTTTCTTTTTTTGAATCTCCAATTCCTCTGCTAACCTCTTATCGCCTTTCTTGACAGTAATTGTGCGCTTCTTCTATGGGCTGTGCACAGAGGCTGTAGTTAACCATTAATTCTTATCCGTTCCCAAATCTTTTTGTGTAATTAGTCACCAATTTTGCTTTGTAGTTCAATCTCGGCTTCTCGTTCTATTTTTCTTTCTTTGTTTCCCTTTGTTTATTTGTCCAAATTCTGTTTTTCCCTAAGGAAATATTGTTTTCAGGTAGATGTCTTCCATTACCAATTCTTGGTCTGTGAAATTGCGCTAATCCTAATTTGTTTGTCTCAGCCAGATTAGTGCTATGAGTCTTTTTCTTCTCGACTCCATGCTACTTGAGAATGCTTTATGATTGACTGGTTTTTCCATCATGTGAAATCATGGTCATATTAGCTCTCTGTTATCTTCCCAAACAGAGACGAAGGAGATGAACAGTACAAAGGTTGACACTTGAAAACTAATTGGATTGGACTTCCTGAAGGACAATGAGGTAATCCTATTACGGTACAGATGACTGGCAATTTTTGATTCTTTGTTTTTCTGATTTTATTTGCGTTTCAATTTTCAAACACATAACGGGCACAAAACCGCTTCCTTGAGGGCAATCCTCCCACAATGTGGATTCGTATGTTATTTTATTTTAATTTAACAGTAACTTAATTAATTTCCCTAACGGCTGTATAAACAAACAGCCCACTCTCAGATCAAGTCAGTTTCTTTCTTCCAAGATTGATGCTCTCTTTTCCAGTATATTCTTTCTTCTGTTTCTATAATTGTTATTGCAATCATTTCCTCTTAGAAATCACCCCCGAAAAAATGTCATTAATATTCCGCACTTTTCATATCTATTATATGTAACGGTAATTCTGGGATTTTGTTTACATTTTTTTTGTTCTGTTGTCTGCTTACTTGTTTTCTTTTGTATGATTCTTTTTGGAAATTTTTTTTCGTCTATTGATAATTCTTTTTTGTGTTTTTTTTTTTTTTTGGGCTGTAAGGGAAACTACGTAGGTAAGGCGCTGGGTCTTGAAGACCCATGGGCTGGCGGCGGTTGTCGGCAGCGTCTCACCGCAGGGAGATGGTGGCTAAGATGCTGTGGTTTGAAGAACAGAGCGGAGTACGAAAGTTGGGTCATTTATCGTTAATCTATTACTGTTTTTATTTTTTATTTTTTATTTCTACCTTTCCCAGTTTATAATCTTTTTTTTTTTTGGTTTAATTTTTTGGGAATGCCTTGAATTAGCCAACTGGTGGAACTTCCACGGTGATGTCAATTGTCCTTCTTGTTGGTTTTTCTGGAAAGGACGAGACTTTGCCGCTCCATTTGTGGAAGCAATCTCCTTGTGCTAGCTTATGAAGCGAAACTAGTGGAACAGTCAGAAAAGTAATAGCTTACCAAAAATAATGTTTTGGCCCATTTTTGGTTCTTTTCTTTCATTTTTTTCCCCTTTCTCGTTCTGCAGTTTCTCCATATGCCACTTACTCTTGGCAAGATTGGCCACTTACTCAATCTTTCCTTTCTACTTTTCCACCTTTTCTTTTTAGTTCCTTTTGTCTGTTTTCATCTCCTTATCTAATACTTTTAAACTGAAATTTTCAGGAAGCTACTTCTACAGATGCTACTTCTAAAGAACCAAGAGATAGGATGCTTTCAATTCAAGTGAGTCATTCTTTTAACTAAATTTAATTATGTAATAACCAGAATCTTACTGGACCATGTGGCAACTTTGGATGCTTACATGCATGGAATGGGGGACACTCTTTCATTATGTTGCTGCCACCTTATGTATAGGTGTCAAGCTACTAGACCATATGGCAACCTTGGATGCCTACATGCATGGAATGGGGTACACCTCTCTCATTATATTGCTACCACCTTGGGTATCAACCTATTGTCTTTTATCATTGTTCATTGACACATCACCCATAAATGTGGCACTTTGTGGTTCTTTTGAAGAAGCCGTTGTAGCTTCTCTTCCTTTTATATATAGCCTTAGTTTTTCCTTAAAGTGAACGGTTCCAATAGCCACAAAAGTCTTGCCCAATTCCTTTCTCTTTGCAATACTATCTGCAAGAGAATTTACAACCCTATTTGATTTCATATAATCTCCCTTTGGTAAATGTCTAGACTTTTAAAAACACTAGTACCTTATAGATTAATTTAAGTCCAGTTGTAAACTTATTTTAATATTTATTTGGTCTGTTTAGATCCTCGGAGACCACTAGACCATCACTTGCGCCGAGCTCGTGAATCTCAAAATAGCTAAATTGCTATGAGTAATCTTGACACGTATAACGCGCTAGATTACCTTCATTGTTTATTTATATTATTTGATATAATTTTTATCTAGTATATGAATAATCATTTTCTATGGTTTAAATTAATAAATTATATTCTAAGTGATAATCCTCGATAAAGAAGAGTGAGTTGCTATATTTAATTATTATATTGATATTTATACCTGTTTCTTGTAACCATAAATACTTGAAGAATTGCTACTGTTGAAATTTAAGATAAGCACGGACATATCAAATAGGGACAGGTTACTAGGCGCTCAGCTACCGGAGACTGCGGTAGACAGTGTGCAGACTGAGCTTGCATTTGTGGTACAACTCAGTAGGTAGGTGACCACTATTGACGGTGACGGGGGAGTGAGAGTGTTGGCTGGCTAACTTTTATGAAGTATTTATTATGATTCGATATGCCTGTTGCTCTGCTCTCTAGTTATGTCCGTGAGATATTTACTAAACCTGCGACCTGGAGTTACATCTATATTATTTTAGACATGTACCTATTTATTTAATCCATTCTGATCATAGTTAGTATATTCACTCTCCCGTTTTATGCGCGTCAGGCTTATTCACTGAGATATTCGTATATCTCACTCTTTATTTTTCTTTTAAATTATTTTCAGGCTTTGAGACTCGAGTCCTTAGTACACGTTCGGAGCGTTCCTAGAGGCTGCTGGGGGTACTTTCTTGTGTTTATGTGTTTATATATATAGTAGATTCTGCTGATACGGTTTTTTTTTGTATGCCGATATATATATTTTCTAAGTTGTAAGACTAAGTCCAATTTGCTGGACCTTAGTTTTTCTAAACATTTGGGCTTGTACCACCTTTTGTTTATGATAAACACTTGTGTTGTTTCAGCCTTTATTTTGAATCGAGAATTCTGCTTTGTCGTTTCCTTCATTTAAGGCTTGCGATTGTCTCGAGGTGGGTCCTCCATCTGAGATAGTCGCGCCGGTCACATGCTCCAAAGTTTGGATGCGACAAATTACTTAATGTTTATAATGTTGTTCCCATCAAAGTTTAATAGTTTTCGCAGAAGGAAATGTTTGTTCAATTGAGCAGTTTTATTGGAATGCATTTTGGGTTTGACGGGTTTGGTGCTTACTGTTAACAGCGTTAATCATTCTGGTCAGAGTTTGTTCAAAAAGCATTTAAGGCTGCATCTCATACAAAAACAGAGGATTCTTATCTATCATGTCGGTGACTATATTGGAAGGTGAAAGTTCATTTTTGTGCTTATTCAGATATTTCATATATGCAGCCATTCAGGTAAAGATCAAAACCAACTTTATGTTTTCTTCCTTCACACATTCTCTTGGAAAAATTGGTAAGTTTATACAAATCTCTATGTGTTTTTGTTTTTTTTTTCTTTTTATGTTATAGTATAAAGACTCTTCAAAATTTATAATTGCTTACCAATCTACTGTTAAGAACAATAGTTTAAATGTTAAATCATCAATGGTTTGTTCTTTTTTTCATGTTTTTTCAGGCTTCATTGGAAACATGGTTAGAGAATGATAATGTAGATGGGAATAAAAAACACTGTCACGCTGATGAAGAATGGTGCCTGTTTCAGGCTCACTATCTCCTTTTGCCTTTTGTTCTCCTGTCTGAAATTTTGTTTTATCTTCACAACTCAAACACCTCACCTTCCTGAAAAAAAAAAAAAAAAAAAAAAAAAGAAAAGAAAAAGCCCAGAGAATTAAAGTTAGAACATTGACAGTATGCAAACAAAGTCGAACTTGCCTTCCATCATGTCCACAAATATTAAATGCCACCCATGTAATCCGGACCCTCAGCTGAAAACGGGTCAAAAAAAAGAGACGTATATCAAGATCAACATTATACAAACTGAAGAGGGGGAGAGCAAATGATATATTAAGTATATGCTTATCTCCAGGAAAGGAAAATCATAAGTAAAGGGGCAACAACTCTAGCCAATCAATTGTTGAGTGATCAGTTCTGATTGTTGCATTGCAGCTTCTAGATATGTTATGATGATCATCTTCACTGATGTAGTTAAACATAGAGAACAAAATACCAACATATTCTGAGAAATGGATCCAAGCTGAGTATATCAGAGTTTCCACTTACCAGGGTGCTGGTGTTATTATCTGTCAAGAATCATCTAGTCACACAACACACTAGCAGAATATGGCATTGATCAGTTGGAGGATATAAGTCAATGTTGAAGCAGAATATCACAAAACTGCAAAAGGCAAAAGATTATGCAAAGGGTTTCTGATGGCCGTTAGAGGCTATAAGCCACTTGGAAAAAAAGCTCAAGCAGAAATACGTAAACTACATATAGCTTTCCTACTAAGAAAATTGGCCAAATTTTCTTAAAAGCTCTACAGATATCACCACCATTGGATCAAATAGCATCCAAACACTGGCCATATAATGCAAAAGGTACAGAAAGCTCCCGAACAGTCGTGGTTGCCTGTCCACAACATTCTGCAACTATGGTGGATGCTGCTAATGCCAGCTAGGAGCAACATATAAGAACAAAAAAATCACGACAAGCTTCAAAGAGATCATCCATGATGTAACTGATATACTGCCAATGGCTTTAGGAATTCGAAGATTTATTTGAATCTCTGATGATTCCGTGAGAATTTAATTTTTCTATTCCGATAATGAAAGTGTGTTTAGCTTGACCTCCCAAACCATTAGTTGTCATAGACACATCGTAATATGTTTATCATACAGGTTAATTTCTCTATCACTATGTAGCTGCCAAATATCAGAAGTAAATGCCACAGAATGTAAAGAGATCATCTCTGCTACAAAAAGGCAGTCATTTTACTCTCGAATTTCATTTTTCAAAAAAGAAATCTTAATGATTCTCCCTTCTCTTTGCCTTGCTTCTTGGAATAAAAATCCTGGGTTATCTCTCTTTTCATTTTATTTGCATTACATCCCTTGTAAACCAATGGGAACAAAATATTCTCTTCCAACACAAGATATGCAGGAAATTTCAAGAATTTTTCATTGTTTATGTTATGGAAAATAACATAACTGTCTCGGGTGACTTTAGCACAAAAAAAAAAAAAGAACTGCAGAAGCAATGCAAGTCTAACAGCTAACTGCAAAGTTGAAAATATACATAAAGCTTTGTTACTCGCCCATACACCTGAGCAGAAGAGTATTTGGCAAACTGTTCACATGCATTAGATTCGTCACCTTTTGCTGCCACACATGCACTTGCAATAAGTATTTGAGCTGTAACAATAAGTATTTGAGATGCATGTAAAACAAATATATCAAAAAAATAAACAGTTTTGACAAAATCACAAAAAACCATACCTATGAAACTTGATGTAGTGAGTGAAACAGTGTCTGGTTTAATTCGTTGTTGGGAATAAAAAATCAACAGTAGCAATTTTCGGCCCAATCTGCTTACAACATATACTTAAGTCCACTAGACAATAATAAATTTAATGAAAGCTAGTCATGTGAACTATGAGATCCACAAACTTCAGCTCCAATTGATTCCTCACACATCATAAATGATCAGTAGCTATAACATGTGTCTACATTCACAAGCCTTCTTCACTCAACTCACACCATAAAAACCCGGACTTTGTTTCCACAAAGACAGGAAGACATCATTATTTCACGCACATTCTAAACTGAAAGGAACAAAAAGAATGGCCACAAAAGTTATTCAAAAGGGAACAAAACAGTATGATCGGGACCACATCATCCCTCAGGCACCTGAGGATGGTTCATACACTGAGTAGAAAAGATGCTAACACATACCTTGAATGTAGATTTCACAGTTCTCTGTGCTGGTTCAACTTTAATGGCTATAACTCTACAAATTTCAGTGGCCTTAACGAAATGAATCATGTTAATGCAATACAAGTTCTAGAAATTCTTATGGACGATATCATGCATCAATCTCACGGTCTCACCTTAATCCTGTCACCTGGCTTTCCAACATCACTAGTATTTTATGCATCAATAAGCTCACCGTTGGCAATAAGAACAATTCCCAGCTACCATGCTTTTAATATTAAAAATCAATTGTAGGTTCTTAAGGAAAAAAATTTTATCAATTCCTGTCACAAATCCCATTCCTTCTTCATTTAGATGTTAATGAGCCATTGACTCGATTATCAAGCTCATCTGAGTTTGCACGTTTTAACTAGAGGTCTATTGGTTGCAATTAAACAAACATGCATCAAATAGGATGAAAATTAAGCAAATAAAATCAACAAGTACTCATCTAAAAATCTACTGCTACAGATCAAAGGCAGAGATGGGAAAGATATGCATAAAATAAAATTCATCTACCATGGGAGTGCATCCTCATTATAAAATTTTTGAACATAATGAGGAACGAAAGTTATATGTTTTCTTGCTGATGGCACAATGCCCATGAAGTATGAACTTAAGTCTAGATATTCAGTAAAGAAAATAAGAATAAAGATGGAATTTACCTGCACCAATTATGAGCTATTTTCATGGAGTTCATAGTATGTCTGTGTTTATGCAAAACAAATCACATTCAGTCAGATATACAGTGCAGTGTAGACAACAAATAGCCCACAGCAATTACCTCTATCCATATCCATGGGGTCAGAGATGTAGACACAGACAAGGCACGTAAAAACTGCTTCCCTCATCTCCATTATTATAGAACTTTCATATGTCATTCCCTGCCATAGCACCATCTTTTCAGTATCTAACCAAAAAAAAAAAAAAAAGAAAATAAAAACATGCAAACGGGTCAAGTAACAGAAATTACACATCTTCAGTAATGCAACCATTGTCAAAATCAAGTAGAAAGAAGCTAACAAGAAAAAAAGGGATACTGCAAGTTTCTAATTAAGAAAGGGAAGTCACCGGAAGGGTTGAGATCTCTCTTGGTATTGGAGGCCTTAAGATTAGAGATCCTAATTCACCATCACTTTTGACTTTTCTCTTTAAACTCAAACAACAAGAAAAAAAGAAAGGAACTATCAAGGACAAAGTTAAAAAAAAAAAAAAAAGAAAAAGCAACAGAGGGAAAATAGAAATTGCAAAATTAACAGAGAATTAAAACAAAATAAAGAGCTGCACCACCCTATTCCACATCTTCTCAGAGAGATCAGAGATCAAGAGTAAATCCAGAGGCAATAATTCCAAAATTCATGCCCCCAGCACTCTATATCTTCAAGTGCAATTATATTGTCTGGCGGTGAAATGCCTGTTGGCGCCTGGGTCCTGAAAGACCCAGTGCATCCTTGTCTTTCTGCCAGCAAGATTACGTTATGGTAACAGATGTCCCCTTACCACAAGAAAATAAATAAACAAAAACAATATGAAGATGATTGACTTAATGTATAATTGAATCGAAACAGAAAGATAAAAAAAAAAAAACGTTTCTTGCTGTTTCACCAGTTTTGCTACATAAGCGAAAATGGAGCGCTGTAGTCTCGTTGTTTCCAGAAACCAATTGGAAGGAAAATTGATATGGTCATGGAAATTGGCACCAGACTGCTAATTCAACGGAATCCCAAAAATTTTTTTTTGAAAAAAGGATTATAAACTACAGTATAAAGGCAACACAGGGGAAAGGTAGAAATTAAAACAATTAACAGATTAACGACAAATTACCCAACTTTCGTACTCAACTCTGTGTCTTCAAATCACTAACATCATAGCCATCATCTCCTGGATCTTCAAGATCCAGCGCGTTCGGGGTGTAGTTCCGTCACGGCATAAAAAAAAAAAAACAATAAAGAATTATCAATAACGGGAACAAGAAATCCATAAAGAACCATAACAAAGAATACAAGCAATCAGACACAAGAACGAAAGAAACGTAAACAAAGTCCAAGAATTACTGTCGCACAAAATGGAGCAGCGAGCGCAAACCACAGTAAACAAGAATAAGTATGAAGAGCGCCGAATCTTGGTGATATTATTTGGGGGTGATTTCTTTTACTAAGGGGGAATGGAATTGACTGCAATAACAATTTTAGGAAGGGAAGAAAGAGAGATACTGGAAAAGAGATGCATCCATCTTGATTCTTGAAGAAAGAAATTGGCCACCGCCCACGGAGGAGATCAGACAGAGAGAGAAACAGAGAGAGAAAGGAGGGCGGAGGAGAGGAGGGAAACAGAGAAACTTGATTAATTAGAGGGCATAACGGAAAGCTACTGATTTGATCTTTGAGAGAGGGAGCGTGGGGTGTTTATATAGACGTTAGGTTACTTACTTTATTAATAAAATTAGATACAAATCCTCGTTTCCGGGGGAATATGATTCCTTTTAGGACAGGGATTTGTGACCGTTATATATTTAAATCACATATAAAATAGAAAAAGAAATAATTAAGATTATAAATTACAACACAACACTGCTTTTTCTATTTAATTGCATTACTTGTTTTATTTTTAACTTTTTCGCTCTTTATTTATCATTTTAAAATGTTATATTTGATCTATAAAGAGATTTTTAATTTGACTCACATTTTTTTTAGTATAACTTATTCATTATCTTACACTAAAAAATGAGTGAGATTCACTTAAAATAAAAAAATAAATTTATGTAGTGTAAGATAATGAGTGAGTTTTACTCATCAAAGAAGAAATAAAATTAACAAGCACTTTAATATAATATATTATAGAAATTATATCTAAGTTAATTTTCCATTTAGATGCATAAATGAATAATATTAATTTATGTTTATGTAAAATTTTATAACCCGTTAACTTAATTCTTTTTTTTTTCAATATGTAATGACTTGATTCATATCCTTAGAACGTCTGAACCCAAAAAAAAAAAAAAAAAATCTCAAAAATCCTAGTTTTTGTGCAAAGCTATTTGAATTCAAATGCATATAGAATGCGTTTGGTACACAGAATGAAAAGTGCAGTATATGATAGTATAGATTAATATAACATAAGATAGGCTAGATTACTAGCATATACTATATTTAGATGTTAACAAATAGTATAGAATAGTTATCCTATTTAATATTTGGATGATATGGGATAGAATAGTATAGTATATCAAAATTACTTTTTTACCCTTAGAGATAATTGATTTATATTTACTATTAATTTTAATATTTTTATTAAAAATAATTAAAATTAAGTAATGAAATTAATATTTATTTTACATATTATTATACATTATATTGTTTATAATTTTTCAATTTTGTTTAAAAAATATTTTTTAAAATTAAGAATTAATTTTATTTATACAAATAAATTTTAAAATACCAAAAAAAAGAGACTAATATTTTTTTTAATTTTTTGAGGAAAAAATAAATAAATTTTAAAAGATAAAATTTCAAATTTATATGAAAAAAATGAAAGAATGAGCACAAGAGAGAGAGAGAGTGAGGAGAGAGAAAGGAAGGGAGGAAAGAGGAGGGAGGGGAGAGAAAGGGAAGAGAAAGAGACGAGGAGTGAGAGAGAGAGAAGAGGGACGAGAGAGAAAGGAAAGAGAGAGAGAGACGAGGAGTGAGAGAAAGGAAAGGGAGGAGAGAGAAAGGAAAGAGAGAGAGAAGAGGAGTGAGAGAGAGAGGAGGGAAGAGAGAGAAGATGAGAGAGAAATGAATTTTTTAAATTTTATGTTACTTTTTTAAAAAATATTTAAAATTTATTTTAATTAAGAAGATAATTTAGTAAATATATAATTTATTAACACTAGCCCATGATGTGAGATAAGCTAACCCATAAGAATTAGAAAAATAATACTATTTCATATTCATGGGAGAGTAAACTCACACTAGTCTATTCTATACCAATCTTATTAACCAACCAAACATAAACTAAGGTGAGATAGTTGGCCACTAACCTAACCTAACCTAACCTATCCTATCATATCTCATGAAATAAATGCACTCATACTGTCTTGTCTTTTTATCCAAGATTCACTTAAAGATAAATACATGCATGTTCATTTAGATTGAAATTTAGATATCTGGCAATATTTCATTGTACAACATTCATCAATTTTTTTGCACTACTTCACGAAAGATCTTAATTTAAGTAAACTTAAAGAAACTTCAACGAAAACCTTGATTTTTTTTTTATTTTTGGTCAAGCCTTGACCTTCTAAGTTGTTGCTGTACAGTAATGGTCTATAGCACTTGTAGGTGTGTTGCATTGCTTGCCAGAACATTCGCCAATACATATTGTTCTTTGCTTTCAGTTTGACAGTTTCTCAAAATGAAGATGTGGTAAAGCATATTCACCTTCAAAAGATTGACAATCAATATGACAAGATTTTCACTTTGACATTCGCCTATACAAAGCGTGCCGGTAGTTGGCCTCCATTAAATAATTTAAATTGATAACTTCAAACATGGTGACAAAGATGTAAAACTTACTAGCAGGTTATTACACTCAAAATGCTATTCCACCAAAATATATAACTAAATAAAAAGAGTGAATAAGACATGGATGCAATTGAAGAGGCTATTTGAAATAAGAAAGTAGAAGAGAAGTGGCACATGTAAAATAGTTGCTTATGGTTAAACTTACCAGCAGAGGTGAGCAATTGACTAGAAAATGGAAACACCAGTTTGCTTATGCACGTTGGAGGTCTTGCAAGCACACCAATCTGCGAACCTGTTAAAAAAAAAATTGTAGTCCACCATGTATTGGCTATTAAATCAAAGCTAATGACGGGGTAGGACATACTTTGGAAATCATGGTGACAACATTCCTGGTGTTGCTGTATTAGTGAAGTCAGCCTTGAGCTTGGAACAATTCCAGCAGCACCAATGAAGCAGCTCCATCAGCTAGCCAGGAGCACCAGCAACAGTAGAGGAGCAAAACAAGCAGCTTCAGCAGGGCCAATACACCTCCAACAGCAGCACCTTCTTTCACAGAAAGGAAAGCAGCTTGAAAGCCAACAAAGAAGGCTGAAAACGACCAATCAACTTATCCAATCCCAGCAAAGAATCAGTACCAGCAAAAATAAATTGCAGTAGCAAAGGACCATGCAGCAAATTTAGCAACTGGGAATGTGAATGTGACATGTTGCAGCAGCCTAGAATGTAACGAATGTGACATGTCGCAGTGTTTCCATGTATTGAAACCATCAAAATATTCTGGAATGATGGTTACTTGGTTTAAGAACCAAGTCTATTGTACTATAAAGCAATGTAGGCAAATTGAAAACATAATAGAGGAGAATTGCTGCATTTGAGAGCATTGTTCCAGCTTCAATTTCCTGTTTCATTGTCCTAAGAAATTAAACAAAACACATCAAGAACACTACACACAACACCTGGCATAGAAAATTTTGGATAATTATACGTCATTCCATCCCTTTTTTAGGCCTTGAATTTGCCATCTACTGCTAGCTTCCACCGTGATATAAATATCCTTCTTCTTGTTTGTCCTGGAAGTAGCAAAACTTGGTTGCTTTGATCCATGTTGCAGGTAATCTTCTCGTGCTATATGCTCCAGAAGAAGAGTAGCTAAGCTCGTTGCTTGACAGCTCATGTGGGCAAACATCCTTAAACTGGCGGAACAGTAAGAAAAGTTTTCATATCTTTTTTTGTCTGAGACATGACTTAGATCATATGCACTTTTGTTATCTGTGACATAAACATCTAGGTTCTGGAAGGTGGAGCACTTATTTTAAGTGACAGAAGCATTTGTTACAATTTTCAAGTTGACAAAATTGTCTGAAGTGCAAGGAACGCATCAAATTCTCCTTTTATCAGAATTTTGCTGCAGTATGTATTTTTTATTCTCCATTAGAGAGGATATTTATGTTCCTCCCTACTGGGTTTTTCTTGTCTGAGCTTGTAGGTCTGAAATTTGAACTGTTTTCTATTGTCTATTTCCACTCGGAACAGCGTACACTGTTAACATGATCAATGCTTGACTACTGATATTAGCACTGCAATTGCTGAACCTTCAAAAGCAATTGACCCACCTGAGACATTAAGGCAAATTAATTACCTGTGAGTGAAAGTTCTTGTGGCTGTCACTTTTGTGGCTTCAATTGTTTCTTGATTCTTTGCATAACATTGTGCGCCTAGGTGAGTGATCACTTTATAATTATATGGATCTTCGATCTGCCTTATGTTCATCATAGATGCTTGTTTCTTTATGCCTGCTGTAGCTTCAACTGTTTCTTGTTTATAACAGTCTCTTATCTATATCAAGCGTGGTGCTGAAGGGCATAGGACCTTTTCGTTGGTTGTTGGGGAAACATTTTCTGGATTGAATGATTTTCTAATGCCTCTCATCCAGCTATCATTGCAATGATGTTAATTTTCTATGAATTTTTTATTTTTTAACTCTTGATGCGTTATATTTATTGTGGCTCATTTTAAATTTTCTGTATTCTCAATGTTCTTCTCAGTATTTCAGATGCTTAAAAGGAGCAGAAACATGCATTGCTGATATTTTGTGCTCCTTTTTTTCTGGTTCTTGATCTCATTCTCAGACATGCTTTAGTTCCCAGTTCGTTAACGTGTAGATAGTCATTCCCAATTAATCAGAGTATGAGTTCCAGGAGCCAGCTTTAGCACTTGTACAGGAACAATCACCTTTCAAAGTTTCACGAGTGGCATCAGTTGGTAAGATGGGTGGCTTGTTGTGTTTGGGACCTTTTCCAGACCTGCATGTACTCTTTTGTGGGTGATAGTACTGCGTGCAAGTTCGACCTGCTTTATCAAAATAATTTAAATCTGCTAATAAAGTTTGATATAGCTGGCATCTAAAATAGTCCTAAAGGGTGTGCTAAGAGATAAATGTTTGATGTTGGTAAGTTGCAGAAACCTGGATTTGATGCCATGTCCAATAATGCTATGGAAGAGCTCCGCTCAGGAGCTCCAGTCAGATTCTGGTATTTCTTTTGGATTTGGGGGTTTTCCGAAGACATATTTTACATTTTTTTTCATTTATGCAACCTTTTCTGGTGTTGTCTATGTTCTAACATTAGTTCTCTCTTTTTTTTTTCTTTTTTTTTTCCTTTTTGGCATTTGAGTTGTTCCTCCCTGTTCCTTGTTTTCATCTTTTTTCAGGTGTTTGAGTTCCTTCCTGCCATGCTTCTAAAGATAACTTGAATATTGATCTTTTCTTGTCCGTGAATGGTAGGTGCAGAATTTGAACTGTTTTCCATTCTCCATTTGTGCTCAGAACAACATACACTATTGTCATGTTCAATGCTTGACTGCAGATGGTGGATATGCAGAACCAATAAAGGTTGTCTCAAGTGCTCATTTCTGAACTGGGTGACATTCTGCATTGAAACAAGTATCAAGGCTGTTTTTTACAGGTCCGTAAGGATTATGTCCCCTTTGTATGGAGGTTGGTGAATCTCTATCTGAAAGTTTCATTTATATAACAAAATTCCTCACTTGATATTTGATGCTTCCTTTCAAAAACCATGTGCAATTGACGCTGATTTAAGTGTCAAAATTTAGACTGTGATCATACAACTATATTGTTTTTATGTTTGGAGCAACAACTGCTGCTTACAATATGCTGCATGCTGCAGGTTGGTGAGTTATTGGTCCTTTAGTCTGCTCATGACTCCAGTCTACAGGAGTTATGTGTTGATGAAAACTTGCGGACATCTTGGTTTTGCTTGTGATTCCAGGTTAGTGCTTCTTTAAGTAAGCTTGTGATTCCAAGTGCTTTTGTGTTTCATCTGAGTTAGCTTCATCTATGGATTCCTCGAAAATATCGGAACTGCTTTGCTTGGTGTGCTTGAAGTGGAATTTGAGGGACAAAAATAATTTTTGTCGAGGTAATGCCACAATGACTTTTGTCTTGACAAGTTGCCTAAAGTGAACGTTTTTTTTTTTTTTTTGGAGCAAGCCTAAAGTGAAGTTAAAAGTACCTTAGTTACATGTTATTGGTCCTATTATTCTTTTTTTTTTTTTTTTTTTTGCATGTTTTGGATACAAAAGGTTAATCTTTTGAAGGATTTGGCTAATTTTATGCTAATGCTAAAAGGAATATTTTCCACCAAATTTATATCCCATAAATTTGAAATTGTGAGTTGGCACGATATCAAAACAAATTATTTAATCTTTTTCTACAGTTACGATAATATTTTCTTAAATTTTTTTCATATAAATTCTTAATCCTTCTTTTTTTTTTCTGAATCTTAATTCCTATTAAAATTATCTTATTAAATTTGTTTCAAATTTAATATATTAACGAACATTTTTTATTATTTGGAAATTTAAAACTTAAGTTTACTTCACATGTGTAATGTACATTTACGAACAAAAAAAAAAAAAAAGTAAAGTATTAAAAAGGGAAAAGCTTGAGAGGTGTAAAAAAAAAAAGTAAGGCACATTCTTGAAATCAAGATTAGAAAAGCATTGAATAGAATTGAATTGATATTTGATTTGGTTTGTGAAACCCTACAATATAATTATATTTTAACATTTTTTTCGTTGACTATATTTAATTTTCATGTTCATATACTCTAAGAAAAATTAAATATTGAATATACGATAATAAAGAATTACGCAGAGGAATGAAAATATATTTATGTCACAAACTATTTAATTTTTGTCTCAATGAGTTTTGCTTTCTTAACAAGAAGTAGAAAGTCCCTATCGTAGGGGGCCAAGGCACGTGTCAAAAATTAGGACGCATATGTTCAATTTTGTTTTTCAAAATGTGAAAACTTTTACAATGGATTGATTGAGTTGATTATCAACATTGTGTGAAAGAAATTAATGGAAGGAAGTCAAGGTAGTTAGAATTTGAACTTAGCTAATATAGCAGTTTAACTCTACTTGGGGAGAGGAACTCGTCCCGGGAGAAGTTCTTCAGTAACTCAAATAGATTAAGACGCTTTAACTTGAATATGAATTTAAGACCTTGTAGGGTTTACTTGTTAGTTATTGCTGCTGTTGTTCTTAATTGCTAATTATTGCTTTTGATTACTAAATGGTGTTACTAATTATTATTATTGATTGCTTAAATGAAATTATAATATTTTGATTAGATTAATATTTATTGTTTGTTGTTTAATAATGAGATGATCATTTTATCTATTATATTTTATTTTATTACCATAAATAAAGAAAGGGTTTTATGAAAGTATTTTGATCCAAATAATATCCATCAGCTGATGGATACGAAAAATAACCATAATCTACTTTTCCGTGGAAACAATGATTCACTCGATACTCTAACGCCCACACCAAGTATGGATTGAATTGTCTGTCTGAGAGTTATCAATTTTTATTAAATCTTTTATTATTCGCAATTCTGCAAATTATACAAATTTTTGTAGTAAGGAAAACAGCAATATTGTTAACGCAGATAAACTTAAAATGGACTATCAATAACATAGAATCTCATTGTTGATTATTTGTTTTAATGACTAACAAGGTCTCGCAATTAGGATCCAGTTAATCTAGGGATGGAAAATGTTTTCATCTTAGACATCTTTAAGGTGGATTGCATACTTTATTAAATACATGTCGAATTTCAAATAGTAAGGAAATTGTACAGTCATTTAATATTAGAAATCAAATTGAACACCGAAAAATTGACGATCGAGGTTAAATATATTTAGGACTCGTTTAGAGATACTATCAATATTTTGTTACTGTTTCTTACTTTTTATTTTTTTGTTTTTATTATTTGCTTAATTTTTGTATTTATTGCTATCAATTTTTTTTTTCTATAAGAATAAAAAAGTAGATAGACAAAGGATAGTGATAAAAATAGTAAAAAGAGTATGAATAGGAAGAGAAAAAATATAAAGAATGATTAATAGAGAGATAAAAAGTAAAAAGAATGGTTAGAGAGAGATGATAGAAAATGGATAGAAAAAGGGGAGAGAGAGAGGTAGAGAGAGAATGAGTAGAGAGAATGGTGAAGAGAGAAAAGGAGAGAGAGTGGGTAGAGAGAATGGTAGAGAGAAAAGAAGAGAGAGAGGGTACAGAGAATGAGTAGAGAGAAAAGTAGAGAGAGAAAAGGAGAGAGAGTGGGTAGAGAGAGAATGAGCATAGAGAATGGTTGAGGAAGAAAAAGGAGAGAGAGAGAGAGAGAGGGTAGAGAGAGAATGAGTAGAGAGAATGGTTGAGGGAGAAAAAGGAGAGAGAGAGAGCGAGTGGGTAGAGGGAATGATTTGACAGTGAAAAAGGAGAGATAGAGAGGGTAGAGAGATGCATAGAGAGACTAGTAGAGAGAGAAAAAGGCGAGACAGAGTAGAGAGAGAATGAGTAGAGAGAATGGTTGAGGGAGAAAAAGGAGAGAGGGAGAGTGGGTACAGAGAGATGAGTAGAGAGAATGGTTGAGAGACGAGGAGAGAGAGACGTTAGAGAGAGAATGAGTAGAGATAATGGTAGAGAGAGAAAAATGAGAGAGAGGGTAGAGAGAAAATGAGTAGAGAGAGAAAAATAGAGTGATAGAGAGAGGATGAGTAGAGAGAGATAAGGTGAAGACGGTGGATAGAAAGAGAAAAAATTGTAAGAGAAAACATTAAATAAAATGGAAAAATATCATTTCATTGTTTTTCCAGTTTGTTTTTTTTTTTGAAAAATACTTTCAACTTTTCAACAAAAAATAGAAAAACAAAACTATATTAAACATTTTTCTATGTTTTTGTGAAAATTAAATGAAAAACAGAAAATAAAATCCATTCCAAATGGACCCTTAATGTTTCCCTGAATAACTGCCTTCTTTTTTTATTTTTTATTTTTTTATTTCTGGTTGTTTTAAGGGCCTGGCTATTGAAATTACCAATATTTAATTTTATCCATCCTATCACTTCTCGTAAATTTTTCTTCTACAAGGCTATGACGAAAATAATTTTGTGACTCACTTTATTTTTTTGTTCTTCGCATTTTGATATAAATCAAACAAGAATTTTTAATTGAAGTCACAGTATCACCGAGAGAGCTTTATTATTCAGAACATTTATTTAACATTTTATTTTATTATATCTATTAACTACAAAAAGTGACTACCATCCTGCACATTGTACAGCCCAGTACTCAAGATAATTATAGCACGAAAATTTTAAGTACATTAGTGAAATGGGTTACTAAATATACGTTTTAGACCAATTTCATCTCTAAAGTAGAAGCAATCAGAACCCACCTAAGGAGTCTTGGATACATATATACATATAATTGGAAAAGGAGTAAGATACTCAAATTCATAAAAATCCTTAATAACAACATTACATAAGACATCTAATTATAATATCTAATTACACTCTTGATAATCCTGAAAATGAGATTCTACGTAATTATTCTTCTCTATCCCTTCTTCAACCGGTATTCAGAACTTAAGGATTTTATTAAGTAAGATGCCTCAATCAAAATCAAATTACAGTCAGAAGAGGGAGATAAAGAGCAGCATTACTCATACTTCTATGTAGCATTTTATTTTATTTTAATATAAAAAAATATAAACATAAACATAAAAATTAAGTAAATACCACACCACACGTGTGGTGTGTAGACACTGCTTTCATCGTCTAAACAAACTTAATGTATCGCCTGCAATTGGTATAGCCATATCGACTACAAGGCAGGTACATGTACATGAGTTCATCCAAGCAAAGAACAATTTCTATCAAAATGTCATCTGTCCCATCGTTGTAGCATCTCAAACGTATAAATCGCGGGCCAGTCATTTTATCTGCTGCTCGTATGAAATCCCATTTCCGATACACCCTTCCAGGAATCACGTTGCTGGACCTCAAAGCATCAAGCAGGTTACTGCAAGCATTTGCTCCTAAATCAAAATAGTCCTCACTTGGCCTAATGGATTCGTGGTCAGAATCCATTAGGCCAAGCGAGGACCACCCACATCTGGTCAATAACTGGCAGTTGGGGCTGAGAGCAAAAGCGCGCCAAGCAGAGTTGTCAGAGTAATGGTCATGAGTTTTTAATTCAAATGACAGTAATGATATATCAGTAAAAAAAAAATTAAAGATTCAAATTATTGACATTTTTAATTATCTTTCTTTCTCTAATTAATTTGTCTAAGTATAAAATATTTCAAAAAAAAAATCTGGTAAAAAAAAAAGTTATCAGAGTAATGACTACTATAAGTGAAAGACTCATCTTTGAGTTGAAGAGTTATGCGAGAAGAAAAAATATTAGTGTCCCAGGTATTTTTGTTTCCGGTGGTATCCTTATTGAAATTACAACTGATATTTGTGAAACGAAAATTAATATTTTTGAAACACTTATTATTTTTATATTTCAAAAATTATTAGTCTTTTTTTAAAAATATTAGCCGTAATTTCAATCAAGACACGGCCTAAGACAAAAACTCTCGAAACAAAAACACTCGAGATATGTATGCTTACTCATGAGAGAAATGAAGTTATTTTTTTTGATGAATTATTGTACTTGACCCGATTTTGTTTCCTGGTAGTATCTCGGCAAATAAGACAAACCAAATTCTTAGTTTACAATTTCAATCTATTGTTGTTTCTTTTTTGCAATTTTAGCTGCAACCTTTTCAATTTCAAGGTGTACCATATACATATTTTGCATAAAATTTTTCTAAATGTTTATGGAGTCTTAATTCATTATTTAACAGATTCCTTACATAAGCATTTTTGTTACAGTAGGTCCTTCAATAATTTTTTCAAGCCTTTTTATTTTCTTTTCATTTCTTCTATATTGTTTTTCAAAATATCTTATATCTTCGCTTATTTCTTTAGGGTATGGTATTTTACTAACTTTGTTCAGGTTATGCCAAGTACACAATTTTCATAATAATTTATCATCCTTTTATGTATTATATATTTTTTACTCAAATCATATCTTATATAAAGATTCTTTATTTTATCAATTTTCTTAATTTCTCTTTTATGTCATTTTAATTGTTTATTAACATATCCTATATATTTTCTTAATTATGTTGGATATGACATTAAAATTCTTTAATTTTGTTGAGGCTCTGATGCCAAATTCAAAACTTTTTTACAAGTTCAACAAGTTTAAACAAACAAGTTTAGTAGACAAGTTCAAGTTTTACAGCTTCAAAATAGTCTTGTTAAAAGGAGAGACATATTCTAGTTAATGTGTACTATAGAATATCATTTTATGTACTCAATAATTTGTTATTTTTATAATATAATTGCACTAATTCTTGCCTCACCTTTTTGATACTTACCTTGATAAAATTTTAATAGTTTTTTTTTATCAAATATTATTTCCCACAATACTTCTAATGGATGCTTTGTTGCTGCTTTTTCTAATTCTTTTATGTACCTTGCTTATAATATTTTGGAAACATAGATGTTATGTGTTATGAAAATTTTTCAACTATGTTTTTGAGTTTCTCTAGACTAGTTATAGACCCACCTATTCTTGGGTTATGGGTCCATTGCACTTCCTATATGTTCATTAATCCAATTTGTTAAGCCATTATGTGTCGGTTATTTGTTAGTGGACTAGTTTTCATTTCAAAAATACTCGTCTTTCGGTATCCTCTTTCTCTTCTCCCAGTCTGTTTATGTTATCATAATCTTACAAAGATCCTGACAACTAACAGGTGCGTTTGGAGTTCTAACACACACTTCAACACGTAATCACAACCTAGTTTGGTTTCCTACGTTAGGCATATACTAAATTTATAAACATAAGTAATGCATTAACAAATAACTAACTATGAACATATAAACATATCAATGCATGAAGTATTAGATGATATTTATAACTAGTTTTTGGTTACTCCCCATAAACTAGTGAGTAAGTTACTCAGACATACCTGATAAAGCGTTTCTTTAAATTCTTCAACTATCATAAAGAGATTTTTACAAGTGATGGTTTAGATTAAAATATCCTAAAGGTTTTGAAGGAGTTCACAAAGAGAAGAACACTCTTCAGAGACTTTAGAACTCCTTTTTCTCTGGTTGAATACTTTGGTTCTCATAGGTTGAGGGCTAAGGTATTTATGGATCCAAAAAGTTTTAATTGCTTACATACTTCCTTACGTCAGATCTCAAGTATTCATGTCCTACTTAGATACTAGCACTTTTTCTTATCTTTAATTACTCAAGTAGAACCACATCTTCATTATTTGCCTTGGATTCCTCTTGTCTTTTTCTTTCACAGTACAGATATGAGCGGTCCTCTACTCTATTCATCCATGTGCAATAAAGTTATGCAGCTTTTACTGACATTGCCATCTGGCCATCTCCCAGATTTTCATACTATTTGATTATTTCCTTTTTATGATCAGGTAGTTGAACTCTTTTGGATATAGAATATATTAGCAAATTTTCTTGTTTGCTTGGAGTTACTAACAAGTTATCTTCTTCATAAAGACAATTTTTAAGCTCATTATATATAATTGTGAATCCTTAAGCTCATTTTTCAGGCATCATTTGGATCTATTAGACTTCTTTAAAACTTTGAATGTTGGAATCTGGGATAAATATCTATTGAGATAGTCCAATTTTCACTACATGCATTGGTCCCAAAAATTCTTTACTCAATCTCTTTGGTGTCGCAGAATAAAATCTCATAAAAATTCTTTAGGCCTCTGTAAATCCAAAATACCTCTGAATTACATCATAAATGGCTCTTGGCAGTTTTTCAAATTCTTTACAATTAAGTCCTGGATAAATGCAATGAAGTAGCCCATAATTGAATAAAGTCTTTAGAAATCCTACTTCTCCTCTGGAGAAAATAATTGCTTTATTCAGTCCTTGTCACATTATTGTTTCGTCCAATTTTTATATTTTGTTTTTCTATTCAAATTTTCTACAACTTTCAAATAATTTTTCAGTTGCTTATTACATTCCTCCTGCGACTTTTGTTTTTTTTTTTTTTTTCTGGTTTGTTAACAGATGTATTATCATTTGTAATTGGGAGAAACTTTTGGTGAAATTTCTATTTGCTTAGTTTTTATATCAATTTCTTTGCCAGATACTTTGCCAGATTTTTGAACTATATCAGATACTTTGCAAGATACTCTCATTTGTGGAGTTTTTGAAGTTTTTCCAATATTTTCTTTATCAGATTCTTTAATAGATACTTTATCTTTTAGATTCTTTATTTTTTCCTCAAGCCATACAACAGCTTCAAGTATATACTGATAGGTTCTAAAACATTCAAAGCCAAACTTTTGAATGTTGGATTTTACTTCATAGACATCTACTTTCACTGCATATACTTCTGTAGACATATCCTCCATAGAAAAAAAATCTGCTAAATTATTAGAAATTCCTTTAATATGGACAATTTCAAAATCATAATTGGATAATAAACTCTACTACCTAAGCACTTTTTATTTTCAATGGTATTATTTACTTTGCTAATTAACCAATATTTAACTTGAGTATTATTGGTTCTAATTATGAACTTAGTTTGGATGATAAATAACTCAAAATGTTCAATTGCTTTTTTTACTGCTAACAATTCCTTTTTATTAGAATGGTAATTTATCTCTATTCCTTTGAACTTATAATTGGTATATATGCAAATCTTTTCTTTATTTTAATCAATTTGTAAATATTTTAATACAGTTCCTCAATATTTATCAGATGCATCACTTTCTATAATCTAAATACACATCTTAGTTGGTAATTCTAATTTAGGCATATTTCTAAATTTTTATTTTATTTCTTTTATCAATTGTTTATCATTTTCTGTCCAATTTCAAACAATTTCTTTCTTAAGTTTACTTTGTAAAGATATAAAATTTTGAGTTATATTTGGAATAAAATATCTTACTTGACCAATTAATCCTAAAAAAGACTGCAATTGTTTTACTATTTCCATTTTTTCTTCAAATTCTAATATTTTCTTTACTATATGATCTCACATTTCTATTCTTTCGTCACTTATAATTGCTCCTAAATTTTCTATTTTTTCTTTTTATATTTCCATCTTATTTTTAGATCATATACATCCAACATTATTTATTATATTATAAAAAATGTCTAAATGTTTTTCATGTGCAGCTTCATTATAACTACATGCAAGTATATCATTAATATATACAAGAAAAAATCATTATATTCTTTACATATTTTTGAAATATTTCATGCGCATTTTTAAATCCCAAAGGTAACACATTCTATTCATAATATCCCTAAAGGACACTAAATATAGTTAAATGTTAACAATCCTCTTTTATTTTTATATGATAAAATCCAAATTTTAGGTCAAATTTTAAAAATATTTTCTTATTTCGCAGTTTATTGAATGAAACATATTTACTTGAAATGAGATAATTAAAAGTCTCAGTTGCTTTATTCAAGTCTATATAATCGATTTCCATTCTAGATTTTCTTAGATTCTAAATTTTTAATAAACTCTTTTTTTAGTTATTCCTTTATATGTATTTCAAATTCTTTTTCATCATTAGGTGTATATTTCATAAGATTCTTTTATATTATTTTTTTGGATTTAATTTGACATTCAGGTTTTCTTAAATGTCATTTTTCTAAAGCATTTTCTCCACACAAAGTATGTACTTTTTATACTAAATCTTCTAACACATATATTGGTTCTTTATTAGGTAAAAATTGGCTTGGTATCTCACCACGCTTAGCTACAGGTGATATTTTATCATGCGACATATTCTCTCTCAGTGCATGAGCTTTATGATTATGTGGTGTGGTAAACTCTATTTGTTGATAATTATAGTAATTGGACAATAATTTTATATAAAATTATTTCCTAATAATATATCTTCATTAGTGTCATTAAATTGTATTAACATAGGTAATTTAAGTACATATTCTTGTATTTGTATTTTTACATTTTCTATGTATTTTTCAAATTTACAATTCCACATTAAATGATTGTGCATTTATATTTACTTTATGATCTTCCTTCCAATACTTTACAGGTAAAGCATTTTCTTTGGCAATACTAATTCCTGCTCCAGTATCAAATAGAGTATGATAATTTCTAAGTTTATAATTTTCATATAACAATTTTACTAATATGTACATATTATTCTTATCCTTCTTTCGTATTATATTCTCTTTATGTCTAAAAATTCTCCATTTATTGTTTGTCAATTTATCAATTAGTATATTATATAGTTTTACAGATTCTAAAAAGTCTGTACTTAACAACAATTCTATACTAGTTTTATAGATTTTTTCACATATAAGATTATTTCTAAAATTTGAATTGTATTAAATATCAACTGCATTTTTATATATTCATTTATCTAAAAAATATTCTCATGATAATCTCTAAATTTATAAGATTTTTCAATTTTTTTTTTTGGCATTTACTAGTTAATTCCTTATTTATGTGTGAAGATGTAGCTCTTGTATCTACTAATGCTTATATTTCTCTGTGATTAATTTTTACTTTAATTTCAAATTGCTTTTATTGTTATTTACTAATATATTTATTTGTGGATTTTCAGCTATTTTTATACTCCTTCTTCTATATTATATATGTGACAGTTGCCTACTATTATTTCCAATGTCTTTAGTTTTATCAAATTCTATTATCAATTCTTTAAGATACGTCAGTTTCTTGGATTGTCTAACATCTACATATTCTAATGAGGTACTAAAATAGGTTCAATTTCATAACTTTTCATTTTTTTTTTTGGCTATATGATGTTTATCTGTATATACATATAGTATTTTTCTTTGTATAACCATAACTTTACATCTTTTTTTCATTTCAATTCCTTGTAATCTATGATACAACACTAAAGTCTTATTTTATTTCTATCTACTAATGATATACTAAAATTAGGTTTAATTGTAAATTTTATTTTTTGGTATATCATTTTTTTAAAATACTCCAATTAATGAATTCTTTATAAAAAAAACATTATTCTATCATCCATCAGATATAAATCAATTAGGGTACTAATTCTTTCTTTAAAATATTCTGTCACTATCAATTGTGTGACTCTGATATGCAAATGTTTAATTTCATTCTTCTGTGTTTCAGATAATTTTTCTAATTCTCGTTTTATCATATCCTCATTTATCAAGGGTATTTTCGTAATTTTATTATTTTGTTTAATATCAATTGCATGTGCTTGATTACGTGATACATATATTGTAGTTTTTTTTTATACAAATAGTTTAAATACATCTTTTAATTCTGTATTTAAATTTTATTTACTTATTTTATCATGCAATTTCTTATCCAATATTGGTCTTTCTCTGTCTCCTTCTAAATTCTCTTCTTCTTCATATATTTTCATCGTATTTATTTCCTCAAATTCACATTCATCAAATTCTGATTCTTCACTACTTTCATCTTTTGTTAATAATTCATACATTTCTTCTTCACTTTCAATATCTTCTAAATATTCTAAAGTTTCAAGAATTCTGTAATTTACTTGATTATGATAATTAGCTTTAATTTGATCATTAAGGTCCTAAATAATTCTATTTATATGTTGTTCACTTGTCAGATTTAATAGTGATAAATATTCTTCAAATGTCTCAATTATTATCATTTTCAAATTTGAAATTTAATTGTCATAAACTTACATTCTTTAGGTCACTTTTATAATTTCAAAAGTTTGTGCCACCTCATTCAATAAGCTTTTCGGTATATTTTGTCGGTACATGTATGCGTATGCACACTCTTGCTTGATATCAAAGAATACTGAACATGTAGTCCTATTTATAATGTAAAGATTATAGTTTTTAATATTAGGGTAAGAGTCATCTAAGATGTGTTTTTCATCTAATCATTGATAAAAGTTTATTTTCTTTTCTCCAACCAAAAAAAAAAGGTTTTGGTGGTGAGAATGAAAGCTTGGAGTTGTGTTAAAATATTTGAAAAAAAAAAACAAAAAAATAAAAAAGAGGCATAAAGAGCATGACCAACCATATCAAAAAAAAAAAAAAACTTGGAATTGGTTACTAAACTTTTCTTTAAAAAAAAAAAAAGAATGAGGTACCGAGAGCAAGACTGAGGATCTCTTAATAAAAATTTTTATTGTTCACTCAAATTCTTAAACCTAGTTAATACAATTCCTATAAATACAGATTCTATAAATCTGCTTGCTTGAATAAACACCACTACTTTTTATTTCTTCATTCATAAATGCTTCTTCTTTTTTTGATAGTTTTAATTTTGCCATTAGTTCTTCTATTTCTTTCTCACTATTAGTTTCCACCATCTGCTCAATTACATTTTCATTTACTAATTTAGTTCCAGTTTCAAGTATTAAAACTTGATCAAGAGTGTATTTTGTACTATATCATCATTTAGTCTATTATACATTTCTATTATATTCTTATTTATCATTCTCAGTTCTTTCCTAGATTCTTTAATATGCTGAATAACATTCGTATTATCTTCTTTCACTAAGTCTTCTAATAATTCAATTACATTTATTGAAGCCCTTCTAGGTGGTTCAGCTCTTATATTCTTAATTCTTTCCAAAAAATTTCTAATATCTATTAACAACTTTCTGTTCTCAAAGTTTTTTCCAAAGTTTCAGGAACTTTATGATTTACTTGATTATCATAATTAGGCCTAATTAGGTCGTTAATTTCCTTAATAATTCTATTTATATGTTGTTCACTTGTCAAATTTAATAGTGATAAATATTCTCGAAATTTTCTAATTAGCGTCATTTTCAAATGTGAGATTTAATTGCCATAAACTTATATTTTTGGGTCATTTTTATAATTTCAAAAGTTTGTGCCACCTCATACAGTAAGCTTTACGGCATATTTTTTCGGCACATATATGCGCACTCTTTTTTAATATAAAAAAAGAATGAACATTCAGTCCTATTTATAATGTAAAGATTACTATTTTTAATATTAGGGTGAGAGTCATCCAAGATGTATTTTCCATCTGATCATCAATAAAAGTTTATCTCCTTATCTCAAAAAAAAAAATGTTTTGGTGGTTAGAGTGAAAGCTTCGAGTTGAGTTAAAATATTTGAAAAAAATGTGGAAAATAAAAATGAGGCACCAAGAACATGACCAATCATTTAAAAAAACAAGTCTAGAGTTGGTCCCTATACTTTTCTTTTTTTAAAAAAAAAATGAGCTACCAAGAGTATGATCGAGGATCTCTTAATACACTTTTTTTTGTTCACTCAAATTCTTAAACCTAAATAATAAAATACCTGCAAATGTAGATTCTATAAATCTATGCTTGAATACTTGATATTCATTTTTGAATAATTGCTAATGAAATAGATTTAGCTCAATATTCTATAGTTTTATCTACTTCAGTTGCATAATCCAAATTCAACTATAACTCATTTCCACTAATTGCATATTCTAAATGTTTAATAGGTGTATATTCTGAATTTGCTTATAGTTTTCATTTATTTTTGTTTGTTTAATTTTTGTATTCCACACCATGGTGAACATAATTTCTTTTAAGTTTCATTATATAATCATATGACTCATTTAACATATACATACGTTGATAAGCTCTAAATACGTTGATAATCATATGACTTAGGTTTAAGAATTTGAGTAAACAAAAAAAAAGTGTATTAAGAGATCCTTGATCATGCTCTTAGTACCTCATTCTTTTTTAAAAAAAGAAAAGTATAGTGACCAACTCCTAGCTTGTTGTTTTTAGATGATTGGTCACGTTCTTGGTGCCTCATTTTTATTTTCTACTTTTTTTTTTCAAATATTTTAATTCAATTCCAAGCTTTCTCTTTAACCACCAAAATTTTTTTTTTTTTTTTAGATAAGGAGATGAACTTTTATTAATGATCAGATGGAAAATACATCTTGGATGACTCTCACTCTAATATTAAAAACTATAATCTTTATATTATAAATATGACTGTATTTTCAATCTTCTTTGATATCAAAAAAGAGTGCGCATATATGTGCCGACAAAATATGCCAAAAAGCTTACTGTATGAGGTGGCACAAACTTTTAAAATTACAAAAGTGACACAAAGAATATAAGTTTATGACAATTAAATCTCAAATTTGAAAATGACAATAATTGAGAAATGTGGAGAATATTTATCACTATTAAATCTGACTAGTGAACAACATATAGATAGAATTATCTAGGACATTAATGATCAAATTGGAGCTAATTGTCATAATCAAGTAAATTATAGAATTCCTGAAAGTTTGGAAGAAACTTTGAGAAGAGAACAGTTGTTAATAGATATTATAAATTCTTTGGAAAGGATTAAGAATATAAGAGCTGAACCACCTAGAAGAACTTCAATAAATGTAATTGAATTATTAGAAGACCTAGTAGACGAAGATGATACAAATATTATTTAGCCTATTAAAGAATATAGGAAAGAACTAAGAATGATAAATAAGAATATAATAAAAATATATAATAGACTAAGTGATGATGCAATTACTGCAGAATACACTCCCAATCAAATTGTAATGGTTGGAACTCGAATTAAATTGATAAATGTAAATGTAATTGGATAGATAATAGAAACTAATAATGAGAAAGAAATAGAAGAACTAATAGCAAAATTAAAACTAGCGGAAAAAGAAAAAATGTTTATCAATAAACAAACAGAAAGCAGTGGTATAGTAAGTAGACCTGGAGTAGTACAAAATGCATAACAAGTATTTAGAGCTCATCAACGTATGTATATGTTAGATAAGTCATATGATTATATAATGGAAGTTAAAAGAAATTATGTTTACCATGACATGGAATATATAAATGAAACATATAAAAATAAAAGAAAACTATAAGTAAATTTAGAATATACACCTATTAAACATTTATATAATCAAGATGTATTTTGTATTTGATGATTAATAAAAGTTCATCTCCTTTTCTCCAGCAAAAAAAAAAAGAAGAAGTTTTAGTAGATAGAGTAAAAGCTTTGAGTTGAGTTAAAATATTTGGAAGAAAAAAAGCAGAAAATAAAAATGAGGCACCAAGTGCGTGACTAATTGTCTCGAAAAAAAAAAAGCCTGGAGTTGGTCACTAAACTTTCATTTTATTTTTAAAAAAAAGAATGAGGTACCAAGAGCATGACTAAGAATATTTTAATACAGTTTTTTTTCACTAATTTTTAAACCCAGATAATACAATTCTTACAAATGTAGATTCTATAAATTTAGTCGCTTGATCACTTGATATTCCTTTTTAAATAATTGTTAATGAATTAGATTTAGTCCAATATTTTATAGTCCTATCTACATCAGTTATACAATGCAAATTCAACTATGAACTATTTCTACTAATTGCATTTTCTAAATGTTTAATAGGTGTATATTCTGAATTTATAGATTGTTTTTTTTTTTTTGTATTTACTTCATTTATATATTCCACATCATGGTAAACATAATTTTTTTAGGTTACATTATATATTCATATGACTTATCTAACATATACATACGTTGGTATGCTCTAGATCCTTGTTCTGCATTACGTACTACTCCAAGTCTACTTACTATACTATTGCTTTTTGTTTGTTGATTTAAAAATACTTCTTCTTGTTTTGATAGTTTTAATTTTGCCACTAGTTCTTCTATTTCTTTCTCATTATTAGTTTCCATTATCTGTTCAATTACATTTATATTTATCAATTTAGTTCTAACTCCAACCATTAAAACTTGATTAGGAGTGTATTCTGCAATAATTGTATCATCACTTGATCTATTATATATTTCTATTATATTCTTATTTTTCGTTTTCAGTCTTTTCCTAGATTTTTTAATATGTTGAATAATATTTGTATCATCTTCTTCTACTAGGTCTTTTAATAATTCAATTACATTTATTGAAGTCCTTCTAAGTGGTTCAGCTCTTATATTGTTAATTCTTTTCAAAGAATTTCTAATATATATTAACAACTATTCTCTTCTCAAAGTTTCTTCCATAATTTTAGGAATTCCATGATTTACTTGGTTATCATAATTAGCTCTAATTTGGTCGTTAATTTCCTTGATAATTTTATTTATATGTTATTTACTTGTCAGATTTAATAGTGATAAATATTATTCAAAATTTTCAATTATTGTTATTTTCAAATGTGAGATTTAATTGTTATAAACTTATATTCTTTGGGTCACTTTTATAATTTCAAAAGTTTGTGCCACCTCGTTTAGTAAGCTTTTCGGCATATTTTATCGGCATATGTATACACAGTTTTTTTTTATATCAAAAAAGATTGAGCATGTAGTCTTATTTATAATGTAAATATTACAGTTTTCAATATTATGGTGAGAGTCATCCAAGAGATATTTTTCATCTAATCATTAATAAAAGTTCATCTCGTTTTCTCCAACAAAATAAATAAATAAATAAATAAATAAGGATTTGGTTGTGAGAATGAAATCTTGGAGTTGAGTTAAAATATTTGAAAAAAACAGAAAATAAAAATGAGGCACTAAGAGCATGACCAATCGTTTCTAAAAAAACAAGCTTGGAGTTGGTCACTAAACTTTTCTTTTTTAAAAAAAAAAGAATGAAGTACTGAGGATCTCTTAAAAAAAAAAAGAAAATGAAAAAAAAAGCATAACCGAGGATCTCTTAATACAGTTTTTTGTTGTTCACTCAAATTCTTAAACTAAGATAATACAATTTCTACAAGTGTTGATTCTATAAATCTTGCCATTTGAACACTTGATATTCTTTTTTGAATAATTGCTAATGAATTAGATTTAATCCAATAATCTATAGTTTTATCTACGTTAGTTACACAATCCAAATTCAACCGTAACTCATTTCCACTAATTGCATTTTCTAAATGTTCAATAGGTGTATATTTTGAATTTATAAATTGTTTTTTTTTTCTGTATGCTTCTTTTTTATATTCCACATTATGATAAACATATTTTCTTCTACGTTTCGTTATATAATCATATGACTTATCTGACATAAACATATGTTGATAAGATCTAGATCCTTGTTTTACAGTTTGTACTACTCTAGGTCTACTTACTATACTATTGCTTTCTATTTGTTAATTCATAAATACTTCTTCTTTTTCTGATAGTTTTAATTTTGCCATTAGTTCTTTTATTTCTTTCTCATTATTAGTTTCCATTATCTGTTCAATTACATTTACATTTATCAATTTAGTTACAATTCCAACCATTAAAACTTGATCAAAAGTGTATTATGTACTAATTACATCATCACTTAGTCTATTATATATTTCTATTATATTCTTATTTATTGTTCTCAGTTCTTTTCTAGATTCTTTAATATGCTGAATAATATTCGTATCACCTTCTTCCACTAGGTCTTCTAATAATTCAATTACATTTATTGAAATCCTTCTAGGTGATTCAGCTCTTATATTCTTAATTTTTTCCACAAAATTTCTAATATCTATTAATAATTGTTCACTTCTCAAAGTTTCTTCCAAAGTTTCAAAAATTCCATAATTTATTTGATTATCATAATTAGCTCTAATTTGGTCATTAATTTTTTAGATAATTCTATATATATGTTGTTCACTTGTCAGATTTAATAGTAATAAATATTCTCCATATTTTTCAATTGTTGTCATTTTCAAATCTGAGATTTAATTGTCATAAACTTATCTTCTTTGGGTCACTTTTATAATTTTAAAAGTTTGTGCCACCTTGTTCAATAAGCTTTTCGGCATATTTTGTCAGCACATGTATGCGCACTCTTTTTTGATATCAAAGAAGATTGAACATGTAATCTTATTTATAATATAAAGATTACAGTTTTTAATATTATGGTGAAAGTCATCCAAAATGTATTTTGTATCTAATCATTAATAAAAGTTCATCTCTTTTTCTTTAGAAAAAAGAAAAAGAGGTTTTGGTGGTGAGAGTGAAAGTTTAGAGTTCAGTTAAAATATTTGAAAAAAAAAGTAGAAAATAAAAATGAGGCATCAAGAGTGTGATCGATTGTCTCTAAAAAAAAAACAAGCCTTTAGTTGGTTACTTAACTTTTCCTTTAAAAAAAAAAAGAATGAGGTATCAAGAGTGTGACTAAGGATCCCTTAAAAGAAGAAGAAAAAGACAAAAAAAAGTGTTTTTGTCTTTATTTAATTTGAGTTTTTTAAAAAATAAATTTTTAATTTTTGTTTTTAATTTTGTCTTTTCCTACAAGTTCATGTCAGCGAAGCGTGCTGAACCGGCGTGCTGAACAGGCGTGGCATAGACCTATTCAAAAATATAATGATGTATTATGTCATTTACACTGTGTTTGGATAAAATTCTTGAGGGGGAGGAAAGTGAGGGAGAGGAAAGTGGAGGAGAGGATCATTAGAGGAAGAGAATATTTTCTATCCTCTCTTGTGTTTGGAAAGAGGTGATGGGAGAGAGGAAAATTATAAATTCTTTTGTTTGGGAAATGGTGGAAAGTGGGGGAGAAGAATATAAAATATGTTGAAATAACAATTTTATCCTTCATAATAAATTTTATTAAGATATTTTGTTTAGGTAAAATTGTAATTTTTAAATTATGTAAGGGTAATTGAGTCATTTAATAAATTTAGTATGAGAACTAACAACTTTCCTCTCATTTTTGGGAGGATTGGTTTTGGTGGGGTATGGAGGATTAGAGGAATTAAGAACTTTCCTCTTTCCCACTTTTCAAACATTTTCCAAACACAACAATTTACCTTAATTCTCTCACTTTCCTCTCCCTCCCCCCACTTTCCCCCCTCCCAAACACAGCATTAGTGTTACGTAAACGTATTTAGTAGAGAATTTAATAAAATGGTTGAATTTAACATAATTATGGATTGCACACCAAATTTTGTAAAATAAAGAAACATTTTAAGTTAGATTTAAGAAAACTGCAAAAATTTTAGGTAAAATTGACCTTAAAATCGTTTATTTAATAATAATAAAGTGATGTTTAAGAGAACGGTATTGGCTTGATCAATCTCTCAGCCTTAACTTGGTCATATGGCCACGGCGATAATTCATTGACGCCATGTAATACAAGTTCCTTTGCTTTAGAAGAGTATTAGCCCTTAAATTCTCCAGATCACATAGATTTGATAAACATGAATACTAGCCCAAAAATATGCTTAACTCAAAACAAAAGAAAATTCTTGCAATTGAGATGTCCCTAAACTGTCATGGTATGTCTAACGTGCATAGATTGATATATCCCTTCTACTTCTATTAAAATAAAAAACAAAATAATGTGGATGGAAACGGAATCTGAGTTCGACTGGTTAGTAAATTATATGCTTCGTTTACTTCTGTTGAAATCATAATTAATAGGAGTTAACTATCTAATTCCTACTTCTTCTTGGATAAGGAATACATATTAGAGTAGTGATATATAACATGAAAAAAAAAAAACCAAACGCTTGCGAACGGTGAATCACAATTTTGTTGGGAAAGAAATTACTTTTGTAATTATAACAGAACCCGAAGAAAACGCCTCGATATACTGCAAAAATTTGTGAAGCCCCGGTAACGAAACTAAAGTAACAGAACAGAACCTTGCAGCTATAAGTTCAAACTCAAACCAAAATCTCTGCTGGATCATTAATAAAAACGTTATCGAAATTTTCTCCCATATGATCGCTCTCTTCCACAAATAACAATACTGATATTTGTTTTTTTTTTTCCCATTTTTTTGTTACATCTGATAATTCTGCTTTTCCCCACAAGCTTTGATCAATAAGAAGGAATCAAACGAGAGATTGAGATTCATAAGAGAGAAAGTGGGATAAAGATGGCGAATTTTAGCAGACGACAATTGTCCGACGATCTGATAATAGGGTTTCTATGGAGGCTGCCCGTCAAGAGTCTACTGCGCTTCAGGTGCGTATCCAAATCATGGTGTGCTATTATCACAAGCCGCAACTTCAAGTACGAACATCTCAACAACAACAACAGAGCCGGCCGCGGCTGTCTTTGGGCTCAATTTATCAGTAGGGATGGAAGTGCTCCCGACTTGAATCTGTGTTTCCCTGATGAAACACTTACAGATCTTTCACATCATTCCTTTGACACCGCTGACGGTGACAACTCTTGCCATCTCCTTCATGGTCCATGTAATGGCATGTTTTTTGTGGGATCCCGATATGCTCTATGGAACCCTGCAACTAAAGAATATAGACAACTGCCACACCCAGGTCGTCATCGATGGTATGTTTATCGAGAATCCTATGGATTTGGATGGGATCCAATTGCTAAAGATTACAAAGTGGTTATCCTTCAAGCAGTTGACCACATAGATATTAATATTAATTTAGTGGCTATGGTTCACACCGTAGGAACAGAACATTGGAATGTCTTCAGATTAGATTGGGCGGGGAATCCAAGACCGATTCAATCGGCACGTCACACCTTAGGAACAGATGATGATTGGAATGTCTTGATATTTGATTGGGCGGGGAGCTAGGTCTGGATCATTCTGCATGTCACACATATTTGGATGGATTTTATTACTTTCAGTTCGAAGGCGGTATAACTTTATCCTTTGACATGGCAACCGATGCCATCGCAGTGATACCTCCGCCAAATGAATTAGAGCTCATTCAGGCCAATTATGCACCAGCATGTGCGTGTCTTACATTGTTTCAGGACACAATTGCTTTGTTCCATATTTTATATGATGAGAATTGTCTGCGGGTATGGATATTGAAGGAAAAGTCTTGGATCAAACACCTCACTGTTGGACTACAGGCAAATGTCAAGCTTATAATTGGTTGCTGGAACGACGAAGTTTTATTACATTCTGATGCTGACCAATTTCTCCTATGCAAACTTACTACTCAAGAAATTCGGAATGTTGGTTTTCAAGCACCTTATTGGTGCTTTGGATTTCATGCCTACAAGGAGAGTCTAATTTCAATTGAGGAAGAATATGAATACAGGCGACAGAGGGATATAGAAGCATAATTTCCCATAAATCTGCTTTTAGGGTAATCAAGATATTAGTCGTGCTTTATGCTTTATGGAATGTTTTGATTAAGGATCTTCTATGAATTTGAATATTAGACACCTCTGGCCAATTTTACTTGCGTTACTTATCACTTATGTGATTTCGCTTAAGTTTAACTTATGGTAATGTGTAATTTAGAAGTTTCAACAACTTTCATTCAAGATCTGTTTCCCTTTTATTCAAGATTGACCAATAAGACCGTTGTAATTACAAAGCTAACACATGCAATAAACCCAGAGTGATACATTTATTAGATAAAATGACGAGGCATGCGCTGCCCATAGCTCAAATGCTTGTAGGACACACCAAGGCCATCAAGCTCCCTCCTTGTTTCCAGTGGCCTTTTGTTCCATTTTGCATTTTGATGCAAGATGGGCACTTTTATCTACAATCTTTCTTAGTCTTTGTGTTATATAGTTAAGCAAGTGGTACTTGCAATTGTTTGTGAAGAGTGAAGCTACGTTAATGCAATTGATGGTCTACTGTCCTGTTGTGGAGACGAAAGCATCATAATCTTAACTGCAAACTACAAGGATCGACTTGATCCTGCCTTGTTAAGAGCAGGCCATATGGACATGCATATATATGTATATACACACACACACACACACATATATTGCGAATTCTCTACCTTCAAGCAGGTTGCAGCAATTTTGTGGAGATTGCGGATCATTGTCTTTTTTGTCATATTGAAAGGCTTATTAAAGAAGTACAAGTTAGTCCTGCTGAGGTTGCTGGTGAATTGATGAAGTGTAAGGATCCTGATAAATGTCCTCTTCGGCTTTTTGGAGAGAAAGGTACTCTAATCAATTTTAAACTTGATTTACCATCCAGATTGAAGCGGCCTTTCAGGATCAGCAAGATTACATTTTTAATCATTGTCTACTCTTGTTCTTTAAAGTAATATACAAATGTTTATTCCACGAGCTGCCTCACTGAAAAATCCGTTCAATTTTGATAATTTCTATCTTAAGCAGCAACAGGAATGTATGATCTGTGAATAGTAAAATTCAGACATTTTGTGGGGAATTTGACATTGATTAACACCGGTCTTTCAATTGAAGCTGCCTTACTTGTATTCAGCCTTCAATTTCTCACACAAGTTCACAGTTGCGTTGCAACCCATCAGGTTCATCAGACCATAAGTATCTTGCAGAATTTGTAGAAGGAAACTGCATTTGGTTCGTTCAAGATGCAATGACATATTTGTTGGCTCGTATTTCTTTGTCCATGGATTTATTACGTCAGGAAGAAGAAATTAAGTCCTTAAAAGTCCTCTCTCCAAATCGCAGGTGTCGCGACATGTCCCCAGGTGGAAGACACGGTAGGGAGTCAAGAATATGTCAAAAAGAACGTAGCAATGACCTTAACCAGCAAAAGGAGCACCAAGTCTATTCTTCCCCTGAGAATCCTGATTTTTTTTGACAGTAATGACTTGGCAAATCAAATGAGAGTCCAGTCTGCAGTACCTAGTGCTTCACTGGAGGTTACTGGTAACACAATTAAGGAAGAATTGGCACCAATCCTCCTAGCTGTTTTCTCAAATTATGGGAGCATTGCCTGTCCGCCGTCTATCCCTCTCTACGTGCCGCACATATTTGGATGAAGTTAATTACTTTTTTTGTGAGGAATGGTAAGATTATCTCCTTTGACATGGCGACCGATGCCTTCCAAGTGATACCACCGCCTAAGGAATTGGAGCCTACCTATAACAGTTATCTAGCAGATAGAACGTCTTGCGATTTTTCGGGACACAATTGCTCTGAAATATCATGTAATTCTGGTACATCTGCATGTGTATTTCCCAAACTGAGAAGGCCTCCGATTCTTCGTACCTTCCCTTTAGATGTATCCATTTCTCGGGGAATGATCTTTGGAACCCTACAACCCAAGAATATAGTGATCCGCCAGGTTTTCGAGGTGGATTTTCATGGCAAGAATCCAGTGGATTTGGATTGGATCCAACACCAAACGACTACAAGTTTGTTGTCCTTCAATGCTTGAGGATGGAGATTACATAATTGGGTAAGTTTTACACGTCAGGCACATAATATTGGAAAGATTTGATAACTGAATTGAATGATTTCTCTATGGTGCTAAATAGCAATGCAAGTCGCACAATTTTTTAATGGAGTCTCACTCAACGCATTTCAATTTCGCACATCAAGAGTGATCAAATGCAATTAAACCCAGCACTTCAGGATTCAAATAAACCATTCTTAAAAATAGCACCTGATTAGTCTATGGAAAAGAGTGTATCGGGACAAACTGTCGCCAATATAAGGTCATCCAGTTACGGCTCAAAACTTGGTCATGCAAAGAAGCCAAAGGTTAAAACATCTGAAAGAAGATTCAAACAAAAACAATATGGCATAGCCTTTTTTTTTGGTCAAAGGCATAGCCTCTCACTAAGCACTCTTATCAGCCTTGGCAGCAGTTGCAGCAGCTTGTCCTCTAAGACGACCCGCCCTTCTTGCAGCAATAAGACCAACCTTCTGGCCTGGAGGCGCATCACGTCTGACCATGCTCGCATGTCCAATGTGCTGGTGATTACCTCCTCCATGAGGATGCTCAACCGGGTTCATTGCCACGCCCCGCACCTTGGGCCAGCAGTTCCTCTTCACTCTGTATTTGTGGTAAGCATTACCAGCCTTAAGTAAGGGCTTCTCAGTCCTCCCTCCACCCGCTACTTGTCCGATCATCGCACGGCAACCACTGGGAACAATTTTCTTGGCACCAGACGGAAGTTTGATCCTGTAACAATTAATTCAGATGGGAAGTGCTGCAATTTCCTCGTACCACTAGAAAATGATGCAAAATTAAAATAAACATAAAATCAACATGCTTATACATGGAAATTTCAAAAAGGTTGGTTAAACTTATCCTCGTTATATGTGCATAGAAAACAATGTTAGTCCAAACAACTACTACCTAAGGTGACAGTCTAGTAGTAACTCGGTGTGTTTTCTCCCATACTTACTCCGGTTTGAGTCGCATGTTGAGTCCTGCCTCCTTTAAATTGGGGATTCCAAGCGGAATGCGATATTGTGGATTTAAGACTCGTTTATACCGTAGTCGGACGTAGAGAAAACTCGCTCGCATCTAATAGTGCTCGAGTGGAGGTCTCTTCCTATGAATTGGGTTGAACAGCGCAAGCAAAGCAAGGGATTACCCTAGCTCTAGCCTACAGATCATCCATATACCCGCAAAAGATCTTTATTTTGTTAAAAAAAAAATAGTCCAAACAACTGACATCCATCGTGTTCCAGAGCTCATAACTTAATTACATGTTAAAATGAGCAAAATAATGAACAACATTTGCAAACATTCTACTTACAATTCAGATGAATAGCACGGAAGATTACCATTTTTTTTTTCTAACCTTTAATTCACCGCAGCATTACCAAATAAATACGCAACGAACAATTAACATTCGACAGCGAAAAAAAATTAAGACAACAAATTACGAATGTCTTGTATAGAAAAGCGAGAATAATAAGAATACCTAGTTGTATCATTGTCTGGGTTATGGCTAATAACAATGGCATAATCGCTGGAAGACCTGGCGAAGACGCCGCGGTCGCCGACGTGATGCTCCACGTTGCAAACAACGGCTCCTTCCGGGATGGATCTCAGCGGCAAGACGTTGCCGACCACGAGAGTGGCTTTCTTGCCGCAGTACACGAACTGGCCAGTGTACATGCCCTCCGCCGCAACGAACAGCTCCCTTTGCTTCTTATAACGGAACGGGTGGCGGAAGGTTACTCGAGCGAGCGGAGCTCCACGGCCCGGGTCGTGGATGATCTCGGTAACCACTCCTTTAAGGTAGCCATTCCGCTCGCCGAAATCGAGGGACCGGAATCGGGCCGGACCCTTCCTGTGGTGGCTGTGGGACTTGAATACCGACCCGGCACCCTTACGCTGTGCGCGGATGACCCGACCCAAGGAGTAGAGAAAAATGGATGTTGGGGTTGGAGATTTAAATATAATGAAAACGGTGCCGTTTTATAATTTGTCGACGTGTTATGATTTGGTTGGATATTTTAATGCGATACGGTAGGACGCACCGCATGTGAACGATATCAGCAAGAAGCCAGTCTTTTAAAAGGATAATTAATAAAAAAAGTCTTAAATTTTTTTTATTTTTTTTAATTAAATCTTATATCTTTTAAACATTTCAAATCAGTCTTATACTTTTTATTTTTATTTCAATTAAGTACTAATTTGAATGACATTGTGATCAACACGTTAAGTAGTCAATTAATTAACGAAAATATTGTTTGAATAAAACATAAACACCAAATACCTGAAAAAAATATCACCAAATACAACCTCTACCATTAAAGTTAGCCCAAGAAATAAATTGAGAAAAATAAATACTCCAGAGAATAATATCCAAAAAAAGATTATCTCAATTTGTCGTTGTTACTGTATTTAGATAGAAGAAAAAAATGAAAAGTTGAGAGAGAGGCTTTGAGATTCGACCATATTTTATGAAAGTTCAGAGGCTTCTTGAACTTGGTCTTTGAGGGAATTTTTTTTTTGGTATTTGATGTTTTCCTTTTCAAAATGTATTTCTGTTAACCAGTAGACTTATAAACGTGTTGACTGCAATTTTGTCTAAATTAATATTTAATTAAAATAAATTTAAAAGGGATAAGACTAATTTTAAATATTTAAAAAATATAAAATTTAATTAAAGAAATTAGAAAAAATTTAGGGCTTTTTTATTATTTATCCCGCCTTTTAAAAGAAGCTGAGCTGAAAGTTGACACGAAATCGGAATCGAAAAGTTGCGAAAATAGATTCCGACAAAAGGGAAAGAAAGGATAGATCTCGTCGGGAGATCGAACGTCGGCGAAAGAGAGAGAAAAGAAAAGGAAAAGGGAGAAGAGCTAGAAGAGATCGGAAATGGAGTCGGCGGCGAATGAGGTGAGGGCATCGCACATACTGATAAAACACCAAGGGTCCAGAAGAAAGGCGTCGTGGAAGGATCCGGAAGGTCGCGTCATCATGAGCACCACCAGAGAGAGCGCCGTCTCCCAGCTTAAAGCTCTCCGGGAAGACATCGTCTCCGGCAAGGCCAAGTTCGAGGATATCGCCTCTCGCTTCTCCGATTGCAGCTCTGCCAAGCGCGGCGGTGACCTCGGTTAGTTCTTATTTATTATTTTTATTACTTACCGATTTAATTTAATGTTGAAATTTCACTTCTGGGTTGCTGAGAGTGGCTTGAGTGACTAAGGAAAAAGAAATTTGGATTGTCTGCAATGTAAATTTCTTTAGGATATTTCGTTTAAAATTTTTGTTCATTGAATTTTTCGTCATTTTAATATTTTCCTTTTATGGGATGGCTAGTTTTTGATTTTCTGATTTAGGTTTATTTTTTTAAGTTTCACCTATTTATAATTACATATCGATTGCTAGGAAGCCTAGGATTAGCAGCAGGATTAAGCTATTTAGATTCTCTAATTGCGATGCTGAATTTTATTAGCTGTAATATAGCAATTAAAAAAAATATATATCTTGCCTACATACTGAAGTGGCATGAGCACAATTCCTGGTTTAGTTCTGGGGTTGATTTTTTTTTTTTTTTTCCACAGCTGATGTGGGATTTACTTCTTGGCTTCCGTAATTTGTTTTAAATTTTGAGAGTCTTGTTTACGATTTCATGTAGCATTCTACCTGTGTCTGCATTGGATTGTTCATGCTTGCGTTGTATATTTGTTGCTTCAGCTGCTATAATTTCTTTTATAAGGGAATTCATCGTTAGGTTGATGAATTTACATGATCTTTTACTCTCCCAGCCCTTCGATCAATTCAAATTTGAAGAAGTTAAGTCAGACCAATATATTTTGGATATTTTCGAAAATGAAATTCTTAAATCACAGCATAGAGTGTGAATGAGTGCCATTCCTGTGAAACATTTGAAACGGGTAGTGATGAACAGATCAGTTCAGGAAACGACAAAATGCAAGAGAGTCGATATCGGTAAAAAAGTATGCAATGTGCAAAATTCTGTCTTTGGTGACAAGATTTCCTGTCATTGGTGACGAGTTGTTGATATGGGTGGTGCATACATCTGCCCTTGATTCCTTTTTGGTTAATAGTTTAGCGATCTTGTTTCCTGATTCTTTCATGATCACGAAACCTGCCTTATCATCATGCACAAATATCCTTTATGAATGGGCAAAGAACCTTCTTTCATATGTCGACTACAAGTGCAAGCTTTATGAATTTGCTTTAGGAATTATGGGCAGAGAACCTTATCGTTTCACCTTGGATGCATGTTAATATAATGAATTTCTGCTTGTGTTCCTGGGATTTGATTCAAATTATTTTGGTTGATACGTAGCATTTCTTTCATCTTATAATCACATACACAGGTCTAAATGAAGCTTTATTGCAATTGTTGTTACAGGTTCTTTTGGTCGTGGCCAGATGCAGAAGCCTTTTGAAGAAGCAACTTATGCTCTCAGGGTCGGTGAGATTAGTGACACGGTGGATACTGATAGTGGAGTCCATATCATCAAGAGAACTGGTTGATGACGGTGAAGCTTTGGGAACATCCACTGAAGTTCAGCGCACTCTTACAATCCGATTTAAGTGTTTTATATATTGGTTTTCTTTCTCTTCGCACGATATGCCAATACATCTTTGATCATCCTGTTATCTGGTGGTTTTGACTCATTGATGCATTGTTTTCCAACATCGGTCTGACTGGTGTGCTTGGAAATGGAATTTTCTTTAAAGACCTTGTCAAGGTGTTTTTGCTTTTTAATTCCACATCATGGTAAGTATCCTGGCTCAATTTCTCTCTCTCCCCTTCTCCCTTCCAAGGGAGGTCATAATCTATGTTTCCATTGTTTTGTTACTTTTCATCTTGGGTATTAAAATCCTTCATAACTTCCAATAAACTCTAATAATTAACTAACAAACTGAGGGGATCCCTTGAGTTTACTGATAATTCATGGTTGTCGATAACCATCTTCAATAACGGATTTTCACGTTGATGGACTTCTTCTATCTTTTGTCTTCGTATTCCTACATGGACTTGCGACTTATACGTGCAATTTTGAATGTTTTTGAAGATTTCTACCTATACTTCTACATGTTATGTCATAAAATGTTCTTATGTCGAAAGACTATGTTCTAACGAGTTTTCAAACAGTTTTTTTTCCCCCCTCTTTTCTGTCGATTTTATAATTTAATAAATCTTCTTTCATGAATCGGAAAAAGAGATATACGTCTTTAGATTTTGAAAGCATTGACCTTTGACTTCTGATCCCAAAAGTTTACGAAGTTTATTATGAACTGCATAGTTTTGCAAAACATTAGGTTGGCAAAGAGATCCATATATAACACTATATGAAAAAAAAAATTTGAAAAGAAAAGGGCAAACAGTCAAAAATTACCTGTAATGAATGATTGCCCTTTGCTTGTACGTGGTCAGAAAGACAATGTTGGGGCCCTTTTTTTGTTGTGGTAGATATACTAATGTGAAAATATCCTGGATAGAAAAAACTTGAATCGGGCCTTCTTTAGTTACCAGAGAAAGACGCCAAATCCGTGAAACGGTGAGATAAGGGATATCCGTCTAGATACGGTTAACGCATGTCATCACGATCCTCTCCCTCTCTCTCTCTCTCTCTGTGCAACTTTCATCAAAAATCTAGCCGAACCTTTCTCAATATTCTCATTTCTATTTAAAAAATGTCGGTTGTCAACTAATTCTGTTCAATCGTGTACAAAATGTAAAGGAAAGAGATGATCTGTTGACTCGAGTATTTACCAACTTTAATGCCTCTACCATTTACACTTGAAAAAAAGATTGATTGAAACCAATATTTTTAATGTTCAACCAGCAATATCCGCACTAAATTTCATTCTCTTTGCACCAGGGGAACCTGGTGTGCTTCCAGTTTGCAGTTCAAACGACAAGTCATGCTTGTAAGGACAATTGGAGCCATTTCGGCATCCCTTGGGGCTTTTGAAGAAAATGCAAGGCTTCTGAAACTTGGTTTTCACTTCTCTCATTTCTATGTTTTGTAACCATTCCCCATTTTGAGTGAAACTTTGATGATTGCTGTTAAGCGACATACTTCCATCCTGAACCTCTGGCTTTTCCATACCATGTTGCCTAATCAGGTTCTTAATGTAGTTGACATCCTTCACAGGATTAATTCTCACTGCCCCAGAACAAGTTTGAGTAAGAGCGTTTGGTTGGGTAGCCTTACCTGAGGGAGGTGGCACCAAGCTCAGGAGATCAGGTCTCCCGGCTCTGGCAGAAATGTTTGGAAATGCATTAGGTGGGTCAGGATTGGAACTCAACGAGGTTTGGACATGACGAGGTTGGGAATATAAATTTTCAACTGTCGGCCTGGAAGCTGAGACTTTGGTGGGTTCTGGTGTCACCATAGACATTGATGGAGCTGATCTTTTCAGTCCAAAAACTGGTAGTTGCCCAGGCAATCTGCTTGCTACTGGCAACACCTCACCAGACAAATGCTGTAAACTTTCATTGGCAGGCATTGGTGTAAAAAGCATAGAAGGTTTAGGGCAGGATGAGGAATTCAATCTCATTTCTGGCTTTGATGTTGGTGGTATCTTGCTAGCAGTTGGCTCTAAGGCATTCATTGGCACACTTGTGGCAAAACTGGGTACTTGAGAGTCACTCAAAAGTTTCTGAATCATTTTTGGGTCATTAAAGATTTTGACTAGCAAATCCGTGTCAATCATATTCCCCTGCTCCCTGCTACACATAATGGCAGTTACAGCAGCAGAAGCAGCTGTAACTAAATCAGCACCTGGTTCAGGTGACTTTCCAGGCAATGCTTTTTCGGTGGCAAGCCGCTCCAAAGCAGGGGTGTTATGTACTGAAGGGTCTAAGGATTCAGAAGGCAACAGAGAATGGGAAAAAGCTGCTGGCTGGGAAATGTTTGCTGATTGATGAGAAGGTATATCTGCAGCTTCCTCTTCCTCTTCCTCAATAGGAGTGAGAGGGATGATAGGTGTATGCCTATCATCACAATTTTCACCTTCTATTTCCGGGGAAACAGAGGGGCTATATGGAAAAGGACGTCAGTCAGTCTCACTTCAATGAAGACAATTATTAACACATAGATACACAGTAATACAAGTGTAGAAGAACCTCACTTAGCAGGAATGGCAGAAAGCCACGGGTAAACTGCTTCAAGCACTCTCATTTCCCTCAGTTGTTGAGTCTCTGCCTCCTGGCTTTGCTCACCAGCAACAACATGCCAGTTGCAACTGATAGCAAACTGTTTCAAGGATAATTAAAAATGGGGGGGCATTAATCAAAAGCAAAAGTTATCATTTGTGAAAAATTGCATTAGAACCCTAGAAGGCTATAACTAGACGGATGCAATATAGAAAGGGAGGAGAGGAAGTTACTGCTTACTTTGGGAGGAAACTTCCATTTGATCATATGGATACCGGATAAGTTTGCCTTCACTGGATTCAAATTGCCATTGCCTTCAAAGCCAGGGGGAAAATCACTAGATTCCATACCATTTGGATGTTGCAATATGCACAATGGCTTTTTCTCAATAAGATTTTGGGCTTGTGTGCTAATTTTTGAAGGACAGTCCTCAGTTAAAAACATCCTCACCTATTTCCAGACAGAAAGTGTCGGGTACAAATTTATCAAACCAACTAAGATAATCACTGAAATGAAAGGAAGTGCCATATATTTTAAGGCCACATGCTAAGAGTGACATGAAAACATGCTGACATAAGCAGGGTCATATAGTTGTATGGTTGCAAGTTTAATTTGAATCACTTTTTTTTTTTTTTAATGAATATAACTCGTTCATAATGTAACACTACACAATAAGTACAATTTATTTAAAAAATTAAAATAAATTTATATAATATAAAATTATAAATAAAAAATAATTAAAAAAAAAAAAAGCCAGCATCCAATTTCCTATATGGTTATAAAGTCCAAATGTTTGATGCTTTCAATTATTGAATATATCCAAATTCTTTTACCCTGTTCCTTCAAATCTTCGTCAAATAACGTGCTCATGAGGCAATTAAGCTTACTTTTAACCTGGATTGCCCATGACCATGTGCAGAAAAGTATACAGTATTTATTTCATACTTAGAAAATGTCTTCTCTTTGATATAAATGGATATAATTCGATTTTTTATTACTATTTTCATTTTGATTTTTGTTCACTTTTATTAAATCATGGTCCAGTACTTGTTCTTCCAAAGACGTAAAATACTAAAAGAAATTGTTGTCACATAAAATTCTTGGCATCAACAGAGATTAAACAAATCTGACTCAAAGAATCATCCGGCACGCAGGCGTTAAGGATGCGTATCGTCTCGATTACGCAGTAAGTCCATCACCTTTACCCTAGCAAATTCTCTTTTTTTTTTATTTTATTTTATTGTGATCATTTTTCTTTTTCTTTTTCTTTGGCATACCTTAAAAATGAAATATCTGATGATATTTTATTGTGTTGATTAATTAATTACAAACTAAAATGATATACCAAATCCGCCACTGTATTCAACTCTTCATCGAAGGGAAAATTTAATGAAAATAATTCTCTTTTTTTTTTTTTTTTGTGTGCAAGATTTCCCGGGGGAAGCAATCAAAATTTTTTAGACACACAATTAAATTTAAATTCCTTAATTTTTTTTTTCAAATTTTAATTTTAGATCTAGAGTTTCTGTTTATTTTTATAGTCTTTCTCATCTTTCTCTTTGAGTGAATTAACCAGACAAACATTAGTAATATACAGATAAAAATTTAAAAAAATTATAAAAAAAAACGTCGATGTGAAGAAATCGCAGGTATACCTGACAAAGATTAACACCTGGAGCCCAAGATACCCTGTTCGGTTTCCCCGATCGCTTCATCTTCAATCAATTTTTCACAAACTGAAAACGTTTTTACTCAGATCCAATCGGAACAATTCAAACACACGAGGCAAAAAAATGTTTTCAATCTTTCAATCGCCGAGGAAGCGAGACAGGATCTATCAAATCGGCATATCTCCGAAATCCAATTCAACAAACAGAAGCAAAATAAAAAAAAAAAAACCCTAAGATTTCAATTGATTCTTACGCTTTGCGGCGGTAAAGAGAGCTGAAGGATGAAGAGGAGAGACGCGATTCTACAAAGGCTCGGATCGGATAAGGAAACCCTAGAAACCTCCTCTAGTCCCCCACGCTTTCTTCTTTCTTTTAATGCGCAAGGTTATAAATATGTATTTATAGGATCTCACTCAGTAAATACTAAATACCGTTTTTTCCGCTGCTTAGCTGGCCATAACATTTCATTGCGTGACAATACGAAGAAAGAACAAATAAAAACCGTGGCTGATCAATTCAATTCTTCTAAAATAAAATTTTAAATTTAAATTTTGTGCATTAAAAAAAAAACAATAAAAGAGCTCTTACAAAGAATTTAATAGATATTTAAATTAAATTAATTAAAATTTAATATAATTTTTAAATATTAAAATTTAACTTAAAAAGAAAAAATTACATAACAAATTTATAATTTATATAACAATATTTTTCTATTTCTTTATTTTTATATTTTAATTCAATATATTTTTCATACCATGAATCCTCTCTTACATTATTAAGAAATTTTATTCTTATGTTAATGGTGTTTAAACAATGTTATTGTCCCATAGAACTAAATTCTCCACACCAAGTCTTCGTCGATCATGATGTTATTATTATTATTTTTTTTGGGTGCACAAACATAATAATGTTATTTTAAAAGTATTTATATAATTTAATATGAATTTTTTTATTAGCATTATTAAAATTTCAGATTACACTTTAAATTTCATATTTAATATTTATTAATTATCACTAAGCTGAGCCCGTGCCTAATCTTGATTGACATTACATTATGTGTTCCTAAGTATAATTAATTTGTACATATTACCGTCTTAATTTATTGCGTTTGCGCTGTCACCGACACATGCAATATATGACAATTTTTTTTAAGTTCCGTACGCAGACACGTAGACTTATAATAGGTATACAGTAATTTAAACCGTTTATTTATTTTTTATTTTTTTAAATTTAATATATTTTTCACGATATAATAGTTTAAATTATTGCGTGTCCACCCAAGTAAATTTACCTACATTTTCTGTATTTTTTTTGTTAAATTTTGCTGCAGTGTACATAATTCCGGTTCACATAGGTGTTTTTTTTTTTTTTCCGTTTAAAGGTCCAGGTGTGAATTACGGAATACAAATAATTTTTTTTATTTTTATAAACTCTACACTTTTTTTTAAATTAAAACTCACAATTTTTAAAATAAAATTTTAAATTTTAATTACTAAAATGTCCTGAAAAGTAGTTTACGTGATTTTCTATTTGGATATATCAAGACGGTGGCCATTTTTTTAGGTCGAAGTGTATCAGTGATGCTAATTCAAACAAAAATTAATTATGATTTTCGTATATAATTTTGGTTTTATTTTTTTAAAACTAATAATTTTAATTTTAATTATACTTTTTACAAAGGCCTGGAGTTTTGTTTCAATAATGTCATTTTAATTCATCCTCAAAAAGCATATATACAATAGAAAAGATTAAAGAGCGGATTGAAGCCATAATAAAGGGGTCCGCATGAAAAAAAAAAGTTAAATAGTTCCACTTTTATTAAAGTATGATTATAAATATAATAATATATGTTATTAAATAATTTATATATTTACCTACAATCTATTCAAAATAAGTTACATCATGATGCCCAAAACAAAAAGATAAAACATTTTAAACGGGCAAAATACCCTTCTTCTTTTTTTTTTTCAACGCGTTGAAAATGAAAGATTAAATGTATGGTACACCTTAGGATTCTAGGGTAATAAATTATTGAGTGTAATTACGTATCTCGAGATTTTTGTTCTGAAATTTAATATTGAATAAAATTATAATTGTTATTTTTAAAATTACGACTGATATTTTTAAAATATAAAAATAACAACTGATTCAAAAATATTAATTTTAATTTTAAAAATAACGATTTCAATTTCATTCAATATATAAATCGATATAAAAATTATCAAACTATCAACATTTATTCTAAATTATTATCGTATTAAATTAAAAATTAACTAACTCGAGCACTGGGCAGCACGTCCTACCCTAATCAGAATTCAGAATACGAGGACTTTCCTGTCTTTAAAACCACTCGCCGTAAGGTCCGTAACAAAAGATTTCCACAACGTGAATTGACTATATTGCCCTTCTCACGCCGCCGAAAATTTCCAACACACCCACCAAAAACCGCGTAACCTCTCAGATCTATAAATTTCTGAAGCGAGACCATCGAAGACGCACAACTCTACCACTGCCTATCGTTTCCGGGTCGGACCACCTCTTCAATGGCAACCGGTAATGACAATATCGAATCCGCCGCGACCACCGCCGCGAATGGCGGCGACGCTAAGCCAAGGAAAGCGTTGATAACCGGCATAACCGGCCAAGACGGTTCTTATCTGACGGAGTTCCTGCTGAACAAGGGGTACGAGGTTCACGGGCTGATCCGGCGGTCGTCCAATTTCAACACCCAGCGGATCAACCACATCTACATCGACCCGCATAACGCCCACAAGGCGCGTATGAAGCTCCACTACGCCGATCTCTCCGACGCCTCCTCGCTCCGCCGCTGGCTCGACACCATCCTCCCCGACGAGATCTACAATCTGGCCGCCCAATCCCACGTGGCAGTGTCTTTCGAAATCCCCGATTACACCGCCGACGTGGTGGCTACCGGCGCCCTCCGCCTCCTCGAAGCCGTCAGATCTCACATAGCCGCCACTGGCCGGACTCACATGCGGTATTACCAAGCCGGGTCATCAGAAATGTTCGGATCCACTCCGCCTCCTCAATCCGAGACGTCTCCATTCCATCCCAGATCCCCTTACGCCGCGTCCAAATGCGCTGCGCATTGGTACACTGTTAATTACCGTGAGGCTTATGGGTTGTTTGCCTGCAATGGGATCTTGTTCAACCACGAATCGCCCCGGCGCGGAGAAAATTTCGTGACCCGGAAGATCACGAGAGCTGTCGGGCGGATAAAAATCGGACTGCAGAACAAATTGTTTCTGGGTAATTTGCAAGCTTCCAGGGACTGGGGATTTGCTGGGGATTACGTGGAGGCCATGTGGTTGATGCTTCAGCAGGAGAATCCGGACGACTATGTGGTAGCCACGGAGGAATCGCACACAGTGCAGGAGTTCTTGGAAGTGGCTTTTGGGTATGTGGGTTTGAATTGGAAAGAGCATGTGGTGATTGACAAGAGGTATTTTAGGCCTGCAGAGGTGGATAACTTGAAGGGTGATTCCAGCAAAGCCAGGAAAGTGCTTGGGTGGAAGCCTAAGGTTGGGTTTGTGCAGTTGGTGAAGATGATGGTGGATGAGGATATTGAATTGGCTAAGAGAGAGAAGGTGCTTGTTGATGCTGGATATATGGATGCCCAGCAACAGCCTTGATTGATTGAATTGAATTCTCTTTCTGGTTCAGATCTTAGCAATGTTTTTGCTTATTAAGCTCAAGCCCAAATGTTCCTTTTTGTTTTCTTCCTCTTTCTCTTCTTGCATTAATGGATTTTACGGTTTTTACGGAGGCAAATGCTTACTTGGTTGTTTAATTACAAGGATTTTTATTTTTTTTTTCTCTCTGTTAATTGTTCATCTGTTGTTCTACTTCTGCTACTTTTGGAATAAAATTTGTTCAAGTTCAGCAAATCTATATTCATAAACTTTAGCTAGGTACGTTTGAGCAGTGCAAGGGTCTGACTGGTCTGAAAGACTTTTCTGTTTTTGTTTTTTTTTTCGTGAACGAACAGCATTAGCTGCACTACGGGACTGGGGTTCGACTCACCTCTCACCCCTTTTCTCTGGAACTGCTGAACTATTAGTTCCTCCTTTTTTTTCATGACTAAACTACCATTGTCAATGAAAAGTAAAAGCAAAAAAAAAAAAATAATAATAATAAATTATTTTGTGGAGCCAGCAATAAGAATTAAGAATGTTTTACTGACCCTAAGTACGAATATTTCCTACAAAATGCAGTACGGGTATTTCCTGCAGAATGCAGCGATACAGTTTACCAACAGCACACTGAATTTGACGCAAGTTTGTTACGTCTTTAACATTTGGTGTCGTTACCTGTATGTTGTCGAGATCCACAAGTTGGCATTTTGGCACCAAAAGCAAAACAAAGTCCATTAAATTGTGTGCCCCATGATGCATCTGGTCTTATATATAGCCAGAGTCCCGAAATTGTCGCAGTGGCCAGTGGCCTTTAAGACATATATTGTCTTTATCAATTGATGCGTTTTCTGTTGTTTTCTTATATGTCATTTTAACCATGTGCACGATAAACCAAAGAAACTTTGATCCTCGTCTTGTTCTCTTTCCCTTTTCGGTCTCCCTTGCTCGTTTTTTTTCCCTGCTGAAATCATCTAGTTGATGTCGGTGCCGCGAAAAAGTTCACCCAACTATAACTTTCATGTCTGGATTGCATGGTCCAAAGGTTTGAAGGTTAACTGTCACAACTAAGTAAATAAAAAGATGGGGTAATGGACCCAACAACAACTGATGACTCCATATATTCTAATTAGTCACTTCGTCAGCAGAATCACAAAAAGAAGTCTCATTCTATAAGATTCTTGTCAAGTGATGGGGGAAACAGCAACTTCAGTCTCAAGGAAGATGATCGGTTGAATAATGACTTATGATACAGCATATACAAGAAGAAAACACAAAAGAGAGGGAATAAAAAAAAGAAAGAAAGAAAAAAAGATCGGTAACAATTAGTCTGCCTTGCCTTCTTCTGAAGGCAGAACTCTTTGCAAAGGCTGTGCATTACAGGTTACCTCAGAGTCCACTGCAACAGCAAATGGCTTAACAGAAGACCGAAGAGGCTCAGGCCCCTCCGTGGCAATTCTCTTGCATAATGCATCACAATTGCTAACAACCTCAGTCAATCTTCCTTTCAGCTCCCCAATCTCTATCTGCAATGCATGAACTGCATGTGTTGTCCAAAGTTGAGATAATCAAAAGTCTTAATAGAGTTAACTAAAGACTTAACAAGAACAGCAATTAAAGCAAGAAGATTCAGCACGCCAGAGCTTTATTAAGATATTGTGAACCAGAAACTTATATGAAGGATTTGTTATACTATAATTCTTCAGTGGTTGATTTCTCTAATAAATGAAGAAAACACAATCAATCAAATCAACGGTTAAAATACCTTCTGAAAGATGTTGCGAAGTAGTCCTCATTGCTGACACTGAATAATTAAATCGTTGAAGAAGTTTAACTGACAAGGCATCAGCAACTTCAATCTTATTTTCTATCTCTTCCTGCAACAAATTTTCACCTTATTACATTGTTGATACTGATATATGAGTCCTGCAAAGGACATTTGATTAGATCTAAGTTTAATCTCCATCACATGAGGCCACTGCGTATCCTAGCAATAAGACCAAGAACTATATGTTGCCCACGCCTCTATGATATTTGCAGGACAATATTTAGTATTCTCAACAGCATGGTATTGATCAGTGACATGACAAACCTGTCTCTTGCTAATCTTCTGAGATTTCTGCTCCTGCCAATCACGGTGCATTGAGAAGAGCTCTAGTATAACCTTCGGATTCACAGTACCTACATCAGCAACAAAAGAAACCCGAAAAACTCTTCAAATACGGTGATGGAACTAAATAAGACAATTTACTTTTGACAAGTATATAAATTTGCAATTTAACAAAAAGGAAAAAAAAGCTGGTATATCACAATAGGACTCCATAGAGTATGAAAGATAACATTAAACATGGGTCAATAGGATTATTTCCCTAGAGGGTAAATTATTCCTGTTGCAGCTTCCATAAATATAGAAATCCTCTTTCACAACTTATAGCTAGATAATTCTAACTACTAAAGAAGTTAGTAAGAATTATTATTAAGTCATCATCGCGACCACTGTCTTTGGTTCCAAGGGAAATTACGCATACAACGTCCTGTATTTCTATTTTCTACTTCTTAAAATGGATCACCCAGCAAATGGAAATCCTCACCTTAAAACATAAACAAAAAAAACAAACAGTCCGAAGAGTAACCTGGAGCTGAAGAAGAAGGTGACTTTCTGACCAGAATGTCTGTCAAGCTGGTGTCCTCCTTTGGAGGCGCCGTCAATATTGGTCTGGTCTACAAATAAACCCATCAAAAATGTGAATATTAACTCCCAGTTTAATTCGTCCCTAACGCTTAAGTTCTCGAGTTCGAGTCTCAATCGAAACTAACTAACCAAGAACATGAACTCGCAGTTTAATTTGAAATAATGGATTTTTAAAAAAAGAAAAAAGAAAACCACCCATTTGCTGCCCTAAATTTCTCAGCCACATCAAGGGCAGAAACAACTTACGATTTTGAGCGATTTTAATTTCTCCAAAATGGGATCCACCGCTTCCGTTCGCTCGGAAATGGTGGTAATCTCATCGGCAGGCCGCTTGACGCCAGATAACAATAGATGTCAATCACATGTAAGAGGAAATTTACTTAACAGGAATAAATTTAGCAAAACAGTGGAAATTAGATTCACCTGTGAGCTTGCTAGAGTGGATTCTGACGCACCCATCTCAGAGTCAATTCTGAACGGAGTTTGGAGCTCCGATCTTCAGCGGCTATTGAGATGAAACGAGGGAAAAGCAAGCAAGTGCCGCTGTACAGCTGTTGGGGTTAGGCTTATTGGGCCAACCTCCTCCAGGTGTTAGGGGCTTAGGGCAATTGGTTGGGCTATTGTCTAGAAGGGTCTCCAAAAAAAAGTAAAAACTCTATTTTTCGAGATTAAGTATTTATTTTAATAATTAAATAAGATGTCCATCAATTATAAAGTAGGGGTTTAACCTCCATCAATTTTCTTTTTCTTTTTTTTTATATATTCAATAGAACTTCTTGTAAAAAAAAAAAACTCTATTTTCCACAATCTGAAAATACCTTTTTTTAAAATAAAAATACTTTTTATATTTTTTTAACCAAAAAAAAAAAAACACCAGGAGTCTAATTTTATATTTTTTTAATTTGAGGGATAAATACTCAATACACTAAATTTTACATAAAAACAAAATGAACATATGAAATAAAATTTAATTTACAATTTTCAATTATTTTATAAAAAATTATTATTAATTATTATACATATGAAATCGCTAAATTTATTATTTGTAGACCAGTAGATTTGTGGCACTTATTTCTGCTTTTGATCGCCTGTCGGATGAAGTCGTGTTTAAATCAAGTCGTTCGTGCAGCTTCCAGACGTACTATCCCACCAATATCAGGGGTTTTCTTGCATTTATGTTTTCTGTTTTTTTTTTTTAATTACAACTTTAAGCCTTCTGTATTTCTTATCTAAAGCAGACAAATGGTTCTGTTTTCTTGGTGTACCCAGTAAGGGGTAACCATGGTGCACCTTCTAAGTTCTTACATTGAAGTTGCTTCCAATTTGTGCAATTAAAAATTACATTTATTTCACACATGGCCTCTTGGTGTTCATTGTTCAGTATTGTAGGATAGTTGATATTACCGCTGTTCAAAAATTAACCAACGTAATTTAATTTGATTAATTTAATTTAAATCAATTCGAACTCGTCAAAATTACTAAAATTAGGATTAGTTGCGGTTTTAAAATTTTACAACCTGTTAAAGACGGATTGAATGCGAATTAGAGGTTCAATTCGCCTAATTCTACCCAAGCTACCTATATATATATATATATATATATATATATATATGTATATATAAAATTGATATTGTAAATTAAATTTATCGATATCAATAGAATTAAAACTAAATAATCACATTTCATATAATATTACAAATCGATAAAATTAGAAGTAAAAAAATATTTTATTACTAACGTATTATCATCATGCTTTTTAATTATTATCACGTAATTTTATTTTAAAAAATAAGAAAAAATCGGAGTATTTTTGTCTCTCTATTCTTTGACAGTACAAGTGAGACATTGTACATTATAAAAAAAGAGAGAGAGATGCTATCTTATTCGCCAAACGGAAGCACAAATAAGAAATTTTTCTATTTGACAATTTTGTGTTTTTGCAAAGTAAAATTGATCTAATATAATTTTTTAGTAAATTTTGATCAATTCTCATAAATATTTAAAATTGCGAATAAATATGATATATACATTATAATAATAAAATTAGTAAGCATAAATAAAAATATTGATGATTGATGATGTGTATAATTTGAAAGAAATTATAATTTTTTTTATTATATCAATCTGCCCAAACCGATCTGATCCAACCCGTCGTTGGCAGATTGAATTGGATGGATTGAGTTGTATGGCGGAATGGGTGTGGATAGAAAATTATCCAACCTGTTTACAGCGGATTAGATACAAATATATCCCCAAATCGATTCAATCCGACCCGCAAACACTTTATTTGGCATGCATATGAGTCAAACGTTACGAGTGTTATTTACTGGACGTGTAGTAGCTCGGAACATTCTCAGGAGTTCCCAACCGGGTAATACTCAAGCAGAAGTTTTGTATTGTTACAGTATTAGACTTTACGTTACAAAAGTTTCTTCATAAAATTTTACAAAAATTTTTAAATTTAATAATAATATTAAATTTACTTAAAATTTAACATTAAAAAACAAAAATAAAATTATAAAAATTTCTTGTTACATTAACAAAAAAATTTAATTTGTGAAGAATTGTAAAAAGAAAATTGTGTGTTATATGCCACTGCTCTACTTTAATACTGTTTGGGAGGGGGGAAAGTGAGGGGAGAGAGAGGAAAATGAGAGCATTAAGGTAAATTGTTATATTTGAAAAATGTTTGAAAAGTGAGGGCGAGAAAAGTTTCTAATTTTCCTAATTCTCATTATCCCACCAAAACCAATCCTCCAAAAAATGAGAGGAAAGTTGTTAGTTATCATATTAAATTTATTAAATAACTCAATTACTCCTCACATAATTTAAAAATTACAATTTTACCTAAATAAAATATTTTAATAGAATTTATTATGAGAGATAAAATTGTTATTTCAACACATTTTATATTCCTCTCTCTTACTTTCTATTCTTTCCCAAATAAAAGAATTTATAATTTTCCTCTCTCCCATCACTTCTTTCCAAATAAAAGAGAAGATAGAAAATATTCTCCTTATATAATGATCATCTCCTTCACTATCTTCTCCCTCACTTTCTTCTCTTTAAAAGTTTTTATCCAAATAGTGTAAAAAGTACAAGCAACTCTTACAAATGTATGTAATATAAACAAAATAAACAAAAAAGTGAAAAATCTACCGAGTTCCACATAACTTGAGAATTTTACATAAAAAATTTCTAAGAGTTTCAAATTGATTTAATGAATGAAAAACAAAAAAGAAAAACAAGGAAAACAAAACACGGACGGTTGATTCAACAGTTAAACTTGGTCACTAAATATTGTTGCAAATGCATATCATTTTGATGCAAGTGGGCCAAATTCGGTATGCAGCAAGACTTCGTTTGTAATTGTAAACTCTACCCTTCCCACCAGTTCTGCACCACCCAAACATGGGCGGAGTGGGAAGAAAAGGGGAAAACTACTGTTTTTCTTAAGTCCTTATTGTCTCACCCAAATGTCAACCATTTTCGTCCATTTAAACAGCATTATAATCCGCAGTTTCTGTTCTTCAATCCCATTAAAATTGGATGCCTTTTAAACCCAAGTTACCTAAACAAACTGTGTCCCAAAGCCGGTCGGAAAACACACCCACACTGTCCTGAGCTAGGATGGGTCGGGATCCCCGAAGAAAAAAAAACCGGAGGCTGGAAAATCCTATCCACAAAAACTCGTTACTCACCCAGCAGACAAATAACGACTGGTATTTATCCACGCGTACGTTCTAGATCTCTCGGTCCACGTCATCAATCCGGGACACATTCAAACGGACCAATCGTGTTAATTCTCTCTCGCTCGCACAGATTGTGGCCCTGGCTATAAAATCCGACAGATCACTCAATCTGATGAACGAGTTTGATCGTTGTTTGTGTTTGTTTTAGCTCACTGCAATTGAAAATGGCCGAAAACAAAGAAGCGGAAGCTGCGGCGGCGGTGGAGGAGGCGGTAGTCGAGCAGCCACCGGCGACAGAGGAAGCGAAGCCGGCGGATGAAAAGCCTGCTAAGGAAAAGAAGCCGAGGGCTCCCAAGGAGAAGAAGCCTAGGCAGCCAAAAGCTGCTGCTCATCCTCCGTATTTTCAGGTACATATTTATTTTCCTTCTGCCGTTCGTGTTATATTTTGTTTTGTGATAATTTAGAGCTCCTGTTGAACTTGCGTGTGGTTGTGCAGATGATCAAGGAGGCGCTGCTGGCGCTGAACGACAAGAGCGGATCGAGCCCATACGCCATAGCCAAGTACATGGAGGAGAAGCACAAGGCAGTGCTGCCGGCCAATTTCCGGAAAATCCTGGCTCTGCAGCTGAAGAACTCTGCGGGCAGAGGCAAGCTGATCAAGATCAAGGCTTCTTATAAGCTCTCCGAGGTTGGAAAGAAAGAGAAAACAAAAGCCAAAGCCGCTAAGGCCAACGCAGAGAAGCCGCCGACCACAACCACAACCACAACTAGGGCTTCCAGAACAAGGACCAAATCCGTCAACAAAGTCGAGGGTACTAAGAAGACTACAAAGAAGGTCGCCCCTGCCGCCAAGAAGGCGAAGAAATCGGCTTCTGCCAAGCCCAAGCAGCCCAAATCAATCAAGTCCCCTGCTGCTAAGCGAGCTAAGAAAGCCACCGCTGCTGCCTAAATTTCTAGAAATTGTAGAAAGCGAATAATTAGTCGGAACGTTATGTATTGTGTGTGTGTGTGTGTGTTAGATCATTGTACATATTGGAAGTGTTGTGCATAACTTTTTGGAGTTTTAGAACGTTTTAAGTGATCTGCCTGTGTAAATCTTCAAGCCATAAGGGTTAATGAAAGCCAGTTTTGGTTAGGTGGTTGTCTAACAAATTCCTTGCCTGATAAACAGTCATCTCTTTTTTGCTTCGCCGGTTAATGATTAGATCAACCACTATCAGTCTGGCTACTACCCCGCACTAATTAGTGGAGCCACTGAGTCCGATCCCATCTAGTGATTTTGTATGTTTTTTTTTTTTTTTTTTCAGTTGTTGGTTCTTTTGATGTGCATTGCCTAAATGGGCAATGTTGCACTACTAACTCGATGATTTTGTCTAGATGTAATAGGATCATTATTTTTTATAAAGATATTTTTATTTTTTATAATTTAAAATTATTTTCACAAATTTTTGTTTTTTATAAAAAAATTATAAACATTCTTATAAAATTTAAGATATTGTTATATTTAGATAAAACAGTTGAGTAATTTTTCTTGGGTATTGTAATATTTTTATGCCTAAATTCAATAAAGTGAAAAAACAATAAAAAGAGAGGGTGGAAAGCGATAATTCTAGATGGATGCAAAGGATTGGGATCCGAGAGTGAGGAAGGTTCTCGACATTCCACGGACCATCCCGACGAGGATTGCCTTGATCGAGGTGATTGATCGTGTAATGAGCCAGGCCGTGATCGGTGTTGTATGAATTCCATAACCCACTTGCCCCTCGGTGACCCTCGAGTCGGAGTTTCGTAAATGAGATGTTTAAATAGAGTTGTTTTTGGGCTGCTGACAGCCAGTAATTCTGTGCTGGAGAAATGTCTTTTTGGTTAAAAAAAAAAGGAAAAAAGAAATGTCTTTTTGGAGTGTTTAATTTTGGTGTTGCTCGTTACTCTTGTTTATTATTATTGTTTATAAATAAAATATGTTAAAATAGTTAAATAATATTTTTGATTAAATAATAAGATAAAAATTTTAGATATTTATTTTTATTTATTATGACAGATAATTTTTTTATTTCTAATCAATTTAAAATCATTTTATAAAAATATATTTTATGTATTTATAAATAAAAATTTATTAACTTAAAAATTAATTATAATTTGTAATAAATATTTTTATTATCACAAATTAAATAAGAGAAAAATTTGAGATTCAAACGCTAAATTTCTTAATAGAAGATACACACCTAATCGATTTAGTTAAACGGATCTTGGAGCCTTATGTTTATCTTAGGAAGTCTCCATTGGAAGTCATTGTTACTAGCGGGTCCATTTCCTATTTTCCAGCCCAGTCGTAGAGGTTTAAAGTCCATCAGCCTTTATTTTATTTATTTCTAGCGTATTTTCTTTCGGCACGCAGACTTTATGCCCAAAAGTCAAACTTTTTGAGCTTCTCATTTCGAAATTGGCCCAATGGGCATTTCCCAGGTACTTCTGTTTATTTATAGGACACATGCACGGGGGCTACGTTGCTCTACCGTTGATGGAACGGCCTACTTGATGAACGTAAGACTGTTTTTTGAGCAACAAAGGAAAGACTTTTGTTTCTTTGAGTTGCAACGGATCTCTCCCCATATTTGAATAGTTAGAATTTAAATTTTTATTTTAAAAATTTTAGCTTAAATCTTAAAAAATGAGCGTAAGATTTATCGAATAAAAGAACTACTTTCTATTGTAATGAATTAAAAAAAAAAAAAAAACAAAGAGTAGCAACTTGCAATTTTAATATGTGCATATAGTTAAATCTTGCAAACTTTTTTTAATCCAAATTGTAATAATCCATGACGGTGCAGCTGGAAGAGGATAGGAAGGGAATCGACTTATTCTTTTATTCCCCTTTTCAAGTTATGAACCTTATCTTTGCATGAAAAGCTCTTCAAAAATGTGGGTTGTGGCGAATTTGTTGCGTGCTGTCATTGGCATCATTGTTCTCTAAAAAGGACACTCCTTTTATTTTGGTCTGCCGTTTGTGCTAATTGCTATCCACGTTAATATTCCTCAAACCTCGCCAAACAGTAAATTAAAAGCCCCGCACACACTTCACGTGGAGGCTGTTAATTGGCTAGGATTACACCTTCGGCTAGACAGTATGGATTAGTGCCATTTTGTTGAAAGGAAATCCTAGATAATAACGTTTAGGTAATAATAGTAAAATAATAATAAAGAAATATAAATAGTGAAATAATTAAAAATTTAAAAAAATTATTAAAATATCATAGATAAATTGTCTAATTATTTTATTATTATTTTAAAATTAAGTTATATAGTAAAATTTTTATTTATTTCTTTTTTTTTTAATTTCCCTCAAACAAGACGAGGGTGTGAATTACAATGAGCACACATTCTTTTTGGCCATGGTGATATTCAAACAAACTTTCATTGGCACTCATTTGGTCGGTCGACCCCCCTATACCTATATCTGACTAGGACATTTCCTCCATGACTGGGTCAGCAACAGTACTTATTACGCTTACCCTCTCTTCATAACTAGCTGGGTAATTAAGAAGAAAGTCCATTTCTAAAAAGTTTAAGAAGGGCAAGAAAATGGAAGAAATGGCTCACAAAAAAAAAAAAAGGAAAAAAAAATGTAAGAAATGAACTTTGCCTGGATAGAAGGGCCTGGCGGTATATGTAGTTCAAATGAATTTGCATTATGACGATTTTGAAGATGATGCTAAAACATGGAAGAGGGAGACATCCAAAGTAGATATTGGCTTCCATTTTATTTGAATTTCACCTCTCTCATCCTCTGTTTTTTAAGCATAAACCCTCTAATAAATTAAAAAAAAAATTAGGATCTGACATCCAATTTGACCGGTGGGGGTATTTGATGGCTGTTTTCACACTTATTTCGGACCGTATTCCCTTTATTTTGGAGAGACCATTCTTTTTTTCTTAATTTTTTAGTACGGTCCATTGGTTTTTGATCCGTTGACTTAATTCTATGCAAATTTGTACTATATCGACAAGGATTGTTAACATTTGGGACTGATATAATAAAATTGAAACGTTTATGATTATATTATAAAGGAATAAAGTTTAATTTAACTCCACACGTTTTACTTTATTTTAAATTTCACCTATAATATTTTTTTTGGTTAAATTTGGTCCATAACGTTACGTCCGTTAGTCTAATTTGGTCCTTCCGTTCATAACGCTGTTAACTATGCTGACGTGGCATGACGGAGTTTGATACGTCAGTAATTTTTCCACGTCAGCATGCCACGTCAACATCTGTTGCTGACGTGGTATATGTATAAAGGCTAATTTGACCCACAATGTTTCAGTATATTTTAAATTTCACCCATAACGTTTTTTTATGGTTAAAATTGGCCCATAACGTTATATCTTTTAGTCTAATTTGATTTTTTCGTACTTAACGTCGTTAACTTCGCTGATGTAGCGTAACAGAATTTGACACATTATTAATTTTTTTCCAAAGAGATGGCTCCGTACTGGCAATGTTAATGGTGGCTGGAGGCGGCGACAATAATTTGATGAAGAAATAGTGACAACAGCAGAAAAGAAAAAATTTAAAAATAAAGATAACAATGACTTTTGTTGAATTTTATTAATTTATTTTTTTTACTAAAAAAACAAAAGTATTCAAGTGAATATATATTTATGAATTTTAGTTTTTTATTTTGTTTAAATTTGTAGAGTGTGATTTTCAGTATTAATGTTTGGTTTGGATTTTAAAATTTTACTGCAAACGTGACATGTTGATATAGACGAAAATTATTGATGTGTTATACTCCGTCGTATTATATTTGCTGAGTTAACGACGTTATGTACGAAAAGATCAAATTAGACTAAAAGATGTAACGTTATGGAGCAATTTTAACCATAAAAAAACGTTATGGGTGAAATTTAAAATAAGCTGAAACATTATGGGTCAAATTAGCCTTTATACCTATGTCACGTCAGCAACAGATATTGACGTGGTATGCTGACGTGAAAAAATTGCTGACGTGTCAAACTCTGTCATGCCACGTCAGCAGAGTTAACGGCGTTATGGACGGAAGGACTAAATTAGACAAATGTACGTAACGTTATGGATTAAATTTAACCAAAAAAAATGTTATGGGTGAAATTTAAAATAAAGTAAAACGTGGTAGGTCAAATTGACTTTTATTCCTATTATAAAAGTTAAAAACGTTTAGGAATGATTTTTTAGTTATCCAACAAAAACAATATAGGAATATGGAATTTGTTACATGTCTGTTGACAGACAAAGAAAACATGACAAAAATTATGGACACTGAAAGTTATCAATAAAAGTTGCTGGCCATACTCCAATGGCCAAAAAGTGCCCAAACTAGAATAGGATTAAAAAAATTTTGATTTTTTTTTTAAAAAATTAAGGTTTTTAAGTAATATTTAGTATGTTTAGGATTTACTTTTTTTATTTTTTTAAAAAAGGGAGTATGGTGAAAATATGACCACGTATGTTCGGTCATATAACGAGACCCAGAAAATTATATCTAAGATTGTTAATGTGGACCGTCTGGTCCACTTATTGTTAAAAGGCATCTAGCAAATGTAGCTTTTTGTCCGCTCAGAGAATCAATTTTGGCACAAACATGAATCCAAAAGCAAAGAAATGTCCAATGAATCATAGGATTTAGATGGACACGGATTTGTATGGTTCATCCACTATATTTTATTTTATTAGCTATTAAATAAACAAATATTGATCCTAATTCCTAAGTAATTAAGTGAGGTGTGACACTAAGAAGACATGTGGATATATATATATATATATATATATATATATATAAATAATAGGGTCAAAAATGTGAAGAAAAGACAAAGCATGCACAACAGGATTAGCGCATGCTAGACAGGCTGTGGGCCCACAAGTCCACAACGAGATGTTCCCATGCTGGCCATTATCAATTCATTCAATCAAGCGAGAGACTATCTTTCTCATGTTTCCCATATCAATTCTTCTTGTTCAATTTTTCCGCACGCGATCAATTAAATTGTGAAAGCTAGATGAGCGACTATTTAGGCTGCAAGACTTGTGAAAAATTGAGGTCTTGAGTGATAATGTTACTAATTGGGCTTTGTTGTTATTAATTTATAACCAGCCGAAGGAATTCGGGCTGAAGAAAAATAATTTACAATCCAATTTATTAACTATACATTAAGCATTTTAAGTTAAATGCCTATCATCGCACTACAGTTGCAAGTGTACTTTGTTTTTTTCAAGGAAATAGAAAATCAAGAATATCACCTTACAATCTTACTAGTTATTAAAAAAAATTATACTAGTTACATCTACAAAGGAACAAACTGTATGATACAGAGTGAAAATCATTAACTGTTCCCACAATTATTCATAATTAGATGTATATTTAATATATAATATCATCAAATATTCTGATGAGTATTCAAACCATGACATCTACGGTCGAAACCTCTAGTCAATGTACGGTGGTACAATTCTACTTTGATACACTTGGTAGATGACCATTCGAGTTATTATCTTCTTCTTTTTATATTATTGTGGGTTTCGTGTCTTTGACCCATAGTCCTTCTAGGCACGAACAAACTGTCTCATCCACGTGTACTAGGTAAAACTATAGGGTGCGAACCCAAGATCAATATCTACAAAATTTTTGTTATTGTTTTATTAAGAAATATATTAAATTACTAACTATACAACAAAACTAATTTTCTCATGTTCCACAAATTTTAAGATTCAAATAAGAAAAAAAATTTCTATCATGCTCATCTAGTGTCTTGTCTCTTAAATATCACTCTCCCTTGGGACAAAGTCAATATAACATTAAGCAACAAAACACATGTATTTATATAACCTCAGAAATTGAATGCCATCCTATATAAGTTATAATTCATTTTGAGAAACATAATGCCTTCAAACGCCTTCAATTTAGAATTTTGTCAAACTCCTTATAAAACTAATGAAGCCATTAATTTAATTGGAGAGAGAGAGAGAGAGAGAGATCACCCATTCACAAGCACATTTTTACAAAATTATATATCTCAGCATTCATCAAACATATTTATAGTTAAGTTCTATATATGAATAATATTAAGAAGGATATTTGAATCGGATCTCTTCATTTTTCAAATATGCATATTCCAATATCACAGTCAGAGCTTGAACTTAACAATCCATTGAACCTGGCGGTCCCTTCATGATCTCTACCACTTTGCAACAACAGCAATGGCGGCAGCATACCTGAACTATTTTGATCATCGACGACATCAAAGCATGAAAACCCATGATCAGCTTCGTACCTGTCCTCTTGGCTCAACTGAGAGGCAACAAACTTGTCCAGTGCTCTCCAGTCAGTCACCTTCTTGCTTTTGTTAAACTGCCCTCTTCTAATTTGCCCCTCGTCTTCGCTATTGTTGTTGTTGATGTTAGTCTCTGATAGAAAAGACGTTGAGATTATTGGCCTCTTTATAAGTGGCACAGATGGGCTCTCTAACTGAGGAAGCTGTACAAAGTTATCTGCAGGGTCCATGAAACTTAAGTTATCTGCTGCTGCTATCTCTTGCTTGCATAAGATGTTCTGAGCAGCCAAAAAGCTTTGCGGCTGCCTTGTTATGTAATCAATAGGGTCGACCACTGAGCTAACTCCACTTGATTCATCGTAGAAGTAGCTTGAGTCCCAGCCTTCAATGCTTTTGGCTAGGCCAGTGGTTCTCTTCCTGAATGCGCGGCAGACAACCCATCCTTCTTCCTGCAATAATTTAACCTAGTTTATATTAGATGTTAGGATGTCATGTGTGAGTTGTTGTATAAATATTCTCAGTATTTTACTTCATATTTTGTTTCTAAGTTAATGTTTAAACGTTTTTCTTTCATAAAAAGGTTGACAAAAGCTCATAGTGATTTCTTTTCTGTTTTAATTTCTCCGGGACTTTTGGGTTTTTTTTTTTGGGTTGGTAAAGGGAAGTAGTGGAGACAGTGCAAATTTAAGTTAAATGAACTAGGAAGAGAAATGGAATATTACTTTTGACAAAATGAGCAATGAGAGAGAGAAATCCTAGCCCAGAAAAGGTTTTGGAAAATTTTTCAATTCATATGCTTTCGACCTACTAGAAACTTTTGACTTATAGACTGTGGAAGTCATCTTTCTACCAAACATGCATGGGTTGAAACTGCACACCTTGGTGTTTGCATGGAAACCAATTTAATTAGTGGATTTTTGCTTCTCATAAGTTGAAAAGATGGTTTTGAAAATTGACTAAGTAAAGCCCACAATTTTTTACCAAAAGTTAAACAATTACTATTAAGAACTTATGAAAAGGTTATTATGTTGTCTCACCTAGGGAGAGAGAGTGAGAGAGTGAGACTAAGATCAAAAGAAGAGGATGCTAACTTGCCTGTGGAGAACCATTCTCTTCGGATTCAAGCCTATATTCATGCATGATCCAATCAGTTTTCTGACCATTTGGGGCTCTTCCTTTGTAGAAGACAAGGGTTTTCCTCATTCCAATGAGTTTTATTTTGTCATACACGGCCTTGTCTCTTCCTGTTGCTTTCCAAAAGCCTGCCATGGTAGCTCTATTGGTCCTTGTCCCCGTTGGGTACTTCTTATCCTTGTGGCTGAAGAAATACCACTCATTCTGCTCCTCGTACCCGATCCTACATCTCTCTGGTCCATTACACAAACATCCCACATTTAGGATACGAGATAAATTATTAATGCCCTATAAACACAATACCTTATCCATAGACACGAGTAAAGCCTTAAATCAGTTCAACTTTTTTTTTCTTGAACTAACTGTCTAGAGCAACAGACAGGAAGAGGTCGGGTTCACCTTTTCCAAATTCCCTTTTTTTTTTTTAATATGAATTTTGACCTTTTTTTAAGATAAAAAAAGTGAGAGAAATTTTTTTTTTTAAAACTCTTTTTTTTCTTTTCCCGAAATGGTTGGCTTACATGTATTCATTTGCACTCTTAAATAGTTTAGCCAATTTTAACCTGTAAGTAATCTAGGTTTGTAAAGGATCCTATTGCATAAGCACAAGGTGATCGACCTAACTTTTAGGGACATTTTATATGATATTTATAACTATAACCCTAGCAAGAAAAAGGAAGAAATTTGCTACCTTGTAGATCCCAAGGTTCAATTCGGTAGAGATCTATATCTCTAATAACATCAAGATCGATCTTCTGGCATGCAACCTTCTTCCTCAAATAGTACCCAACAAGCTCCTCATCCGTCGGATGAAACCGAAATCCAGGTGGGACACATGATTCCATTGTCTCCATCATGACCACAGGTAGAGGTAGGACTACTGCATCAAATTCACCACCACCATTACTGTGAATGCTCTTTAATTCATCATCTTAGAATCATATAACTTATCAAGACTGAAGAGAGAAGAAGTAGAGAACAGAAAATTAAAGACCAAAAAGCTAAAAAGAGAAAGCTATAGATCAACTGGGAAAAAAGAGAGAGAGAGAAAAAAAAGAAGAAATCCTCAAAGTAAAAGGTGACAAGTGCTACCAGCTATAATGATCAGCTCATTTGGTGGTGAGAAACACTTAATGTGTTATCTATGCAAGGAAATAAGCGCGTGCTCATAAAACAAAGGCACATTCTTTCACAAGCAATGACTTTTTATTGGGATAAAGGCAGTAGAAGAAGGAGAAGAAGAAGAGGAGACCAAAAAGGAGAGGAAAACAAAATCATTATGAGGGTTTGTTTTTGATAATACCCAAGTGGTTTTTTTTTTGGGGGGGGGGGGTGCTAAATTGGAGCTTACCATCTAATAATTTTGTGCAGCTCTCAAGAAACAGACAAGCAAAGGGTTTGTGCTAATGATGTTGTCTTGTGTGGGTGAATGGTGGAAATGATGCATCAAGAACGGGGGCTCCCCCTACTACAATAGTATAACTATACACGTACAAAAAGTTTAGAGTGTTAATTAGACTATAAGGATAACCAAACTTCAAGAATGGGATCAAAAGAAGCACAAACCAACTCTTTGAAAACTAGAAAACTAGAAAATATTGTTGAATGTGAAACAAAATGATAAAATAAACCAAAAAAAAAAATGGAAACTAATTAGACTTGTTAATGGAGCATTGGCAAATTAATGGCCAAATGGACAAGGATCGGAGGATGACGTTATCATAGAATTAGCACGCGTTTCTCGAAAAAGAAAAGGTTGATGAGAGGCAAAAAGAGGGACACCATTCTATTGGATCAAAGCCTGCAAGTGCAAGAGAAGGGAGAAAGAGAGAGAGATGCTAAAAAGAGAAAAGAAAAGCAATTTTAAGGCACTTGCACTTGCAGAGTCTGTGTCTCATTGCAGAAACGGGCTCTGACCATCTTGTCTTTTTGTCGAGAATTTCCATGGCACAACCTGACCCTCTTTTTTTTCTCCTTTCTTTTGATAGGCTCCGAGAAATGTAGATTATGAAGAGCAATGTTTTTTGAGCAACTGAACTTCAAAAACCTAGTCAAGATTGGGTAAGGGATTTCTGTCAAGAAAGCAAGTGTTTCAGCAACCGGCTCCAGAATAATTTGGTGAGATTATCCTGTCAAGAGGTTAGTGAGAGAGAAAGAGAGGTCATCCGATTGTTTGAACTTGCAGTTTGGCCTAATATGCAAGAAGGGGGAAAAAGGGCCAGTGATAAACATCAGGAGAAATCTCTGTTTTTTACCAAAATTCGGAATGTTTTATGATACAGATTTTAGGAGAGAGATCGTCTGATGTGAGTTTGAGATTTCAACAATACTAGTCCGAAAGGAATGAACTTTTCTAGTTTCTATCAGTCTTTTGCCAAATCTCCGTCTTCTTCAGGGTCCCTTGTTGACTACATTTTTCATCCTCTAATAAGACCTATTACATATATAATGACTAGTATTGAAGGATCAAAAAATTTAATGGCTTTCCTCCAAAACCTAAAAAAAAAAAAAAAAAAGGAAAAAGAAAAATGGGTTCTTTGCAGAAACCAAGAATTTAGCTACTGCCCATTTTTGCAACTTGCAATTGTTGTTAAAAAGATATATACACAGACAAAGAGACATATATTTAAATGTTTCGATCAGAAATGAAAAACTTTCAAAATTATATATATTGGGGTGGGAATTTTACAGCAGCAGACATACCTCTCAGAGTTCGTACGTAGAACTGGGTTCTTAATTATAATTAACTCATTTAAAGACAGAAAGAATGAAGAAGAAGAAGACGAAAACTAGAAGCAGAAGAAGAGTTGCACAGAGAGACGAAAATTCGGTCAGCAGTGAAAGATGGTAGCTAGACGAAGAGAAATTGGGGGTGTTGCTGTACTTGAAGAGGAGTGAGGAGGACCGCTCAAGTGCGCATGGGTTGATGCTTGTCCCCAGCTTCTTACGCAGTGCCTCGTACATTCCCAACATACCCTTTTTTTTTTTTGCTTTTTTTTATTTTTTCAAATTAATTAATTTTGATTCAAAAACCAACTCGAAATTTTTAAGTCTAAAAATAATTATAATACTAATTAATTTATAATTTATTAATTCTAACAAGCTAATTTTCTTTTTAATCAAAGTCCATTTCACATTATGAGAAGAAAATTTTGAAAGAGATACAAATCAAATTTCTAACCTTATACCTAACATAATACTAATAACCAATTACTTTCAACACTCAATTCATACTATTTTTCTTTTCTTCTTTGAGTGACATATTATTTTTCTTTTCACTTCTCTTTCCTATTCAAGGGCTTTTTTCATATAATAATTAAAATTATAATTAAATAAAGTGGAATCTCTATTAAAATCGTACATATTTTGTTCTCTCTAGTTTGGTTTTGTTCATTAAAATCTCTCTTGCCATAACTTAGATTTTACATATAATTTTATTATTGTTATTCTAATAAATTTTATATCATAATTAATTATATAACATCTTAATGATGCAAAGTAAATTGAAGCACATGACATGGGCTTTTTAAATATGCAATATTGGACGATAAATTACATGAATAATTGGTACTTAAAATAAAAGACATTGATAGAGTTTTTGGTATAGAATAATAAGAAATATAATTATGATTGTTTAACTGCACATTTATAATTTTATTTTTACCAAAAAAAAAAAGGGATTGAGACTCCCAAGTCCCAACTCCCAATTGCCACCGCCCTTGAAACTGACAGCTCCGTTTTAATTTTCTCTCTCAAAATATCGTTGGCGTTTCACGAGATAATCGCAACTCCTTTCTAACGCAGACCTGCCACGCTGACTGCCAGCCATCCAGCCGACTTCCCTAAACTCCGCGCGCCACTCGCCGGCTGACAAGGGCTTGTTGTCCGCGCTTTGTTCAGGTGAAATTACCGAAAGCACCTGCCGTGTGACCAGAATAATTTTAAGAGTAACACTACGTGACGTCGTTTAAATAGTTTCAGAATAATTATAAAATAATATAAATTATTAAATAATTATATTTTAGAACAAATAAAAAAATAGATTCAGTCATTCAATAATTTATATTATTTTATAAATATTTTAAAACTATCTATATAAAAGTACAAAGGATTTTAAAATTATAATTTATATTATTTTATAACTATTTTGAAACTATTTATATAAAAAATATTTTCCTATTTTTAAAATTAGATCTTTGACACATGGTACTACAATTTAGCTCTACTTTATCTCTCCTTTCCTTTTTAAAAAAAATTAAAATTTTAATATATTTAATATTAAACTACATGTATTTAACATTATTCTAAATCTTATTTTTCAAAAAAAAATCCAAACATGTTTAATGCGGTATAACTATAATTGGGCTAGAATATAGGGCTATGAATTTTTCTCCTAAAACTAGTACATAAAGATTGGGAACTGTGTGAAAGATTACATATTCAGATATTCAGATATTGTTGAAATCAAGTAATAAAATTAAATTCATAACTCACCATTTTATACAAAAAAAATACCATAATTATTTGATATTTTTATATTCTCTGATACATAAAATTACAATTTTTCCTGATAAATTTGTAATATCACCTTACTTATTTTTATCAAATAGTCCCATTACATAAAAGGTTGTACGAATAGTATTTAGATTGTAACAATTAGTATATTTTGTGTAATTACAATAAAAAAATATGAATCGAAAAAAATAGTGATATTTTTTTATTTCATATTTTATTATTATAGTTATATAAAATATATTAATTATTATAATTTGAATAGTATTTAAATAATTTTTGTATGACTATTAACATTTTTTTAAAAAAACAAAAAATAAATCGACTACAAAAAGAAAAAAGAAAGAAAGAAAAGGCACGCCAACCTCTTAACAGTTTAGCGCGCCCATGGGAGGGGTGTTCGGGCTATCTTTGTCATTTAGGCCATCGAATTACGGCCTGCAAATGATATCTCGACAAGTATTTTGCAGAAGGCAGAGTAGAAAATGCATACGTCAAGAGGAACAAACGTGGCAGTCAGAGGTTGGTGGATGGGCTTTGTACTTTACGTAGAAGAAAAACAAAGCAACGGGACAGAAACATTCACAGCGCCAGGCCCAGCCTCTGCTTGATTATGAGTACTTCCCACTATTGCGTTTCACTCATGGCTTGTGCGGAGGAGTTAGAGAAAGTTAAAAGAAAGAAAAAAAATATAATTATTATTTTATTATTTTTATTTTATAATTTTATAATTTTTTATTTAAATAATTTATTTTTTATAATTTTTTAATAAATTATTATTCATTTTTTTATTATTTTTTCATAACTTTTTTCTCTATTCAAACAATTTATTTTTTTTTTCACAAATTACTATTTATTTTTTTCTCATCATTTTTTTCACTTATTCAAATAATTTTATTTTTTAACATTTTTTTTTCTCATTCTTTTATTTTTCCTACCTTTCTCCTCTATCCGAACACAACATTAGTTCTTAGAATGACACTAATTACCCCCTTACAAATTTAATATAAATAACTCAGTTTTTTTTGTGCAACGATTCAACACCAATCTCTCAGATAAATTTGTAAAGTACCGCTTTATTTACCGGTTAACACCTAAAAAAAAAAAACGAAGAATTTATTCCATTGACACTGTTGTCCCAAGTTACAGTTAGTAGGAAATGTTCGTTGGTGGGTCTAACAGAACCCTACTTTAAATTAAGGGAAAATATTAGTGTGTTATATATTGATATTTTAATTAATATTTTGAATAAAATTAAAACTAATAATTTTGAAATAAAATTAATAATTTTTAAAATAAAAATTAAAAATTATTATTTTTTATTATAAAATTTATTAATTTTATTTTAAAATTATTAATTTTAATTTTAATTTTAATTAAAATACTAAATTTTAACATATGCATTGATATTCTTAAATTATAACTTCCAGACAACATTGCAATTACAATCAATTGTGGTTGTTTCAGCTATCGCAATCATAATATTGAGAGACTAAGTAAAATTTAGCAGCTTTTTGTTCAGTTTCTTGTGGAGTCAAATCCTTTCATAAGGAGAGACAAAATAAAGCGTTAATAAAAAAATTGAAGACGGGGCAAATGCTGAAGGAAGGACGTAAAGATTGATCGAAAGTCACTGAAGCTGGGTACCAAAAGAAGGTAATTAATGGCTAAAGATGTAGAAGCGTAATGCACGTAGGACGGTGGTGGTGGTCGGCCTTGGCCACCCAATGATGCGGCGGAACGCATCATTGAATTTATTAAAGCCATCTCCGTATGTGGTTCCCACCACCACCACCTCTCAAAGCTGGGGCGGTGAGAGCTAAATATCAAGCTCTCTTTCTCTCTCTCTCTCTCTCTCTCTCTGTGTTAGAATTGTTTCACACAAAAATGAAACACGGCAGATAAGAGTTAGCGTAACCAGCAAAAGGAGATCCTTGTGGGGGTCCTAGTAGGATCTTAATTAACCCTTTTGATGCGACAATTTGCCAAACCCAAGCATCTCTCTTTCTCTCTCAATTTTTTGAGTAACATCTTAACCTTTTGCATTAACGTTAGTTAGTGAATTTTTATTTTTGGTTGATTTATATGAATAATGCTAAATATCTCGAAAATCGTGTCATAAAATATTTTGAAATATATAATTATAGAAAAAATTGTTAATTTTTTTAATACTGTTAAATTAAAAAAAGAAAAAAGTTTTTAATAATTTAATACTGTTAATATTTTTAATACTGTTAAAAAATTGTTAATTTTTTTCATAATTATACATTTCGAGATGTTTTATAATACGATTTTTGAAATGTTTAGTATAACTCGATTTATATATACATAACAATTTTCGAATAGAAATGACCTTGATTTTGCACCCTTTCAATTGATATCTAGTCTCAACAAAACTAGCTCTAAGCAATGATTCATTGGCACCATATTAAGGAGAAGAACTCTTCCAAATCCTGTCTTCTATAATTGTAATTCGAGTATTGACCCTCTTGTCTTTCTCTTCTTACTATTTGTATTTTAGTCATATCCTTACACCCCCACACCCTTTCTCTTTAGATTTTGGTGTGAAATACAAGCTTCTTTCAAAGGAACATGAACTATCATTGCACACCTTGTAGGTACTAATTAATTCTAACAAACGCATTGGGAAGATGTTTAGAAATGATACCTTCTAGAGCCCCTATAATATGTTTCACTAAGGAGACTATGATTGAAAACAACAAATTTGGCCCTATTAGATGAAATTTTTTTGTTCTCTTGTCCAGATTGATACAGCAAAGAAGTTATTTTACTAGTAATGCGTTCATTCTATATGAAACGATGATTGTGCATCATGTTATTTAGAGGGATATCCCTTGGCTAATATCTCTTGTATGATCATATTTGAAAAGGCGAGTTGTTATTAATGGAGCACTTTTCCGAAATGTGTCAAAAATTATTATAAGAACTAAGGTATAATATAAAAAGATAATATTAGGCAGCACCCCTTAAGTAGCATCAAAATAATATTAAAATAAGATAAATTATTAAATAATTAAAATCATAATAATAAAAAAATAAACAAAAGATTATTATTAAATATATTATATAATTGTTTTAGTACTAATTAAAATCAAACTGTATAGTAAAACTTAAAATAAAAATTGTTGTAAGCGAACAGGTCGAGAATAAAGTGCATTGGGGAAGGACTATGGTCATCTTCTTGGACGAAAAGAAATTATTAGACATCACGAAACGAAAAAAAAACATTATTGAGTAGAGGCACAAAACAGCTAGGAGATCAAATTCGCAAGCATAAAAGAAACAACTTAAAATGGTTTTTGGTCAATTCAAAATTAGATTACTCGAGTGAAATAGACGTATGCTGTATTTTCCATGTGTTAACTCTTCATTGGTCCATCGCTCGCAGAAAATCCTAAAGTAACAGGGCAGAAGTTTATACACCCTACACCAACACGTATGATTGTGATTGGTGAGGTTATTCACTTTGAACAGGAATCCTCTCGGCACGAATGGGAATATAAAAAAAACGACAAAAATAATTTTTAGACACGTAATTATAGATATGCAGTAGTTATATAATAATTTGAATCAATGATTATGAAAAATGTGTTGAATTTAAAAAAAAATATTAAAAATTATTAAATTAATTAGATATTTTTAATATGTCTTATTAAATATGTATACGTAGTCTTATGACAAAAAACGATAAGCCATTGATTGAGAAAGAATGGGAGATGTATACAGGTGCCATGATGGAGGGGTCCAGCAAAGCGAGGTGGGTTTACAATGAAATAGCTCCTACCCTGCCCCGTGTTGATGACATATTAATTTCTAAGGTTTCAAATTCAATGGAGTGGAGGGTCCAAGTTCACATCAATTATTACGCGTTGGGAATTGACTAGCTGTTGGTTGTGTTGCAAAGACATGCCTATTTTGGCTCTAGATGCACAATTTTGCCTTTGGTGAGACATGCTGTTTGTGCTAGTTTTGTCAAAAAGTTGTGATGTTATCTTTTGTTGCATTTAACTTTTTCTTCTTTATGAGCTTTCAAGTCAAGGAACTTTCTTTTGTAGCAATCTGCGATTGACTTTGATGCATGTGTATGATGATTGACCGGCCTAATGCACATTACCTGCGCTTATGTTGGCTATCTGAAAGTGATATATGGCTTAAGTGATTACCGATTTTATTAATTGAAAGTATTGTTAAGAATTTAATTTTTACTACACTCGTCTCTTTTTTTTATTTTTATTTTGTATGGATTTAACCCTCTTCAAAAGCTTTAAAAAAAAAAAAAAAAGAAAGTAATATGTGCCCCAACTACTAAGCTCAGAAGCAGCACACAGTAAGTTCACAACACGAAAAATTGGAGATCAATATATAGGTCATTGCTGGACGCTGGACAGGACAGAACTGAATGAACATGGAATAATGGTGCCAATAGTCGCGTAGATCAAACTAAAGATTATTGATAATGATCACATTTTTGAATTATTTCAATAAGAAAAATCTTGTTTGTAATTTCTTTATGACTTTTGTTAATATTTGTTGGAGATGCGTTGGACCCGAAAAGATTCAACTTCAATATGCCGTCTTGGATAGCGAAAGTAAACCTATGATATCAAGGTTTTTTGTTATGTATTCTGACGAAAAATCATATGAATTTCCAATATATATAAGTTAATGTGTTTTCATGTGAGCATTTCAAAGTCATACAATGCTGTCTGAAATTTGACATTTTTTTTTTTTAACAGCATTATGAATATTATTCATGGCATCTCAAATAATAAGAAACCCCAAAAGCAAGTCAACAAAAACCAAAGTGTCTGCATAAACCAGATTTGAGTCCCCTGACAAAACTCCCAGACGACTTGCACTTCACTCATTGTCATTGACATCTCATTCAATCCCGGAATAAAGAATATGGTTGATCAAATTATAATTGCACTATGTTATCAAGATTACAAGATAACTTCATCCACGATAAACACTTGTTTTTTCTAAATGCTGCGAGAAACAAAGAGCCATTCGGCAAAAAGCTATAGATCCACAAACAGACTAGAATAATTACTACTCCTTTAAAGGGTGGCCATGGACATAACCCTTGTAATTATTAATTTCTGGCTCTCTGATGCATATATGGCTTTCCTACGCATTTCCGGCCCCAACATCGTGCTGACTTAAATTAATATCTCCGACTAAAACCGATGTGTGGATCAATTTTTCCACAGGCATATATTCACGTTGATACTTTGTCAATGTGGTCAGATTAGTCTCTTAGAGAACACTCCCAAAGAACTTGGATCACATCTCAAGTTTTACTCTTAAAAATGGGTATAAGATGATTTTATGAGAATAGAAACAGTTGTATATATTGTGCAAAGCGCGAAGTAATATATCTGCTAATGGACCATGAACAAAAAACATGTGGCAGGATATATTATCTCCACTTCGTCGTAACAAGACCCTCAATAAGCTTAATCGATTGTAAAAAAAAAAAAACATTGAACTTATATATATGATGAAAGTAACGCAATCATGTAAATGTTCTTCTGTCCAAAACCTAATCACAGTGCATTAAGTCTTAAGCATTGACACGTTCTTCTAGAATGAAGGAATTTGATGATCATTAACAAAAACCACACAATTAATCTAGTTTCATATGCTTTATGTGCTCTTTATATCTTTCAGTAAAAGAAGATAGTGAACAAAAAGCGGATAAGGGATAAAAGCTTGTCAAATAAGCACTATTAATTCCTCATAATAACTTGAATGATTAAAAGGGTCTTGTAAGTGCGTGTGAATACACACGTGTGATTCCTTCTCCTTCTTACTTTTCAGTTTTGCACAGCCCATACATATTATACATGCATATACGCATGATTCATTTATAACATATTGCGGGGCTTGCGAACTGTATATTTGGAATCTGACTCTAATACGCTGCAATTATTTTCTAAAATGAACAAGGAAAATTAACTCAAAATATTATGGTCTCATATCAAATACATCCTTAAAAGTTAGTGACAGATTTAGAAATTCTTGTCAGGAATAAAATTTATATCTATATATAAAAAAATAGCAAAAGGGAGTGGATATTAAATTCAAGAGAGACAAAACTCTAATTTCAAGGAGAGACAATAAGTTAAAACTAGAATAAATTACACCTAAATATGCTTATTTATTTTTTTTCCCCCAACCCTCAACTATGAATCCATCCCCCAGTGCTTAAAGTGATGCTAGCTTCATAAGTCAAATTCAACTTAATCATGTGAAGTGTATTTTGCAAGATAACACTATGAGATCATGAGGTCAAAGTAAATAGTACGCGATAATTTGACTATCGTTAACGAAGAAGGATCAAAAAATGAAAGGAAAACTTTGCACGACTTCACATTAAATGTGTAGTAAGAAAATTTTAAGCTCATAAGTGATGTTTCTTAAACATGTAACGTGGCTTTTATGGGACAAAAACACGATATTAATCACACGGTGTAGGTAAGTATACTTTTTTTTATCCATTGGAGCGAGTAGCTCAACAATTAGGAGAGAGAAGATGAACGTTAAATTTGAAAAAAAATTTATTATGAGATAAGTGAAAATTCAGTCTTTAAATTTTTAGTATTAAAAATAGTAAAGGAAAGGTGACACTCTATCAACTTGTTAAAAGGAATTGAATTGCTACATTAAATCGATATAAAGTTATCAGTGATTTCCACTCATTCTTTTTTTTTTTTTTTGGGTTTACATCATCCCAACTCATTCTTAAATCTTTTTTTTTTTTTGGTCTTGTCATTCTTAAATCTTTAGATGTTGGACGATGTGCTGTGCCATGAAAATTTTGTCATATGGATCGGGCCAGTATTGAGACTTCATCAAATCTGGGCCTGGGCCGCCGCTGATTTAGACGTTTTTGAAATCACGGCCACCTTTTCCTCACAGGACGGAAATGCAAGCAAATTTAGCGGCTTCTTCGAGTCTCAGTTTCGTTTATCGCTTCGCTTGCTCGCTGCTTTTTCCTTTTTTTTCGGTTGGGCAGATAATAATAGCGGCAAAGACTGGAATGACTGAGTGTGAACTGTGAGGAGGGATTATCCCAAAAAAAAAAAAAAGAAAGAAAGAGTGTGAAGAGGGATATTTGGTGTGCTTTATTGAAAATTGGAAGGGGAAATTGATGGAAATTAGGCTAGATTGGCTGCTGGGGGCGGCGTGGGTCGCTGGAACATTGCCCATATTAGTAGCCTCCCTCCCTTTTTCTGCCTTCAACTCCTTTCACCAATTTCTGCTGGGATTCGTCAAAAGAGGCAAGATTATGCACCCATCATCCAATTCTGTATGTTCTCTTCCTCCCAGAACATAAAGTTTAATTCTTTTCGTTTCCTTTCCTCAGCAGCTTGTAATTGAATTGGACTTATTATTATTATTATTATTATTTTTGGTGGAGGTGTTCAATGTTGTATTAGGGTCATTGCTTGATGTGTGTTCAAATTCCTATTTATATGCCAAGTTTAATTTTTTTGAATTTTTTTTTTCCATTTTAATTTGGTGGGATTTAGTTTAGTGGAGGGGGAAGCCAAATGGGGGTTATTGCCCAGTGGAATTGTGTTATTTTTATCTAAAACTTTGTTGAACTTACATTTGAAGGTGGCTTTGACTGCAATTATTTTGAATCTTCTTGTGAGACTTATACTTATTTCTTTGATGTTCTGCTAGTGTAGAAGTTCACAGTGCCTCAGAGATTCTTCCTGCACTTTTATGTTTTGGGTGTGGCATGGACCACTTTCTTGCTGGTATTAATTTGGCACTATGCCCATAACATGGCTCCATTGGGTTCTGACTCATCGGATTACTCCACGGCTGCTAGTCACTTGATTGAAGGTTCAGATATTTTTTTCTTGCACAAGTCTTTTTTAACTGCTGCAAAGGATCCCTACAAGGTTTGGCTGGCTGTGTTCTTGCTTTTATTGATGGAAATGCACGTCTTGAGGCGCCTTTATGAGACGGTTAATGTCTTTAAGTACAGCTCTTCAGCTCGAATGCACATTTTTGGCTATCTGACAGGCCTTTTGTGAGTTTTGATATATTTGGTCTTTTTTGTAACTGCAAGCTGCTTTATTTTGTGTTGCAATTAATCTTAAATCATTAAATTTACGAAAAAGAATTTATTAGGCGTGAAAGATTTTGGATGTTGGTCCAGTCTGGTTTATTTGATGGCTCCGGCAATAAAGCATGCATTTATTAAAGTCTTCCATATGTATGTTCCTTGGGCAGTTTCTACACAGCAGCACCGCTGAGCCTTTGTCACTTTTGTGCATTGGATGCTCTTAATTTTGCAGCTGACCAAGCAATGCAGTTGAGTGAAGAGAAGTTGCCATCAATTGACTTCAATTGGCAGGCATATGCGAAACCCATCACAAAGCTTAGCTGGTCTCACTGGGCTGGAGCTGCTGTATTTACGTGGGGGTGGCTGCACCAATACATATGTCATACAATTTTGGTAGTGCTCTCTCCACCTTTCTCTCACAGCTGTGTTGGGAGCTAGTAATGCATGTGTTAACTCAAGGTCTCTCACTTTGCAAAAACCCATGAAAAATGTCTGTTTCGGGTTCTCAAGTCAACATAATTTTATCTCGAACTCATATACTTTATATGGAGGGATTTGCAGTGTATTTTTTTGCTGATGGACCAAATTAAAGATAAGGTGTGTTAGGTTCCAGCAATTCTAGAGTTCTCAAATGGTTTCCAGTATTTGTCATGACTTGTGCCTATGATTTTACTCTAAAGTTTCTCTTTCATTTGACCAAGAAAGTATCTGGCCTGCAATTTATTGCTTGGACCAGTTGTGTATTCAATTATGGTTATTCCTGGGCATTCTTCTTGCAGTTGAGGCTGAGCTGCAAGTATTTATTTCTCATTACCACTTTTCTTGCTTTTCTTCAGGGCTCTTTGCGAGAACACAAGGAAAAAACTGATGAATATGTGATTCCTTATGGTGACTGGTTTGAACTTGTTTCCAGTCCCCACTACTTGGCTGAGATGGTATCCTGAAATCTTCTTCAGCTGTCTAATCTGCATTTGTGGGACTTAGACCTGATTAAAAGCCTGGCATTGCATCAGGATCTGTACTTATCATGTTAAATGTTTGCAAACACTTTCAGGTGATTTATGTAGGCCTATTGGTTGCAAGTGGAGGTAGTGACATCATTATGTGGCTGCTGCTTCTGTTTGTGGTAACTAATGAATTAAAACCATGTCCCTGACTAACTAGAATACACCCTTTTCCTTATGGATACCATTTATTGGTGTGTTTGCTTCACATTGTAACCTCTTCTGATGGTTGTTGCAGGTGGCTAATCTCACATTTGCAGCAGCAGAAACACAGAGGTGGTACCTGTGTAAGTTTGAGGATTATCCACGAAATCGATCGGTCATTTTTCCTTATGTTTATTAGACACATTGCAGCCTGAGTGAAATGCAAGAACTGTTGATTTTCATGTCTGCCTGAGTGAAATGCAATATTATGATGCTGAAGATCAAGTAGCCATGTTTGGGACAGGGACAGATGAGGGAGAGAATTGATGGTTGAATTCCAAACTTTTCACATACTTTGCTTTTAATCACTCCAACTAAAGTAGATCATCTTTTACTCGATTGATTAACCATTTAATTCTTTTTTTTTTCTTTCATTAAAAAAAAAAATTGAGGTTCAATCAATGTTGTTAAATCCGGCTCGGACCGGCCGGTTCAACCGTTCTGGGCCGGTTCATGGTCATTGTTGCCCCTTAACTCGGACTGGTCAAAACCGCTCAAAAACCGGTGAAAAATCGGACCCGATTCAACCGGTTCAAACTAGTATAAAAGTTTTATAAATTATAATTTAATTTTAATGTTTATTTAAATTATAATTTGAGTTTTAAATTTAATTAAAACTTTCAATTTAATCCTTAAAAATAAAAAAATTAATATTTAATAATTATTTATAAGTATTATTTTTTTAAATTATTTATATAATATATATATATATTAATAAATACCAGTTCGACCGATTGAACCTTGACTTACTAATATTTTCGGTTCGATGATCAGTCTAATTCCGACAACTTTGGGTTCAATTCGGATACTACTTTTTTTGTGCTGGCCTTATCAACCAAAGCCCTCATCTCATAACATTGCTTCTTGTCAATAATTTTACGGGCCTCAGAAACTAAGGCTGATCCAATGGGCTTCTTGTTTAAAGAGGCTAGCCCGATATACCTATGCTTAAAAAGTCGACCGATCGAAGGCCATTATACGTAATCGTGTGGGCCACGAGGAAACTTCCCGTGCCTTTCCTCCGGACAAAACTGGCCTCCAATCGTCGGTACCATTGTCCGACAAACAAGTAAGAGAGTAAGAGAGAATATCCGTGTCGGAAACAATTCGGAGATCGAACTGCAACAAACAACATGGTACCTTCTCCATTTAGCGGCGACGAGACAGCCCCATTCTTCGGCTTCCTCGGAGCCGCCGCCGCTCTCGTTTTCTCTTGTAATACCATGAAACCAACCTTAATCCTTACATTTCTTTCTTCTTTTTTTCTTTTTTTTTAATTCTAAGCATATTAACTTTGATTATTGTATTTTATGTATGATTTTTTTTTTGTTGAAAAAAAAAATTAAGGTATGGGGGCGGCGTATGGGACGGCGAAGAGCGGAGTGGGGGTGGCGTCGATGGGGGTGATGAGGCCGGAGCTAGTAATGAAATCAATAGTGCCGGTGGTCATGGCGGGAGTGCTGGGTATCTATGGTCTGATCATTGCTGTAATTATTAGCACTGGGATTAACCCTAAGGCCAAATCCTATTACCTTTTCGACGGCTACGCCCACCTGTCGTCGGGACTCGCTTGTGGTCTTGCCGGCCTTTCCGCCGGTATGGCTATCGGTATCGTTGGCGATGCTGGAGTTAGGTAATTTAAATTGCCTCGTCCATCAATTTCTTTACAATAGTTTGGTGCTTGTTTTGAGTGTTGGAATATTTATCGTCCTACTAGTTAATTTTACTCTCTTTTTAGTAAGTAAATCTAACTTATGGTATAATACTATTTAAATATTATTTTTAATTTTTTTATTTAAGTAAATATTATTTATTATGTAGTATAAGATTATGAGTAAATTATACTCATTTAAAAAATAAAATAGAAATTCCCTTTTTTTTTAACTGGATGATTAGTGTATTTGTTAGCATGACATACCAATGAGCTTTTTTTTCGCCCGAGTCGTCTCCGCAGCTGAAAGTTCTCGCGTTCGAGTAAAGTCGGAGCCAATAGAATTTATAAGAAAAATCCGTTGACATGGGATCTTGGTTTTGTTATTCGGCAATTTTGGCTCATTGTTTTTCTTCCATTAAGACTTGTTTCCGTGAATTTGATCTATCTTTTGTAGAGCCAATGCGCAGCAGCCAAAGCTTTTTGTGGGAATGATTCTGATTCTCATCTTTGCTGAGGCATTGGCATTGTACGGACTCATTGTTGGCATCATCCTCTCATCCCGAGCTGGCCAATCCAGAGCAGATTAGAACTCTTGCTTGGCGGCCTCAGTTGGACATTCACTTCGTTAATGCCGGGAAAGATTGTGCGGGTGATAAAATTTTAATGATTTGGAGCAAGTTTTCCCCCAAAAATAAAGCTTGTCAAGTTTTTGTCTTATTGCTTTCTGTTGTGTTCCTGCATAGATACCAGTTCAGAAAATTGTTAAAAGCCTATTGTAAGGATTGTATATCAGCAAATTTTCCCAATTGTTTATGATCATTAACAACTTTATCGCGTTCACCACATTACTTTGCTTTCTTCTTGACTTGTTTGTGGCGTTTGCACTTTTCCGACTTTTGTTTAGTGTCTGATGCAGTATTCGGGACGAATTATTTTGTATGTGTAGCTTATAGGGGCGGATTAAGCACATAATTTGAGAATTCGTATCACTTAAGTTGATCGAATTGACAAGGTTAGGATACATTAAGCTGCCTTTGCATGATCTCCGACAGGAGTAACTTTGGAATCTCATTCTCGCCTCCAAAGGGATCGGGATACGTCCTACTCCCTATTATAATTTGTGAACTAATTTGAAAAATCTCAAAGTTAAATAGTAGATTGTGAGTGATAAAATGTCAATCTACTCTATTTGATGGCGGCTTAATTATACAAAAATCAGCACTGCTGCAATGGGGATAGAGCCTAATCGCCCGCTCTCCCCCCCCCCCCCCCCACTTTTTTTTCTTGTTTAATGTTGCGACGTTGTTTGGTTGATTTCAATCTTTTTCCTTGTCTTTTTTTTTTTCCCATTTTCGAGAATATGGTAACATTTCTTCATTTATGTGAAAATGGAGGAGAAATTGATTTGATATAAACAAAGTTCCACTTTTAACTTTGATATGAACTTCAATGGTCACAGAAACTTTCTTTCTCGTCCAAACTTAATATTACACTAGTAAATTTCACCATGTGGAACTGATTTTTGTCCCAAAAATCTGCTTACAGTAATCTGATCAATTATGTTATGACTTAACACAAAAGTGTCAAATATGACTTTATCACACTCACAAGGTGTTATTACGAAAAAGGAGCTCTACTGGACGAAAGTTGTTGTGGATCTTACATTTTGTTTACAATCATGAATCATATACCATTGGCTCTGCCAAATATAAGATGCTTCGAGGGAAAATGAGCTTGTGCAAAAGTAGACTGGAATTCTTATAAATCCATAATGCCTATAACAAGAGGCAATTTGTCTTCCGTTCCCAACCTTTTTGATTGAGACCGACACCACCGTGTTGCACTTTCAAGAAAAGTGGCGTTAGCCACAAGTCAAGGAATTTGGGGAATTTTGTCCCTTTTATGTGAGAGAGAAAACTTAATAATGTGTTTTTAGGATATATTTAATTTTAAGTGCTCGTTAATTTTATTTCTATAAAATAGAAGTTTATTAAAACTCCTTTTAAAATAACAAAGAAACCGATTTTATAAGTTAGAAATTTTTTTAAAGATATTTTGATACCTGGTACACAAGTAAAAAGAAAAAAAAAAAAACTTACTGTTTAATTATCAAACCACTTATTTATCCCTAATTTTTATTCTGTAAACCTTTTTTTTTCGGTTAATTTTGCATAGCCTCTTCTCCCCCAAAATTGTGTTTACTAAAAGCCCAAATCTCCTAACTCTGAAATTTACGATCCCTAAACGCAGGTTGCTGGTTTTCTTCTTCATTGACTTCGGCGATTCTTCACTTCAGTGGAGCTCTCTTAATCAGTGGGTCTGTTCGACGATTCTTGACTTCGCCTGCCTTTTGTTCCTCTTGTCAGACTCTTGTTTGTTCATTGTAAAGGTACTGATTCCTCTCTCATTCACCTTAGTTGTCTTTTGTTCCTTATTTTCTCTCCTCTTCACTCTCTTTGTTTTTTTTTTTTTTGAGAAATTCATTGATTTTAATATTGGCTACTACTGTAGCATTATTTTGGTTGGGATCGATAGATATATAAATATATATATATATGTATATATTGGATATCACTGTGATTGTTGAAGTAGGTGGTTGGTCGGTTGATTGTTAATTGCGGTGTCCTGTTTTTTTTTTCCTGTTTGTGCAGTAGGGTGAAGTTTATTGAAAAAATAAATCTGACCCATAAATAGGTAAGAATTAAGAATTAATAAATCAAGGGAGCATATATTTGGAGATCATTACTTGTTTAAAATTTGGAGACTCTGAGCTTCCCTCAAGGTGTTGCTATTGGTGCTTCCATTTGGAAGGAAAGCTGCTTCCTTTGAAAATTGGAACCATATAAACTCAAACCTTGGCTGGAATACGATAAAGTTAGTTTGCATCTGAGGTGTAATATATCAACAATCATGGAGCCTTTTCTTTTGGATTTGTTTATCAATATAAGTATACAATGCCCAGGAAGTCTTCTTTAGCTGCTTTCACGTAATGAATTCGGGGGGGGGGGGGGGGGGGGGGGAAGAATAATAATGAGTACGGTAACATAGTTGGAGGTCAAATTCCAGCCATTTTTAAAGTGTCAGCTCTGAATAGGATCTCCAAGGAGACAGTACTACATACACGGTATAAAACTAGGTGGCTTATATTTGCAGTTTTTGAGTAAGATTTTGGGCTATTGAGTTTGGGATCTTTCCTTTGTTTATTTTAAAGTTTGGCACTCTAACATCATGATTTCAGTTTAAACTAGCCCGTCACTGATAAGTTCTCTTATGTACGTATTTTACGATGGTTCTTTTTAGGTTGTTCGTACTGTCAATTTGATTTCATGGGTTCTGGTCAAAAGAGTGAAATACTAAAATGTATCGCAGCAATAAGATTCGTTATTACTTCTTGGTGATTTCTGATGCAAAAGGCCCATTCAAATGATGCATAAACTTGCAACAGAAGAAGTTAACAACAATATAAGATATAAATTGTCATGTTGGATGAAGTTTTGTATGACAAGAGGAAGGAAGGAGGAATGAAGTTAGAATGATGGCACCTGTCCAACATCAATGGTTGGATTGAGTGAATACCCAAGATCCAGAACAATATTTGTTGTCCTTGTGTGGAAATCTCTAGTTAAGGTATCAAAGCTTGTAGTAACTGTAAAAAATATTAAAAAGGTTGTAGAAAATTAAAGTATTTCATGTAAGCTGCAAAAAAAAAAAAAATGTTAACAAAAAATTTGAGCTATGTGAAAGAGACTAGATTTGAATAAAAAAATAACTGAATTAAGTAACTTCAAAAATCGATCCAAACATAATTTAAACTTAGAGTATTTCATAAGCAATTTGTGAAAATTAAGTAATTTATTAGTTAAATGTTATATTTACGTGAAATTAGTTTGACTTAAATAAAAATAGGCTGCTTTTTGTAATTGCAAAAAATAAAAAATAAAAAGATTGTAAAAGTTTAAAGTATTTCATATAATTTGGCAAAAAGAAAAAAAAACAAAACGTTAATACAAAATTTGGGCTACATGAAAGAGACCACATCTGAATAAGAAAACAGCCAAATTGAGTAGCTGCGAGAATTGACTCAGACATTATTTAAATTTAGAACATTTCACATGCAATTTTTAAAAATTAAGTAATTCGTTAGTTGAACCTTATATTTACGTGAAATTAGCCGACTTAAATAAAAATGAGCTGCTTTTAGTAATTGCAAAAAAATTAAAAAGGTTGTAGAAGGTTTGAGTATTTTATATTATTTGCAAAAAAAAAAAAAACAAAACATTAATAAAATGTTTGAGTTACATGAAGGAGGCCGGATGTGAATAAAACAATGCATGAATTGAGTATCTACAAAAACCCATTCAAACGTTATTTAAATGTAGAGTATTTTATATGAAATTTATAAAAATTAAGTAATTCGTTACTTGAATGTTATAACTAAATAAAATTACCCGATTTAAATTTAAAAAGGTTGCTTTTAATAATTGCAAAAAAAATTAAAAAGGTTGTAAAAGTTTGGAGTATTTCAAGTAATTTGAGAAAAAAATAAAACGTTAATAAAGAATTTGAGCCAAGTGAAAGAGGCCGGATTAATTTTAAATTTTTTTTTATAGAAATCCTAATTAATTAATTTTTGGCAAAAAATTGTTTCACTAATTTTTTTAAAAAAATTACAATCATCATTATTCCATTAAAATTACTTTTAATAAAGGGTCGTTATTATTTTTTAAGAAATATTTAATTATAAAATCACCATTATATGTTTTCAAAATTGAAGAATCAATAATAGGGACATCCATATGAATATACCTTTTTTTTTTGCCATCCATATGAATATTACATTAGTAGAAAATAAACAACAAAAAATCAAATAAAACAAATTTTTAAAAACTTGAAGTGGGATACTATGATAAATTTATCCAAAAGGGCATAGATTTCCTCCAAAACGAAAGAAGGTTAAAAAAAAAAAAAAAAAGGAAAGACCAGCAAGGGGTGCCTCCCCTCAATTTTTTTTTTTACCTTACCTTTATGTGGTAACTTGTAATCTACACTATTTATTACTTTTTTATATAAATTATTTTTACTTTTTTAAAAAAAGAGTAAAATTAGAAAATCCCTTAATTTTATACCATCTTAGTTAAGTTAAATTACTTATATATTGATTTGAACAAAATATATAAAAAAAGAGTCATACAAAATAAATATTAAAAATAAAATTCAAAAATATTTAAAATTTAAAAGTTAAAGTTACGTATCCCCAATTTTCAGATACTGAGAGATAGAGATTATTGTCTTCCGATGACCCGTACATGTCCTAGTCTAGACTAACTTTGAGTCAACGTCAGTTAATAATGCCTTTATTTACATAGTTCTGATACACCGAGAGAGGCGCAAAAAATAAAAGATGTAATTTTATTTTTTCACATGTTATATGCTTATGTTGCAATCAATTTTAATATTATTATATATCATTAGTTGATGAAATTAAAAATTTATAAAAAATTATAAAATTTATAATTAAATTTAATATATAAATAATAATTAACTGTATCAATTTTACGTCTCACTTTTTTTCGTCAAGCTACCATTTTTCTTATTTACAAGTACTAATATAAATTGTTCTGTGGGAAGCCAAAGTGTCACGTGGGTTCACAAAAATTACGGTCCTGTTGACGCCTCTGTGCACGCTTTTAATCTGATTTACGCATGAGGCAGGCGACGTGTTAGATCATTTTAAGTTTTAGCTAATAATTTTATTCTATTCTTTTATTTATACTAATAAAAAAATATAAGTTGCAACTTACAATCTTGTTAAGTAAGATTTTCCTTTTATACTACACAGTAAGTCAGTTTCTAAAATAAACTGTAAAAGTTATTCTCAAACCAAAATTTTTGAGCACGACTCACCCTCCATCGAAATTCATTAAGATAAATACTGATGAGAACTTTCTTAGCAATCCAGGGCGAACAGGTTATGGTTGCCTCCTAAGGGATAAATTTGGTGCTTGGTGAGGTGGGTTCATTGGTTGGGTTGGCATTGCTACAAATATGGTGGCAGCACTATTGGGCATGAGACGGGTTTGGAGTTCGCATGAGAGATTAATTATCAGGAAGTTATTTTGGAAACAGACTCTTTAAAGGCGCTCCTCTTGTCTTTCAACTATACAAGGTCTACTCATCCTTTATAAGGGCTCCTTGAGGACATAAGGCTATTACTGGAAAAGCTATGAGTTGTGGAGATGCGGCGTTTATTGCAGGAAGGTAATTTAGGTGTAGATTACATTGTAAAATTAGGTGGTTTTATTATGGGAGAGATATCACTAGTTCACCATCCTCTATCTTTGCTTAGTCTTTTAGATGGTGATCGGAATGGTGTAAATTTCATTAGATATTAGTTTCTTTTCTTTTCTTTTCTTTTCAATGTGCCAAAAAAAAAGTTTAAATGTCACATTGTAAGAAGAGTTATTTTGTAGTGTTTTCATTCTCTTAAGCACATGAATAGTAAGCATCATTAGCGATAACTCTATATTTTTCCAATCAAGCTTTTAAATTATGTTCCTTGCTCCTCAGGCTTCTTCTCATTGGACTGTAAACTTTGTTATGTTCTTTCTAATTGATTTGTAAACAACATTTCCAACTATCATCCGATGTGAAAAAAATACCAATTTTTTTTTTCCCTTTAAAACCATTGGAGTGTTTGTTTTAGTTAGAAATTCAACATTGATTTCTATAAAATTGTAAGGAGATTATTGTTGACTTATTTAAACGAAATAGCAAAACCTAATAAATGTCGATGTTTCTTTTCTAGTCATCCAAATAATTTACACCGGTCATTTGCGGTCATCAGAAATATTTCCACTTGTCGTTTTACTGAAATAATTGTGGGTAGATGACAGTTTCTTGTTACCATCCCGTCTCAAATAGAAAGAAAAGTAAACAGAAAAAAAAAAAAAAAAAAGGGAAAAAGTGCGAAAATTGTGGTCATGGACTCATGGTCGAGAATGAAAGACCTGTGCAAAAATTAAAGACCACGGCAAATTTCAGTGGACCAAATATTTCTTAAAACAGAAATATCACAGTACTAAAAAAATGTATTAAAAAATTTTGCCTAAATACAACAATACTTTAAATTTTTACAACTTCTGCTATATTTTGTACAACAAAAAATAAAAATACATCTTTTTTGTTGTTGGTTGCAAAAAATAAAAATATCATTTAAAAAAAAAAATAAAGGCACCGTTACCTTCGGCCAAAACTCTCCGACAAATTTTTTGATACTCCAGCAGTGCCTTTCCTAGAATTATGCAACTTTTACAATTGGATATTTAAACTTTTTAAAATTTTTAAATCAATTCTAAATTTTTAATGTCATTTCATATGAGTCGTTTTACGTTTTCATTGACTAGCTAGCCCCATATTGATTAGTGGCCCACAAAGAGAAAAATTGAGCAATACTAACAAAATCAACCTTTGCGTCCTTGTTATAATTTTCTTAAATTTGAGTCAGACCTTGATTTGGGGAAGAATCTACTTTGCTGGATCACTTGTTTAACCAATAATCTAGTAGTCAGATGAGCTGGTCAATTCTTTCATTTGGAAAAAATTATTGGTAGTTTTATATTATATAAAAACCAAAAAATGAAATATTACTAAAATAAATCATATATATACTATTAGTCTTACTAAAATGATATAATCATATACATTTTTTTTTTCAAAAAGGAAATAGTTTTTTTTAGAAACAACTCGCACAATTAATCAGGTAGAACTGTCTGAGTTAATTAAGTTGAACGATTTTTTTCAATTCAAAGGTCTCATTTAGTTTTTTTTTTTTATACCGAACAGGACGACCGATTCATCATTTTTTTTTGTCTGACTACAGGCTTTTCAAAATTTTGTTATTGGCTCTTTAGGCTTCTTCTCATTGGACTATAAACTTTGATTCTTTCTTTCCAATTGATTAGTAAACAACATTTTCGAGCCTCTTTTAACGTGAAAAGGCCACCATAAGACTCTTGGAATAATAATCATTTATAGATTTTTATAATTGAGTCATTTCGTTAATTTAACTATTAAAAATTATTTGATGTAATGGATTTGAAAGGTATTTGATCTAATAATCAAATACATTTTTAACTGTTAAACCGACAGAAGAACTCAATTATAAAGAATTTGAAAGATATAGAACTTAATTGAAAAAATTGAAATATTTAAGATTTAATTATAAAAATTTATAAAAATTTATAACTTAGATGAGTATTATCTTCTCTTTTTCCTTCTAAAAATGCTCCAGTGACTATTTTACTCCGAACATCTAAATCGATTTCATAAAATTGCAAAGAGATTATCGATAATGTTTTGAATAAAATAACAGAATCTAATACATGCCAATGTCCCTATCAAATACTTGAATTAATTTCACCGGCCTAATGTAGTCAACGGCATAATTTCCACCCGTAGTTTGTAGTCATCAGAGATATTTCCACATGTCATTTTATAGAAATAATTGAGGGTAGAAAACAGTTGTTTGTTACCATCCCGTCCTACAAAGGAAGAAAAATAAACAGAAATAAAAGGCCAAGAATTGTGGCGTTGGGCGAGAGCGAGACCGGTGCAAAAATAAAGGATCCTAATGACAACTTTCATATGGGAAAAAATAGGTGGAATTTTTTAGATAAGATTAAAATAAAATTAAAGAAATATATATCATTAGATAGTTAAAATTAAAAAAATAATATATATATACATATATATATATATAATATTATTAAATAAAATATATAATTATTTTTATTTTATTTTAAGTTAAACTGTGAAACAAAATTATTTTAGAATACCCGATGGACCGTGATAGTCTTCCAATGCATTGACGGATATGTATAAAAAAAGTCCTAAATTTTTAGATTTTTTTTTATTTAAGTCATAAACTTTTTTGAGATTTCATTTCAGTCCTAAACTTTTTGATTTTACTCCAAATCAGTCCTTCCGTTAGTCAAACCGTTCAAAATTACTGTTCACTGATGAAAATTTTTTTAAAAAGGTAAAATACACTATTTCAATTCATCAGTTAACAGAAATACTTTGTATAATCTTAAAAAAATAAAATAAAAAATATAAAATCTAAAATCTCAACTTACATATTACTATTTGAGAGTAAAATACAAGTATTTAATAACAAAAATAATATTTAAATAGTATATTTTACCTTTTTTAAAAAATTTTCGTTAGTGAACAGTAATTTTTAATGGTTTGACTAACGGAAGGACTGATTTGGAGCAAAATCAAAAAGTTTAGGACTGAAATGAAATCTCAAAAAAGTTTAAAACTTAAATAAAAAAAAATTTAAAGGTTTAGAACTTTTTTAATGCATATCCCATTTATTCATAGTTAAAGATGGGTTAAAAAAAAGTTATATATATTTAAGTATAATTATTCTTAATTTTAATTTATTACTCTCCTAAAATTATAATTTTACTCTCTTAAACTTTATAAATAATTTTTATAAATTTTATATCCCTGCCAAAAAATTTTAAATTCGTCACTGTTCTAATGACGACAACAAATGACAGAGTCCTGAAATTTGTTTCGACTGACTTCCAGTCAACGTTAATGCCTTTATTTACGAGTACTAATATGCCTAGTTGCCAGCAGCTCTTAGGGTAGCTGACGTATCACATGGGTTCACAACTGCTTAGGGCCAGTGCTTTATTTACGCTTTGAGAGCTTTTAATCCAATCTATGTATAAGGCAAGTTTTAGCGTTACACGATCCATTTCTATATTAAATTTTATTATATAACTTAATTTTATATAATAATAAAATTATCATATAATTTATTTAATAATATTTAATAATTTACTTAATTTTTTAAAATTTTAATTATTTAATAATTTATATTATTTTATTATAATTTAATATTTTATTTTTAAATTTTATCTCACAACTTTTTTATTTATTAAAATAAAAAATTAAGAGTGATGTTTTATTAAAGGAGATTGTTATTCCCACGCTCACAATACTTTACACACACACAAATGAGTCATGTAAAAATATTTTTCCTTCTCATTTGTGTGTATATAAAGTTATTGTGGGCGTAGAAATAACAATTCCCTTTATCAAATTGTTTAAAAGACTGCGCATTCACGCAACACAATAAAAACCTGATAATTTTTTTATTTATTCTGTCATAATTTTTTTGGTTTCTTCTTGTCACCAAATGCCTCGGCCGTCCCCAGGGATCTCACATGATGTTATGGGTCACTGACCGGGCGGGCCGGCTACGAGAGACATTCCCTGACAATCTGCTCCGTTACAACTGATCTAGGAGTTCTCGTAGACCAGATAATTTAAAAAAAAATTAACTCTTATTAATTTAAATAGTAAGTAATTTATTTTTTTAATTAAAATTTTAAGTTCGAATCTTATAAATAGAGAAAATGAGTGCTGAAAGAGTTTTAGTTTCATTTCATGAGTCTACTCGACTAGCACCGAATTAATTGCGGTTCAATTGAATTTTGAATACCGAAATTTCAGAAAAAAAAATTAAAAAGAAAATATATTTTTTAGTTTTTTTTTTTTTAAAACAAGAGCCAGGGATGGTTATTTTTTTGAAACAACAGCCAGGGATGATTACATTACTTACACAATGACTCTACCGTATTTCATAATGTTGTCAACCTCTCTCCATACGGTATCACCACAATTCTGTGAAAAAAATGATCGGTGGCATAAAATATCCAAGAATCTCCCTAAATAGACATAAAAAAATTAAATATAAAATAATGACACAAACTTATTTTTTAAATTTGAATCGTTAATCATATTAAACTCATCATTCAATTAATAATTAAAATTTAAATAATAAATTTGTATCATCATTTTATATTTAATTTTTGTGTTCACCTTTTTTTTTTTTTATATCCAATTTAGATCCTAGTTTCTTCCAAAATTGAAATCGGCAAACCAAACTTCTCCCGCCGCTGTATTGGGAGAGCAAAAGCAGATTGCACAATTTAACTGTCACATGACAAGAAGCACCGGAATTCACATGAACAGTAATTATCGCTATCTCTCTTCATTTTACTGTCACAAGCCAAATATATTGCTTTATCCTTCCCCAACTTGAAGATGTTTTTTTCCCCCTTCTTTTAATATAGGACAATGTTATATGGATATATATTTTTTGTCATATAATTTAATTATACTGTAATAATATTCATATTTTTTTGTAATAATATACTTACCTTTTGTAATAAAAAACTAAAGTGTAAATATTTGTTACAAAAAATACAATTATTATTGTAAAAAGTATGATCATTCACTTTTTTTTCTTTTATATATAGTATTTAATGTTACGACACTCCATCCTCAACTCATTTCTTAATATCACTTTGACCAAAGAATAACTGTCATTTTCTTTCTCTCTTTTTAACAATAACTTAAATCTATATTAATCTCTTTATCATTACGGTAAAATTCCAAACATTGGACCCCGCCACAATTTAATGCACGACTCACCTATTTGGCCAACAAGGGATCAAGAGTACCGTTTCACAAAGTGCCTATAAATAATCAATTCTGCCCACTCTTGTGATAACCAAAACATATCAGCCTAAAAACAACAGAATGAAGTTGCCTTTACTTCCATTCATCTACACCATCTTAAGCTGCATTCTCTTCTGGTCATCATTTCTTCATGTTTCTATTACTTCAGTGGCCTCTTTTCTGAGTAATCCATCGCGTCACGAACGCCTTGCCCTCTTGCAGTTCAGACAAAGCTTCATAATAAACAACTCTGCCTCTAGTAGTCCTTCTGCCTATCCAAAGATCGAATCTTGGAAGCTCCAAGGCGGACACGGTGACTGCTGCAGTTGGGATGGGGTTGAGTGTGATAATAGCACCGGTCATGTGATTGGTTTGGATCTTAGTAGCAGCTGTCTCCATGGTTCCATCAACTCCAGCAGTAGCCTCTTCTATCTTGTTCATCTCCGTAAGCTTAATCTTGCTGACAATAATTTTAATCTGTCAAAAATACCATCAAGTTTTGGCCATCTTTCCAATCTAATTTATCTTAACCTTTCCTTTGCTGCATTTTCTGGCCCAATCCCATCTGATATTTCAAAATTGTCAAAGTTGGTTTCTCTTGATTTATCCCTTGGTGTCTCTTCCATTAGTCGGTTAGTCCTTAAGATGCCTGATTTTCGAATGTTATTGCAGAATCTGACTAGCCTAAAAGCTCTTCATCTCGATGGCATACACATAGCATCCACTGTGCCAGTTTCCTTGGCCAACTTATCCTCCTTAACATCACTTTCTTTAGCATGTTGTGAGTTGTACGGTGAATTTCCTCTAGCAGTTTTCCAACTTCCGAATTTACAATATTTTAATGTGACAGGGAATTGGGATCTAAGTGGTTATTTACCCGAATTCAACTCAACTAGTCCGCTTCTGGTATTGGATCTTGCTAAAACAAGTTTTAAGGGAGAGCTACCAGCCTCAATTGGAAATCTCCGTTCATTGCAAGTTTTTGATATCCTATTCAATAAATTCTCCGGAAAAATTCCTGCTTCATTTCGAAATTTGACAGAACTTGTTCACTTGACTCTTGATGGAAACTGTTTTGAGGTTCCGAATGTTTCTTCCTTGTCATGGCTCGGTAGGCAGACCAAACTCACTAGTCTACTCCTTAGGAATGTTATATTTAATAGCGAGTTTCCTCTTTATATTGCCAATCTCACCCAACTTGATGTATTATATTTGGACCATTGTGAAATGTTAGGTCAAATTCCAGTTAACATCTCCCAATTGTCCCAATTAAAGAAATTAAGTCTATTTGATAACATGTTACAGGGTCCCATTCCGGATTCAATCTATCAAATCAGTAGTCTTCAAACTCTAGTTCTTGCTCGTAATAACTTGAGTGGCATAATGGAGTTCAACTCATTTCTAAAGCTCCAAAACTTGACCCACCTGCACTTGTCATACAACATGTTGTCTTTTGACGCCAAATCCATCCCTAAAAATACTCCACAAAAGTTTGTTGCTTTAGGACTAGGATCGTGGAATTTGGGTTGCTTTCCGTCTTTTCTGCGTGATCAAGATGGCCTGGAGTGGCTGAACCTGTCCGAAAACGATATTCACGGGATGATACCCAGTTGGGTATGGAACCTTATCCAAGGCACTTTAAAGGAATTATACCTTTCGGGTAACTCTCTCACAGGTTTTGAACACGGTCCGGCTATGCTTAGACGGTCTCAACTTGTCGTGTTAGACCTTCGTGATAATATGTTTCAAGGTTCTCTTCTAATACCTCCACAAACCATAAGGGCTTATTTGGTCTCTCGAAACAATTTCACAGGGGAGATTTCGTCAGTATTCTGCAACCTCACGAACCTTAATGGCCTTGATTTGTCTAATAACAGACTCGGGGGTGTGCTTCCTCAATGTTTGGAGAGTTTAAGTGCTTCGCTTGAGATATTGAATTTAGGAGGCAATAATTTTCACGGTAAGATTCCTCCCACGCATCCAAATGCCTGCAACTTAAAGGTTATTATGTTGAATGGCAATCAATTAGAAGGGCAGGTACCAAGATGGTTGGCAAATTGTACAAAGCTAGAGATTTTAGACCTCGGAAACAACCAAATAAACGATGTTTTCCCCTCTTGGTTAGGAGCACTTCCGCAGCTGAAGATTCTAATTCTACGGTCCAATAGATTTAATGGCATGCTCGGTGATACTGAATTAGAGTCTGGTTTCCCTCAGCTGCGCATAATTGACCTCTCGCAGAACAATTTTTCAGGTCAATTGCCAACCCAGTTATTTCTCAGTTGGAATGCGATGAAGATAGTGGATGCAAGACAATTGGCTTACATGCATACATCCATCGTACTTCCATTGGGAAGCTATGTTGGATTTTGGTACCAAATGTTGTTAAATAACAAAGGAAAGAAGCAACAATACGATGTAATTGTTGAGTTCTTTGTAGCCATAGATCTCTCGAGCAACAGATTTACAGGAGAAATTCCAACATCCATAGGGAACCTTTACCGGCTTTGTATGTTGAATGTTTCTAACAATGCTCTTAGTGGCAACATTCCCACATTGTTAGGGAATCTCATGCAGCTTGAGTCGTTAGACCTTTCTCGAAATAAATTTACAGGGGAGATTCCTCAGCAATTAACTCAACTGAACTTCCTTGCTGTCTTTGACGTGTCTGAAAACAACTTGTCAGGGCCCATACCGCAAGGGAAGCAATTTGACACATTCCAGAACAGCTCTTATAAGGGAAACTCGGGGTTGTGTGGGAATGCTTTATTGCGGAGATGTGGAAATTTAGGGGCTTTGTCGCCATCAACTTCAAGACTTGAAGAAAATGAAGATACGAGGGCTTCATTTGAATTTGGTTGGAGACCAATTGTGATAGGGTATACCTGCGGGCTTTTGGTTGGGTTGATGATCGGGCACGTCGTGGTTACGTGGAGATATGAATGGTTCATGAAGACTTTCAGGGTCATTCTACCAAGAAGGTTGAGGAACATGAACAAGAGGCGCAGAAATTGAACTAGAATTTTCTGAAGCAAAAGGCCAAAAACTTTTTGTATTTATTGTCATTCAAATGTTATTTAGATGACATGGTTATAATTAATTGTATAAGCTTGAACTAATTTTATAATTGTCTAGGGAAAAAATATGAAATAAAATTTGTGATTGCATTTGCTTAAGAATATATATTAGCTACTTTTTCAATAAAAGCCAAGCAACTGACTAAGAATTTAGACTTCTTAACCTATTAAAAGCCATTATATCAGCTATTCAATCAAAAATAAATGACACCCCCCTGCCCTCCCCCCCCCAACGAACAAAAAAAAAACTAGAGCTTTACTCTAGATGCTACCCAAGTCATATTAAACCCTCCCAAAATTTTCATCATGTTTGCCAAATCATGTCCAAATTCCTAATTAATCCAGACATTTTGGGCTTGGGATTATTCCTCAACCATACGACCTTTCTTGATCAATAAAATCCATCCACCCACTTACAACCGCATGCTATGGTGTAACAGCAACACGCCCAACGTGCCGACCTTAAGGTCTATATTTGAGTGCGCTGACTGCGCAATAGAGCTAAACTTAGACGTCTCTCCAGTATAGGCTCTGCTGTAACCATCTAGACTTTCATACTACTGAGAGAAAAGTTTAGTGTTTCCTAGTAGGATTATCGAAGTATCATCCATGCTCTCCCATTTTTAGAACAAAAAAAAAAAAAAATCTATCCTCCCACCAATTGTTTTTGTTCGGGGCATAGCAGGCATCTCCAAATTTGTATATCCAAGCCAATAATTCCAATATTTAAGCTGGCAATGTCGGGCGGAAGTAAAGGGGCTTGGATTGGTTATTGACATGGCATAGAGACGATCATAAGTACAATAATGTTGCGTAATTTTTGTTCTATGGTTGCGGACTCTCTTGATATGAGAGATGAGAGGAGACTTTGGTTTCACATTTATGTCCTTAACATCAATTGAGATAGCGCATTAAATTTCTACAAATTTACCACCACTATGATAGTGCACCAACATAATTTTGTGGATTTGCACTGTGTAACATTTTCTAGGAGAAGTGGAACTAAAATGTAAAGCCACTTCATTACATTCATTTTTCTTTTCTCAAAAAAAAAGATCTATCGCACGTATGTCTATTATCGAATTTGTAGTCGAGGCTAGATTATCTTCTATTTGTATGTCTCATTTAACTCAACTTATAAAAAAGAACATACCACTTAAGTATTGTTAGACCTGAACCGGCCTCCTCCAGACCAATTAAAGTGATTGTCGAGTTTGAAACTAATGATATGCAATCAAAGATCGATCCAAATAAATTCAAAAGTCAAAACCTTTACTTATTATTATTAAAATTCAAATTTAAATTATAAATAAAAAAAATACGTTAGATTATAACTATACTACCACCTTAAATGGTCATTAAATTCTTTTAAGAAGTACTAATTTAGATGCTCTAAAAATATTAATGATTTTAATTTATGGGAACTAATATTCATGTTAAAACAAATCAAACATAAAAAGAGCCTAACCGACTTAAAAAGAGGACTTGATATTAGAAAAGTTGACATTTTTTATTTAAATTTTTTTTTTTCCTTTGTACTAAAAGGCCGTGTCAGTAGAGAAGGCATTTTATACTGTTGAATATATATAGTTGAGGGTATTTTTGTCTTTACGTAACTAATCTCATCAACAACCCAATTTTTAGCCGCTTTCTCACGCAATTTATGAGAAAAGTTTCATGGGCCCCACGTCAAAACCGTCACACCTTTCTCCAACCTCTTTGTTTCCAACAATGAATCCAACCGAACAATATTTCTTTTTAAAAAGTTTGATATTCATATTCTAGTAGTTATATTTAATATATATATTATGATAATTTTATTTATTTTTATAATAAAATTAATCAAATATGATATAAAAAATTAATATAAAATATTTTATTAATTTTTTGTCACAAAATAATAAATATTATTACAAAAATAATTAAATTCGTTACAAAAAATACATTTTGTATGTATATCACTTATATATGACAGTATGTATATAGAACTGAACTCTATTTCTTTCCCTAACACATATTAATATTAAGTGATTTTATTAGAATAATTTTAAAATAATTATATAGTAGTGTCAAACAATAAATTTAAATTTTTTTCTTGTTTTTAAAATAATTCTTTCACATCAATTTTTTACCATCCAAACAGAGGAGGGATATTGGAGCAACATTGCCTCCTGGTTTTAGGTTTTACCGCACTCTGTTTGATCTTTTATTTATTTTTCCCTCTGTCTCATCCAATTATAATCATGCAGTTCATGGACATGCACTACAGCGTGAACTTCTCGGGCGTTTTCGTTTTTTGGGTTTTAAATTTCCTTTTTTTTAATCTTCTTTAATAAGGAGAATTAAAGAATTGCATTAATTTATTCCACACTTGACACGAAAAAAAAAGGTTCTACAAACAATAACTGAATTTTTTTTTTGTCAGAAGTGAACTTCAAATAGAACGAGAACTCAAATAGGTCATAAACTGACATAGAATTTAATTAATTAGAGTGAACTATTTTACTATGATTATGCTAAAATTCAATCCTTTTTATAAATTAGAACTAGAATTATCCTCATATTAAATAAATTCATTAAGCTAGCTGCTCCATGAGAAACGTTTTTAGACGCTACTAAGTTGAGTAAGGTTAGTCGTTGTGCTTAAAATATTCTTTTTGTTCTTAATAATTTGCATGCTTCCAAGTTTCAGCTTATGATATTGGCTTGTCAATGCTTGCTAATCAATTGTAAATGCCCCATAAGTTTGAAGCTGAAATGAATATTTTCCTCATAGAATTGGCAAACGTGCATGCTATATATTGTTCTATTTGGGATGGATTATTGCTATTCGAATGAAAGGCGTGGATGTTTTTGTGCATTTCAATGCTTATTTGAATTTATCATTTATTATTGCTATTCCAGTTAAAAGAATTTTAAGATTCAACATGCACATACGTGATAGTGGATTTCTTTTTTTTTTGAAAGTGGAATTGAATTTTGAGAGCTCAAACGATTTTTGTCTCGAATAGGCAAATTTAATAGACGTTTAACAAGATGAAGGATTGAAGGATAGAGCAATTTTCGCAAAATTCTATTTTCTTTTTTGTTTGAATCTTCTTTAATAAGAAAAATCATAAATAGAAAGGAAGACATGATTGTGGTGTTGTTGGCTTTACGTTAGATATCAAAAATGGCAAAGGCGTCGCTGGTTCATTTGAATCTTCTTTAGAATAACTTTGTTGGTCATTTTTAGTTACTTATGGTACCCAAAAACAAAACAAAGAAACTAATAACAAATGTAAATGAATTATTAAGAAGGGTGAAAAAGTCATTTAAATATAATAATATACTAAATTTCATTCCATATCATCCAATCCAATCATAAAATAAGATGCTAATTATAACCCAATCGTATATAGGATCCTAGACTCAGACAATCATACACCGTAGAAAGCACAATCATATCTATGTATCCATATACTGCCGCACAATCTTAAACTGCATGCACAATCCTCCGCCGTATGATTTATCTCTCTCTCTCTCTCTCTCTATATATATATATAGAGAGAGAGAGAAAAAAGAGAGAGAGAGAGTTGTTACAATACCAAAGGATGAGGAGCTCGAAGATACATTTAAATGTAATCACGCTTTTAGTTTGTATATTTTTATTTTTATTTTTTTTAATAAAAAATAATTTGATATATTTTTTTATTATAAAAAATATAAATATAATTACATTCAAATATATTTTCAAACACATTCTCTTTAAGTGCTGTAATTTTTTTAATGAGTTCAGTTTTATATACATACTATGATATATATTTGTGACGAATTTAATTATTTTTACAACAATACTTATTATTTTTATGATAAGAAATGAAAAAAATTATATATTAATTTCTTATATTATATTTTATTAATTTTTTTATAAAAATAAATAACTTTATTATAATATATATATTAAATATGACTATTAAAATATAAATGTCAAATTTTTTTTTTAATATATATGTATAGTAGACAAGCCTGCGCTATACATGGTACCGCACCACACACATGTATTATCCTATGTGGCTAAATAAGACTTCCGATTATACTATAACTTCCCTCTTTCTGACAACATCATCAGCTTGTCTTTTCTTGTTGACCTGTTTTGAAAAAAGAATGTACTAATAAACCAAAAAAAAAAAGTTCAAAGGATACGTAAAGTTAAAAGAGTTGGAAAATATAAATAAAACATTAGAAACTTGCATCTTGTTAATTAGAAAAAAGAAAAATAAAAAAAAAAAGAATGACTGACTGAAATGTCCTCTGACGACGAAGAATGACTGATCGAAATGTTTTTAGAGGAAAAGTTGATATCTTACACTATTTTATTTTATATTTCTTGAAAAAAGAAAAATACCTTCGTCACCATCGTAGCCATCGTCCTCATCATCGAAGTCTCTAGCCTCTGGCTCCACCGACCCACCCCGATGATTGAACAATGGGAAGTAATTAGTCTTAAAGAACGAAATTGAAAAACAGTAGAATTAATCAATTAAAGCAGGCTGTGTGGTACCTGATCATTATTCCAGTTGCCTTGTTGTGGAGATTCCTCCTCCTCCTCAGGAACTTCCATGTCACTCTGGGGAGGAGTGACATCTCAGATGTGACTATCATCGTCATATGAGTCATAACCTCCATTATCATGAGGATCCATGATAGAATGAGCTGTGTGTGAGAGTAAAAAAAAAAAAAAAAAAAAAAACTAACACTTATGATAATTTGTTTGGGGTGTGAGAAAATAGTGGAAAAATTAGAATTAAAAAAAATTATTATTACTGTATTTTTTTTTCGTCATTTTCTTTTTCACGTATTTTTTACATATTTAAATAACTTATTTTACTCGTAACTTTTTCTCTCACATCTTTTTTTCTCATTTCCTTTTTCATCATTTTATTTCTCACTTATTTCTCATCTTATCTAAATAATTTTTCTTTCTTACAACTTTCTTTCTTACCCAAGAAACAAAAGAATTTGAAAATGTAAAAACTGTATTACTCAACTATACAGAAACATTAATAGAGGATTCTATTTATAAGATTGCATGTAATTAAATACATAAATAATTTACCATAATTACATAATTTTGTAATAATCATATAATTATTGAATAATAGAAAAAATCATATAATAATAAAAAACATCAAAAACATTATTATAATTTAAGAAAATTATTATAATAAAAAAATATTACTGATAATATAAAAAGATCCTGTAATTAAGACGATATCAAAAAATCTCCTATTCATAATAATATTTTTTATAATATCCATCAAAACACCATCACCTATCCCAAAATCTTTAACTTGTACCATTAGATTTACTGTTCCTTGCTCTACAGTATGAGACTACAATTACTACTGTTCCTTGCTTGCGAGAAAGTATAACGCTCAGAGAATATGTGAGGCTCAGGTAAACGGCACATGTAGGTTTTGTTTTAACTGAAATTATCTTAAAATTTTCTTTTTCCTCTTGTCTAGTGACCGAAGCAGCATTTTTTTACCTATTTTGTATTCTTTTTTTTTTTTTGACTTTACAGTACATTGAACCCATCCTGTTTTCTTTATTTATTTTTTTAAGGAAAACTTATCCTGTGTTTTATTTAAGTAATTTATCCAAACACACGCTAAAAGGGAATTACTTCGTTGTAGTATAAGTTAATTAGGATGGAGACAAGATCAAAGTGGTTGTCAAAAAAAAAAATTCAAGTGATATAGATCAATTAGATCATGGTGAACTAAATTTTTTTAAAAAAATTAAATAAATAAATTATTATATAATATTAAATGGATAACGTGCTCACCTAATCTATATGTACGTACAAGTGCTCTATTTTTTACAAATTTATGTCTTTAACATCGATTGAGATAACGCATTAAATTTCTACAAATTTACCACTAGTGCACCAAGATAATTTCCAGCATGCACGAACACATGTAGGCAAAGTGTCCCTATCGGATATGAGTCAAACAAGGGTACCCTTAGAACAAGACATAGATACATGTTCGATATATTAAAAATGTGTTTATTAAAAAATTTTTTTAAAAAAGAGTGAATTATATTCAAACACGTTTCAGGCACGCTAAAAATACGTCTCGAATATGCAGATAAGACATTTTCAAAAAAAATAAAAATTAAAAAAATAAAAAAGTACTTATGGTCTGTCAGATGGCCGACAGGCCATCCTCTTCTTCTTGTTTTTTTTTTCATTTTTTTTTTTCCAAAAGAAGGCCCTTTTTCTCTTGTGTTAGTTTTTATGTTAGCACTTATAGTATATACTATAAAATTGAATATATACTAAAAAAATATTATCAAAATTTTTTTAACAATAAAAATTTAATTTAATTTAAAATTTAACTTATAACTTATATTACATTTTAAGTAATAATATTTACTTAGATTTATTTGTATACATAAAAACTGGTATATGCATACACACACATGCATGTTTTTATTGTATCTGTATTTTAATTTTTTTTTAAATTAATGTGTTGTTGTATTTATATTTATCGTGTCTGTATCGTCATGTCTGTATAAATATAACTTTGAAAATTTATACATATATACACACACATGTTTTTGTCGTGTTCGTACCTTAATTTTTTTAAAATTAATGTATCACTATATCTACATTTATTATATTTGTATTATCGTGTCCATGTCAATCGAACTTTGAAATTTTCCAAATAAAAACAAGGATAAGTCTGCTTTGATCCGTCGGTAAACGGATCTAGCAATGGAGCACTGAAATCACGATTTGGGGCTGTCAAGGTTTAAAACAAAGTGGGCCAAGGTCTTTTTTTAGCATTGTTAATGTCTCCATATAATTTCTCCAAACAAAAAAAAAAAAGTCTCCATATAAAATAGTTTCTAGCCTAACTACATTATATTCGACTATTGATCAGTAGTTAGGGTTATCTAGAGGTATCAAAAAGTAACTCAATCTGATAATCTGATCGAATTCACCTAAAATAGTTGGGTCAAGAATCTGACATTTCAACCCCAATTTAAAAGTGACACAATTTCAAAAATGACCTTAAAAATTTAAGTGAGATTGGGTTAGATCTAAATCACCCATTAAGTTGAAAAATAGACAAAAGAGTGAAAGAATTTTAAATTTTTTGTCTTTGATTTATTTCTGTTAAGTACCAATTGATGCTTTTATTGTAGAGTATATATATATATATATATATATAAAATAAAGAAAACTAAATTTAAACATTTAATTTATTATAAAAATAAGTTTTACATTTAGTTGAAATATTTTATTTTAGTAAAAAATAACTTAAAAAAATAACGACTCAATTCAAATTTGACTCTAATTCAACTCGAACCTAACTTGAATCTGAATCGAATATATCATAATCTAAAAATAATTTAAGTAAAAATAACTCAAACTAAAAATAACTTAATTTAAACCCAATTTAATCAGACTTTTTGACGTCTCTAAAGCTATTTGATAAAAGCGATTAGGCTCAAGTTCACGCGAGTACTATGCCATGGATGATTAGCCCACCGTATCCCTTCAATTTACAAACATTACCCTGTACGACTGATATTTTTTTTTGATTAATTAGTCCGTTAAACAGTAAATTACAAAGGTATAGAGTGGAGAGATACCAAAGAACAAAAAGACACATCAAAATTAATTGATTATTTAGTTTAGATAGGTCAACAAAAAAAGGCGTCCAGATTTGTTAAGGTTTTAAATAATCGTTCATAAATAATTGAGCATTTTCTCCCCCAAAAAAGGACTAAAAAAAAGAGAGAGAATGTTCAAAATATTACATTTTGATAGGACCTAAAATAAACAACTCACGTAAGTATTTCCAGAGAATTCTTGAAGTCGTTCTTTAACTTTTTGCCGTTCTCTCTCTTTTCACTGATGTTCCACTTTGCATATTTTTAAGGAGAGAGAGTATTGCTACGTTAAATTTTAGTATTTTAATTAATATTTTTAATTAAAATTAAAATTAATAATTTTAAAATAAAAATTAATGTTATCATTTTTATATTAAAAAAATTATTAATTTTATTTTAAAATTATTAATTTAAATATTAATTTAAATATTAAAATTCAGGTTACGTATAATTACTATTTGAATTGGATCATTCATGTTTTCTGATGACCATCGGCCCAAGGATAGCCCCATGTTTCAGCAAGAAAATGACAAACTCGATCTGACTGGAGGTGCAAAACCCACAAAATTAAACTTCTTCCAAGTGTTCAAGGACAAATCCACTGTGCTCAGGCTGTCCTTGTTCAACGTCTTCTTGACAACACATCTGCAATTACAGCGTCAAATACTAAGTAACTTAATTCAAGCACAACTTGAAGTAGCTAAGCTAAGTAACATAATTCAAGCAGAACTTGAAGTAGATAGGTTACAAATACATGGATTCAAAATACTTGTTCCGCTCACTATTAAATGAAGCTGACGAAGGAGGGGATCCCCTCCGGAAATGCTTTGAGAATTGAAAGCATCTTCAACAATTCCGGAAATGCTTTGAGAATTGAAAGCATCTTCAACAAGTCAAATTTCGTTTTCTGAAAGAAAGTCAACCTCAATGCTGTAACTGTTGTAAATGTTACAATGCTTTGTGGGATTTTATTAACCTGCACGTAGAGAGAGAGAGGCCAACATGGTTAACGTATCTGCCAAGAGAGAAAATATGAATGAAAAAGCTTCAATGGAAATGTTTGTTCGCATACCCAATCAGTCTTAATATATATCTCCCTCAACTTGGGAAGCTGTTGTGGAAGACGAGTGAATGCGCAGCGGAACTGATCATCTTCCTTTAGAAAGTAAGTGAATTTCCACAAGTTAGGGACTCCGTTAAAAATTACTGTGACCCCCTCAGGACCAAGATATATAAACTCGGAAAGATTCGCGTTGGCTAGCTCCAGTCTAGCTAACCCACGACAGACTTTGAGATTGAAGCTTTCTAGACAGGGTAGCGGCCCAAGGCATAATCTCATAGGAAGGCTACAGCAGAAGACCGTTAAAGCCTTAAGCTTCACCAAAGAAGAAAACAAGCTCTGCAGGTCGTATTTTGATAGAGCTGCATACTTCAAGCACAAGGAGCTGAATTGGCTGGTGAAATTTGGCCCTAAGTTGCAAGCATACAAGTGCAGATGCCTTAAATTGGCTTGTGCGCCTTCCAAAAGCTTAAGGCGAAAGTAGTACCTGCCCCGATGGGGTTCAAGAAAGAAGCCATGCGGGGTGACCCTGGAAAGAATATGTCGACAGTAAACTGCAAGCGACAAAGTTTGAGCACCCATTTTAATGGCAGAACGGACCCATCCATCAACATCACCTGCAAAACTTTTCACACAGAAAGAAAGGGAAAAGGATTGTATGGCTTGTTTTCCCTCATCATCATAAGAATCTAGGATCTAACTAACTCCTCTTACAAACTTCTCCTTGTACTCTGCACAAGTACAAGGTTGCTGGGAACCGTCGGAGGACTGGAGGTTTTCTCTAGTCAGGAACATGTTAGGCCAATCGAAGTTGAGGTTAGAATGGGATGGCCGGACATGACTCCATCTATGTGATAACAGGCGTGTTCTGGCAGTATCCCCCGGTGTCAAGCTGGAGATAATCAAACAAAGAATTTCATCTGGCAACTTACTAATGCGGTCGTCCTCGTTACTCATTTTGCTACTCGATCGTATCCTCTTACACGAACACAAACAGATTATTATTTTTTATTAGAGAAAATGTTGGTATTCTAAAATTTCGTGTCTCGATTAGTATTTTAATTGAAATTAAAATTGATATTTTTAAAATAAAATAGATAATTTTTGAAACACATGTTATTTTTATATTTTTAAAAACTATCAATTTTATTTTAAAAATATTAATATTAGTTTCAATTAGAACACCAACCGAAACACTAACTTTCAGGAATGTATTAGTATTTTTTTTTTGGTACAATTTTTTTATTATTACTATTAGATACTACTTAATTACTCCGAAATTATGCTTATGTAAAAGAAGAAAAAGAAAAAAAAAAAAAACAGTATCCAGAAGGAATTGTAGAGAAGACACATGTATTGTATACTATTGCCCATCAATTTCATCATATGAACATTCAGCGAAACAAAGATCTAAGTTTTTAGGAAAATCTTTTATGGATGGCGGAGAACCATAAAACCCCTCTTAAGAGGGTTAGCTAGAATGGTAAGGACATGCAAAAACAGAGAGAGAGAGAATAAAAAAAGAAGCTGCTATTTTGTGAGTGTTAATGCGGAATTCCAATCAAGATTCAAGCTTCCAGGGAAGATTTCAATGGCGGTGAACCATGCAACCCATTAAACTCTAATCACCGAACGGAAAAAAACTAAAAAATATTCATCAAAGAAACAAGGACGCATGAACAAATTGAAGTTCAATACCTAAGCAGAAGAAGGATGCAACAATCTTGTATCGTACCTTTTTCGTAAATATAAAAGGAAGAGAGAGACATGGATGTGGGATGACCAGGAGCCGGAAAAAGAAGATTTTGTCTCAGTTTTTCTTTATTTGTAACAAAATATTAGTAAGAAATAAAAAAATTATTATCATAAATGGTAATGAAAAAATGTAAATGGATATAATTGAGAAAAATGTTATAAAATCTTGCACAATTAGTCTGCTCATGTCATTTCTTCTTCAATATTTACGATTTTAAAGATTAAATCAAAAAATTACCATAAATATCTATATATCAATTGCCACTAAAATCTTGAAAATCAAATGTTTGAAAAGCTGAGAAAGAAATTTTTCCCTACTCCTTCTTATTGCTAGCAAAACATTAATGACAAATAAAAAATTATCATAAATGATTAAAAATATAAATAGATATAATTGAGTTAAATGCCACAAAATCTTATGTCATTTTTCGATATTTTTTTTTTCTTTGAACTTTTTGTTATTTGTCGCAAAATATTGATGAGAAATGAAGAAATTATTACAATTATTAAAAAAATAATTGGATGTAATTGAGTTAAATGTCATAAAATCTTGCACAGTTGGTTAGCTCATATCCTTTCTTGCTCAATATTTATGATTTTAAATATTACATTGAAAAATTAATATAAATATCCGTACAAAAATTCCATAAAGACCTTAAAAATTGAATGTTTAGAAAGATGAGAGAAAGAATTTTTTTTGTCTGCTTTCCTCATTTGTAGCAAAACATAGATGAGAAATGATAAAATAGTCATAAATGATAAAAAAAAAAATAAATAGATATGATTAAGTCAAATGCCACAAATCTTATTTCAATAATTTATTTGGGAAGATGAGAAAAACTTCCACTTATCTATAGTAAAAGATTAATAGGAAATGAAAAAAAATTATATATCATTTTTTTTCATGAATCAGTAGAGTAAATTATATTAATTAAAGAAAATATTACAAAAGGGCTAGAGAAAAGCTCCAAAGGAAGGAAAATACAAAGAAAAACTCATAACCATGCGATGAGATTTAAATTTTTTTTAACAGCTACTTAGTAAGAGTATCAGCAGTAAAGTTGGCAATCCTACTAATATGCTTGAAGACACCATTTGCAGGAAAATCAAGGTGCTTCTTAGTAAGTGTAAAGGTTCTTCTAAGCTTCCATAATCTCAGAACATCTTTAATTATCCGAAAAATAGCATTATAAGAATCTGATTCAACAAGGAGATGACATCTTTTACAAGAGGAATTATTGGCAGTCAGTTCAAGAGCTTTAGTAATATCCAAGACTTCGACAACATTTGAATCTAAACAACCCACCAAACATGAGAAAACACAAATAAAATTACCCCTATGATCTCTCAAAAAACCACCAATACCTGCAGGGCCTAACTTGCCAAATGCAGAGCCATGAACATTCTATTTAAGGGTTGGAAAGACTACAAGAGTCCACAGAATCTAAGGCTGGGCCTGATAAGAGAAAACCCAAACTTTTAATGCATCTTTTGTGAGGATTAAAGCTTGACCAGCATTTGAAAAGTCGGTGAAGACATTAGTGATCCAAAACCTCCATATAACAAAAATAATAGCTGGCAAGACAGTTCAATTAAGAGTAACACCATCAAAGAGAAACTTATTCCTTGCATTCCAAAGAGTGAGAATCACATAAAAAATGGATGAGAAATTACAAGATAATCGTAAATGATAAAAAAAATATAGATATGATTAAATTAAATGCTGCAAATCTTATTTCAATAGTTTATTTGGGAAGATGAGAAAAACTTCCGCTTATTTATAGTAAAAGATTAATAAGAAACAAAAAAAAAAAGTATATATCATAAGTGGTAATAAAAGAAGATTAATGGATATAATTAAGTTCAATGCCCTAAATTCTTAGTCAAGCAGTATGTTCACGTCCTTTTTCATCCACAATATTTATGATTATAAAGATTGCATTAATAAATTACCGTAGATATCCCTACAAAATTGTCATAAAAATCTTTAAAATAAAATGTCATAAAATCTTATGCAAACTCACATAGAAGTTTATGTCCTTTTGTAATCCTTGATAACTAAAATTGATAACAATATCTAATCACTGTATGCAGTTAACCATCTATCCCTCATCCCTCCCCACTAAAAGACATTTGTTACACGAAACAAAAGGAGCAAGTAGAGTGACTGAAGTTGATTTGTACCATGTCAAGAAGAGAAGCAAACTGAGCAGGTAGTTTGCGATGACCTGGGGCGCGCTTACGTTGTTTCGAAAAGAAATTATTTCTCAAGCACTAAAACATAATTGTATTTCCATGGTAATTTATTCCTAACATTTTAAATTTGCAACAAATTATTATTCTCGGTATTTAACTCTAGAGATTAAGATTTTAAATTATCTTATCAAGAAAAAATGAGTTGCCATTTTGTTTTTTTAAAAAAGTTCATTTCATATTTGTATTATTGTTTGGAATATAAATATAGTATAATTTTTAAAATCAAGATTTCACTAATAAATGAGAATGCAATAATTTTGTATTATATTGATATTATTCTGCACGCATATACTGTGTATATATATATGCGTATAGGATCCTAACATCATTTATGCTATACTTACATATTATGCACATAGGACCCTAATTTTTATATTATGCCTAGATTTGTTCTTCCTCATGTCTCCTGCCATCAAGAGGCATGATTTTGCAATTTAGATCCTAAATAGCCATAACCCCCACAGGAAAAAAATTTGGAAAAAGAAAAGCAGAGAAAATTTTACAATCAACTGTGAACCCACCTAACAAGATTTTCAAGCAGAGCCTATCCTGTCCTCTTTTTGGAGTTACTAGTCAAGTTGGTATGCCTATCCTAATATTGTTTGGAGTTCCGAGCAACGACTCCAGTGTCCAAATATGATGTCACAAAAAGGACCCTTCCAATCACATTAGGAGACAACAAGAAGGTATCAAATGTCGGTTTATGCTTGTGTTATGAAACTAGTCAACTTTCATAATTTAAAGTCCGAACAAAAGTTAAGTAGTCATAATATTCAATAATAGAATTCTTTGAACTATTTAATTTTAGATTTAGATTAAAATCTTACCCACTGTCAATAAAAAAAAAATCCAAATAAAACTAAAGTGCCGGGTAGCACGAACATATCTGAATATCATTATCATTGTATGTTTTGTTGGATACAAGCAAGCAATAGATACATGTCCGATTGTAAAAATATCTATTAATTTTATATTATAAAAAATGGATATGGGCCCTTGAATATGACAATAGTGGGTGCTTATGACGCCAAAAACACGTTTGACTATTAATGTAATCGTGATTTTTAATTTGATTTTTTTTAATTTAATTAATTTGTAATTTTAAGTTATATTATAAGTGAGATCTATCAAAAATAAATTTATGTAATATAGAATTTTGAGTGAGTTATATTTACAACAAAAATAAATAAAATTAATAAATACTGTTTATAATTAAACTTATAAAAAATTAAAATTTATTAAGCTGATCCTTACAATACTATCATGAAAAAGAACTTGATTAGGCAAAATTAAAAATTGGTCAGATCGAAGGTAGAACCTTCATTTTTCTCTGCTTTTTCTGCAGTCTCATTCATGTCTTTTCAATTTAAGAGCAAGTCTCATTCATGTCTCTTAATTTAATTTACACAGGTTTTTTCTAAAGTCATCAAAGTAATTGCCACAGGCCGGCTATGGCCACAAAAAACATTTACACATGCCGTTTTACAAATAGATAAAAATTGAATAAATGTTAGTGTCCCGAGAGTTGGTGTGCTGAAATTTGTGCTGAATGAAACCGTGACTATTATTTTTAAAATTAGAATTGATATTTTTGAAACAATTATTTTTTTTATATTTCAAAAATATCAATCTCGATTTTAAAAATATCAGTCCTGGTTTTGTCCGGGACAAAACTCCAGAATAAAAGTTTCGAGATATGTAACTGCACTCATAAAAATTAGGAGACATAGCACCTCAGACGGAGGCACAAAACCTCCCAATATTTGTCCCCTTCTGTGTAGGGGGACACTGTAACGGCCCCCATATAGGAGGACGCGGCTCCCACTCGTTCGGAGAGCCGCATCCCCCTAATGGGGTCCTTGCAAGTAGAATCGTGGCTTGTGGGTTGACAAAGGGTCCTCGATACCCTCCTGTCGTAGGGAAGGAAAAAAAAGGTACGGTCTCAGAGATATATTCTTTAATTAATTCTTTTATATTTGACAGCGTTAAATAAGTTAATAAATTTTTTATTATAAATTAAATTAATAATTATGTTATTTTTTAATATAAATTTTACATTATATGTTATTATTATTATTATTATTATTTTTGTAGATACACATACTGCACGAAACTGACAACAATGTTTGTCATTGTTTCGGCTGACTTCAGGTCAAGGTTATTATACAAATCCAGACTTTGTCCCCACGATAATTTACGCTTGACTCACCTATTCCGCCTCAGAAGTTTTTGTCTGAAATTTTGTTTTATTTTTTATAATTGTAGTACTATTTTTTATAATAAAAAATATTTTTTTATTATAAAAAATTTATTATTGTTATAAAAAATTAAAATTTCATTATAATAAAGTAAAATTTTGAGTAAAATAATTTTTAAAAGTGTAATGAAACTCTCTGATGGATCATGGCATCATTTCCAAGAGTGCCTATCTCGGTTTATTTGCTGAAAAAATAATTTATTTTTATAAAATATTTGAAAAAAAATATTTTTAGTAAAAATAATAATTTTCTTTTATCACTTACTTAAATTACATGTTGTATTTTTTCTGAAAATTTCAAAATTTTACTCAAATTTTTTAAAATTTTTTCGTTAGAAAATATTTTATATGAAATAAATATCAAAAAAATAAAAAAAAAATTTTCCTATAAAATATTTTTTTACAAACAAACACATCAAATTGCAAGCAATTCCCACTCTTGTAAATAACCAGTTTGCTAAAACAGATCAGCCTAAAAACAACGTGAAGTCTCCTTTAGTTCTCTGGTCTTCAGATTCGCCTCTGTTCTTGATTTGTCGACTCCGCTAAAACTTCAACATCTTTGAAATTTGATTGATTTGGAAATATTAACCAAAATTGGAATGGAAATAAAACTAAAACAACTAAAACTCATTTGGAAGAGGTAAAGAACGGCAACACTTGCGAATTTACATGCATGTCCTTTTCCCTTCTCGTAGGTATTTTGATACAGTGTGGCCTTCTCCTTCATGAATTTACAAAACTACCTTTTTTTTTTCCTTCACATTCTCTTTGTGTAACGCCTATTCTTGTTCAGGATATGATATTCACAATCCCGACCCAATTTAGCAATTCATTATTTTATTTTTCATACAATATTTATAAAAATATTGATAATATTTGGCAGAGCTAACTGCTTGTCCAAGATTAAAGAACCAAAATAAAAATTTTAATATGTGACTTTGTTCACATGATTCATGATTGTAAACTATGTAAGATCCACAACAACTTTAGTGCGTAAAAGCTGCTTTTTCGTAATAACAGCTTGCGAGTGTGCTAAAGTCACATTTGATACTTTCGTGTTAAATCATAACATGATTGATCAGATTACTGAAAGCAGAATGTCTGGGACTTATATCACATCAATTTCTTCTCGCTTTTCACATAATTGAAGAGACGTTATCATAAATGTTGGTGGGTCGATTATTTTTTTATTGAATTATGTGTTGAATAAAATTGGAACTGTTATTTTTGAAATTAGAACTGATATTTGTGAACTAATTGTTATTTTTACATTTCAAAAATATCATTCGCAGTTTCAAAAATAACAACTACGATTTCGTTTGGCATAAAATTCCGGGACAAAAATCTCAAAACACGTAATTACACTCTTCTAAAAAAAAAGGAAAATAAAAGGACAAGGAAAAGATTGAAATCAACTGAACAGTGTTGCAAAAATTTGAGAAGAAACTAAAAGTGATTGAACAACACAATACAATCAATCAATCAACAGGCTGGTGATAGATAATATGGAAGTAAAAATTTTGCAGCAAACAATCAAAACATTTAAACCCAAATATGTGTCTGAGAACCTGATTTTTATAGAGAAACAACAGTTATAAGAAGTGTATGCACGCGTGGAAGAGATACCAAGAAAGAATTAACAGTCGGGCAACAAACAATGGAATGTAATAGGTTGAATTTTCCTCACAAAGTTTCTCTGAGAAAAACTCAACTGATTACATTTTTTTAAGCGTAAGTGCTACGCAATGGACTGGCCATCCTTGCCACTAAGACAGGCAAAGTCGCAATAGTACTCTTGGAAGGAAACGAAGCAAATGAGAAACCAACCTTCCTGATGTCAACTCTGCGAAACATGTTGAAGAATGCTAACCCACCAAAAAGGAAACAGAAACAGGCAACAGGGACGGCGAAAATTGTGCTGAAGGCGAGGAACGCTGTTCCCAGACTGTCTTTTGCATATATGTATATAATATCAGTTGTCACCGCCAGGACTAGAAACCCACCAGTGACCATGGCCTGCGGGGCCAAGAAAGCCCAGAATATACGTGCAGCAAATATCTTGTCCATGCATTCGCCGTTCACGGCTGCTCAATTCCAAGGACTTTCTTTAAGGGAAAAGCCAAAATAAAGCAAGCAACTTGACAATGGAGTACAAAATGATAACCGAGAGAGGAATAGGACAGCTGCTTTAGTTCTGGTTCTTCGGAACTAACGGCAGGATTTTGCAACCATTTTGTAGGCTCCGAAAAATTATGTAGAAATTCTTCATTAAAGTACAATAAGCCATGAGAAATATTTATATTGTGCATCGTTCTTCCTTTGATTATTAGCTATTGCCGCTCCACTCTACACCCCAGCCATGGAAAAGGAACAATCACAAATCAATTGTATCAAACTCTAGAATAAGCAGATTTACAAACTTCCTAGCTACAGTTAGAGTCGCATTATACAAACGAAAACACCTTGAGATATCTACTTGTAATGGAAACGTGAGAGCATCGAATTAGCCATGAAAATATTGCTTCACGTGGAACCTGTTAAAAAGCTTACAAGAAAGCCAGAGAGCGCTTCCAAATAGAAGATCTCTTCCTGTATTTTGGTGTAAAATTGAGCAGCCCAAACATTTCCTTCAAAGCCTGTGTTTGCTCTTCAAAACCAACAAGCTTTGCAACAAGAGTGGCGCTCTCTATAATGTGGTCCATGTCAGTAGTCTTGGTCCACAAGCGTTGGGCCAGCTGCAACCTTCTATGGCTTGAACTCAGGGCAATACCCCACTTTAAGAACAGGTTATCTCTCTCTTCTCCAGACAGCCTTTTCTGCATATACTTGCTCAACATTCGTCTCTCATGTATCAGAGCCCTCTTGCTGGTAGAAAATGAAACACGGTAAGTTATATTGTTGCAGGAGATGCATATAACTTGACATTAGCTATTTCAGAGATATTATGTACCTTGAATTGGCTGTGACAATTCGTCCATCAACCATAGCTTTATTTCGCTGGGAAAATGTTTCCTTGAGGAAGGATAGCCTCCTGAGCTCCACCTCCATGTAAAAAGAATCTGCTGGATCGCCTTTAAACAGCAAATAGATGTAGGTCCTGTGAACCAGCGAAATATTGCATGCATCCCAAAGCTCAATAACCTCCCTTTGAAGCCTCTTAAATTCTGAAGGCCACTTCGGAGCACTTTCTACGTCATCTTGAATCGGATCTAAGCCAATGTCTTTTACATCCCTTGCAAACAGAGCAGGTGAATTTTCTTTTGTTTCTTCTACCTGCCAACCATAAAAATCAGTGTGAAATTAATCAATGATTGAGAGAGAGAGAGAGAGAAGGAGAAGAAGGATACAGGAACTCCAACCCCCATCCCACAAGGGAAAAAATTTGGGCATCTCACTTTTTATGATCGATGATTACATTTTGCCATTTGTCAGGGTGCAAGAAAAGTGTAGGATCCATATTATTGATTTGATTATCAAGCATTAAAACCACAATTTGACTGACAAAGAATATGGCTGAAGGTAGTTAAGTAAACATAAATTCTGACTAAAGCATCCAAAAGTAATGATAAGAACAATTCAAGCTCACCAAATGATCAGTGGGTATAGCTGTGGCATTTGAGTTACTGACTCTAGGATCCACCCAATCAGTTGAAGTTTCACTACTCTGTTCTTTAGGATCGTCAACAGAAGCAGGACCCACACAAGCCTGAGTGATATCTTTTGGTATGGAGTCAATGTCAAAACCATATTTCAGAGCAAAATGCTTCCTTTGATAATCTTCAGGTCTTCCAATGAAAATTTTGTCAAACCCAATTGGTGGGGTGTTCTCAATATTTTCTGGCTCCTCAAACCAGAATGTTGGCAAATGATCCATAAGTCTTGCCCTGCAACTCCTACTTTTTTTCAACTTCAAGCTTCTAGAGACAGGCATTCCTTCATCTAACAGCCATGGAGATGCCTTTTCAGGGAATGGTATGACAAAAGCGGGATGGAGATTGTTCGACTCTTTCCATATGGTTGAACCTGTCTCTTTATTTGCTTTATCTTCTTTCTCGACCTCTTTCAATTCTGACTCATGCGTTCTCATGATGGGAGATGGAGTATTAGACTCCACATATGTATTTGGGATGAATTCTAACAATGTTGACTTTGCATATCTGTTGGAGTTGGACCCCAACGTGGTCGAATTTGAATATCTATTTCTGCTTACTTCTTCCACCTCTATACACTGAACTTCCTTGCAAACGTCATCTGAATTTTCATTAATCTGTTCTTCACTAGCATTGTCATGACGATTATTTCCGACAAAATCAGTAGTGATAATAGAAGGATCCAGACGGGGCGTTGCCTCAACAAAAGTCTCTTCAAAATCAGGAAAAAGGATGGAGTGCCCATCAGAACTGCTGCTACTCTGTCCATCTGAGCACCGAGATGCACCACACGATCTTACACCGACATCTATAGAGTGGGGATCCTCTGAAACAGGTGAATATGATGATGAAGTTTCAGTTCTCCACGAATAACGGACTCGAAGTTTTGGATAACGCTGATCTTGATCTGCCTGGAAATTGACAAATAGGGATTATTAGATATTTTGGGGTTCACTAAACTTACATAAACAAGCGCATTCAGATGGAAGATCGAATTGGCATCAGCTAGAAAAGAAATGAGCAAATTTTCTTGAGATATCAACATAAAGAACAAGGTCCATACCCATATTGTTGAAATTCTTCCTTCTTTAGCTGCTTCTAGTGCATTCTCAACCTGGGACCTAGCAAGATGCAGTTGCCGAGTAAGCTCTGCAACCTCATTCATTAACTGCATGTAGAGAGAGAAAAAAAGAAACAAAATTAAGGTTCAACCAGTGAGTAGTAATCATGCTTTTAAATGCCAGCAGACACAACTGTAACATTTCACCATTTGCATAGGCCTGCATAATACCAGACCATACTTAAGAATGTGTCAATATAAAATCACAAAGATTAAGAAAATAATAATAATAATAATAATTTTAAAAAAATTTTAAAAAGATAATTTTTGTCCCAAATTGTTCAAATTCTTCAGCTAGAGAATAGGGGGTCTCAATCAAAAAGATGAATTGTACTATTGGCGACTTCATACTTGCGATTAATAAATTATTTCTTCATGTGTTACCAACCAATAGGCAGAGAATAGAAAAAACATTCAAGGAGAAGTTTTGATATATGTTGTGTATCTATTATGGTTTTGTTTGCAATAAGATATCAAGAATGATGCCTCAAGAACTTGTTCTTTCGATAAGCATCAAGAGGTTTTATTGTTTATGCACTTGTTCATTACATCATCTCATCCATATATGCCTCACACGTACAAAAAGTCTAGCAGCAAACCTCTTCTCTGCAAAATCCAACATTGCACTGATGCTACTAGAAAGTTAAAATAAGTATTTAATTGCCATATAGAGTGCACATCGTTACCTTTTCAATCTGAAGATCTTTCTCTCTCAGTAGTGCAGTGGAATCTGATCCAACAGAATGTAAACCTCCGCTTTTCAACTCACTCTCCAATCTGGCCAATTCTCTCTGCAGTTGCTTCACCAAAGCCTTATCTGACATCACCACATTGACTTGTGCATTAGTTGTCACTTCTTTAGCACAACTTGCAAACAAGAGGGTATTTCTAGTTTGCTCAACATGGATTCTGGCAGGGCTCATAGTACAAATGATGGCAGTCCTAGCATTGCCTCCTAAGGAGGACTGCAGTATGCGGGTCAGCTTTGAATCTCTAAAAGGAATGTGCCCACTTCTTCCTTTGCTGCACCCAACAAGATTACCATGTTAATAAGACGCCAATTTGACTACAATGGGGAAAACCATAAAGGAAATGAGAACATAAATATATACACCACTTGCATGAACAAATTAAAATGATGGTCTATTGAAAAATTAGGTCAGTTTCTGCTATATATGGTTGTTAACAATATTTGAAAATAGTTGCTCATTTGTTGACATAAGATGCAGCCTACAATTACATAAGCTAACCTCAGCTTACGGATGACAGTTCCCAATGTCAGCAAGCTACGGTTTATGTGGCAACCTTCTTTCAACCTCATGCCGGCTGATAATGACTGAGATGCACGTTCACTTCCCGCTAGATCAACAAAATTCTGCACGGAGAAGAAAGATTATTACAGTATTTGTTACTGTTGGTAACTACCAGCAGAATAAGTGATTTTGGAAAACTTCAAGTTTTCATACCACAGTGGCTGTAAGGGCACTTGACTTGTCATTGCCTAAAAACTCTCGTGCAGAGCTTTCAATTGTCTGACATGCACAGATAACCAGAAAAATAACACAATAAGTGCTAATCCAGTAGTGTGAATTTCACATTTCATAATGAAATACAGAGTCGCACCAGTCTCAGAATCTGATGAGATCTAGAGCTTGTCTCGTTCAGGGAAGTCTCTCCTATTTGCCTCTGCGCTGCAGAAAGCACCAGGACCTTGTTTTGTTACGTTTATGAGGTCGCATCTCATATAAAAGCAAGATTAGCCAAGAGCCTTACCTTCACATAAGAACAAAAGTTCTTTAAAATGATTCCAGTCCCTTAGAGTTTCTTCCAAGAGCTTCTCAACCACAGTCCCTCTCTGCACACATAACCAACTTGTTGTTGAGATGTGAAATGCATATAGCAGTACCTTGCTGTACCTAGAATGAGTGTCACCTCTGGATCGTCAAGAAGTCTAAGAGGAGTCGTATCAGTACTAAGCAGGTCTCTAACAGATTCATTGTAGATCTCCATGGCAGAGAACTTCATAACAAATTCTCTCTCTTGGTGCTACAAAAGGGGAGAAACAAAAGATAATATTCATCAATACGGAATCCTAAGATACACAATATCTACTGGAGTTGAGAGTAACAAAGATGGCAGTAGTTGTCTCTTTCAGTACCCTCTCAATGTAGTCATACATGTCTGCCACTGTGTACTCGGTAATTCCACTCATGGTAAATGTCTTTCCACTACTTGTTTGTCCATATGCAAATACGCTTGCTACAAAGAATTCATTAGTTAGAGAAGAAGTGTGAGATGGGAAGGTAAGATCATAAAGAAGAGGCTCAAAATGAAGTCACGGAACATCTATACTAGGGCAATCAAATAAATTGGTACTGACAGTTTATGCCACGGACACCAGAAAGAGCAACTTCTTTTGCTCCTTCCTCGTACACCTGCCTTGTGGAGCAATCTGGCCCAAATACCATGTCTGCAGCAAACAATTTCAAATAAAGACCATAAAATAACAAAAGGAAAGGAAATTGAGATTATTGGATTAATACAACAACACCAACAACTAAGTTCTAATCCCAAATCTAAGATTGAATAAACAACAAAATGCAAAAGTGGCATATCAACAAATTTACAGAAAATTTTGTTAACTTCTATACAATCGTGAATGTGGCGTTAATGGTTTCCAATTTCCAAATGAACAGAATCTGCCTGATTGAGACCCAAGACTGAGGTTGGAGGTGCCATTAACGTAGGAAGATAGGAAATCAAGTCAAACTAAGCTTTCTTAGGACTTATAAGCAGATGTTAACGCTTACCAAATGTATAGGCAGTTGGGTACATGGACCGCTCTGCAACTGAAAGATTGTTTCTATGTATGATAGTATTCTCATTGATGCATTCCCAGTCTGAAACATCATTCCTTGCAATTTCCTTCTCATTCAAAGGCCTCACCCGAACTGAAACAAATATTCTTTCCCCGGCACCGGTTGGCTCCTGCATTGGCTCCTCCTGATCAACCACCCCCATCCCTCACCTGCTTACGAGACAACACGGTTAACTGTAAACTATGTCCCATGTGAAGAAGTTGATAAATCATCCATTAAATGTTACGCCTCTTTTTTTCTCCAGCTCCCACTTAAACCCTTCTCCTCATCAGTTGGCTTGATGCATTGTAGTTGAGAATTGAGATTCATTTACTATAAGGATATTAATAATAACAACGAGTTTACTGGAACCCAGAAAGCATATTGACCCAGTAAACTCAACAATCATAAACAACCATATAATTCGACAAACTAATCATGGATTAGTTGATCAATCCACCGACACTTTGGTTCTTTATTGACAGATTCTCATGTTTGTTTTTTTCCAAGCAAATGACAAAGTACATATGCCATCCATCATTCATTGGGTCAAACAAAAGGTCGTTTATCTTATTAAATAGGCTAATTTGGAGTTTTCTTTCGTGGTCCAATCAATTGCATTACATCAAAATCATCTTAACTCAATTGCATTACACGTGTCCATCGGTGTCTTTCTGATCTACACCTACATCGTCGGATTTTTTCTTTCTTTTGTTTTTGTTTTTTTTACCTCGGAGATTGAGAATTATTTAGAGGCCTTCTTTCAAGAATGTTGGTGACGACCTCTCCAAGAATCTCCTCCCACTGCCATGTGCAGGTATCCCAACTGAGACGGCGCGTTTGGCTGTTTCCACAACAACAGAATGTGTAAATAAATTTTAAAAAAAAAAAAAACAACAACAATTTTAAGTTTTCTATTCACAATTTTATCTTTTTTAACAAAAAATTGTCCCAAAAAAAAAACAGAGAAATAGATAGATAATTGGATACAAGAATTTGTCGTAATGTGGCGATAAATGAGCCTCTGAAACTCGGGGAGAAACCACGAACCAATGCAATGCAACCAAACAATGCCTTGGTCACATTGTGTCAAAGAATTTCTGTTTGGATTCCGAGAAATTTTTTTTTTTTTTTCCGGAACAGATTTTACTTGCATTTTTCAAAATCAAAACAGAAAATATTAATTAAAAAAACAAAGACTTCAAAATCGAGGAAAAAAAATAGAAAGAAAAGAAAGCAACATTCGCTCACCTATTCCATCTGCAATATGTTCCCAATCACAAATGAGAAAACCAACGCGAATATAGAGATCGCCGAAAAAACCGCCATTGTTCTCTGTCTCTCTCTCTCGGGAGCACTAAAACGCCCCGTTTTGGATGGTTTGGACTCGAAGGCTCCGAATTTAGAGGTGAATCCAGAGAAGAGAGAGTCTGCTGATTATGTGTGTCTGTCTGGATTAGCGTTCAGCAGTGGATAAAAATAACAGAAAACCTTTATAGACACGAATAAATAGAATTACAGCAAACACGTAGTAATTTGTAATTTTAGAACGTAAAAAATATATTAAATTTTAAAAAATAAAAATTATTAAATATTATTAAATTAATTATATATTTTTTTTAATTTTACTACCATATTCACGTGCTCTTACTATAAAAAATAAAATAACACTTTGAACCACTCGTATAGTTTAATTAACTCAAAGAATTTTTCTTCTCTAAAATTTTATATTTATAATTTTATCAAAATTAAATAATAAAATTAAATTTACTGTTTATTGATGTAAGAAATGTCATAATCTTGCATCCTCTTTATATGTTTTTAAAAAATGAATAAATAAATAAATAATGGCTGGCCACTGTGTTGGTTAGTTGCTTTCTGAGCTTGCTTTATTCAGCTGTATAAATCGTTAGCCTTTCATTTAAAACTACCCCCGCGCAACTTTAACATTCTGCCGTTGGGAGGTTACTACTAATTTGGCCCATTTCACCTAATTCGCTTGGCAATGAAGATTAAAATGCATTGATTACTTACATGTTAGCTAAATTGGCCATTCCACTTGATAGCTTCTTTAATTTTTTTTTAGCCACCAAACAAAAGAAAATTAATTCGACCATGATTATGGTAGAAAGGATTCTTAGGAAGGTCATTATAGACATAAATAGTTAAAAATTTTTGGCAAATTTATTTTCGAGTTCATCATGTTAACTTTTTAGCAGAAATAACACATAAAATAGAATCATGATTATGTTTGTTGATTGTTAGCGTGTTTTCAAAAGAATAGGTATAACATAACTATTGTATAAAAAGAAACACAAATTTAAATGGCTTTATATTTAGATACCCTAAACAAGTGTCTAGTACCACAATTTAATCATAAGATTTAGTTATTATAATTTTTGTAGATAATCATAAAATGTAGTTTACTCTCCGTTCATAATTAATAAGCAATACAAGATTAGACTAATTGACGTATAAAGTCATTAAATTAGGTGCAGCTAAATGGGTTACAACTTTGGTGATTTTGACAGTGAGATTGCAGTCTTTTGTTGAGCTTTCAATTGCTTGTTGTTTGCTTGCTTTGCCAATTGAATTTTCAAACAAAGATCAAGTCAATTCTCTCAAATTTGAAACTTTGATTGGTACCTTTACCCCCAAAAGAAAACAAAGAAGGAAAAGTTGGGTGGGTGTACAATTAATAACACTGTGACATTACACGCCTACATTATGGTTTTTGCAACTCAAAATTGCTGGCCGATGAGTTTGAATTTATCAAGCTAAGATCAGAAAAGAAGAAAAGAATCGCTATAATTTCAATATAAATAAATAAATTTTAATAAAAATATTTTAATTAAATGTATTAAAAGTACGAATACAACGATATTTGAATTTCCTTTTCTCTGTAGTCAAAAAGCTGCAAAAGGGAGGCAGTGGGGACTGTTTTGACCAAAATAATAGGCCAAAAAAAATGCAGCAACCCATGTGACGGAAGCGAAGCATATGCTTGCAATCGTCCCTGCTGGGAGGACCTGTGGATGCATGTGTCCCCCAAAAAAGTACCATTTTAAATAACTTTCGTTAAAGCGAAGCAAAGATTTTACAGGCCAGTATGTGTGATCACAACTGATCATGGGGTTGGCTAGAATTATTTTTCCTTTTCTTCCTTTTCTTTTTTTTTAGCCTAATTAGGACTGGGCTCTATGAATGCACATGCATGTGCTTGCATACCACTTGCAATAATTCTCAATATCCTTCGACATCTTGAATTTTTTTAATTGCCGACAGTTCACTAGTTCAGATTTGAAATTTTGCTTTCCCAATTCGTTGTCGTTTACTTTTTATTCTTCCTTGATTATTAGGTATGGCGTCTTAAATGGAGTACTTTTTTTTGGCTATAAATTTAAACTTTTAAACCAAAAGTAATAGGTGAATGATCTTTTATAAGATTATGTCAAAAAATTAAAATCTCTTTTAATATATATCCTTACTAGTTTTAAAATTTTGACATTGCCTCGGTCTAAATACTAACTCCTTCTAATACTCCAAGTCAAATTCGCTTAGAGTTAGTTCAAGTACCAACTCAACCAACCTACGTTGTTCAAAGGGGCTGTCCATTTGAACGCCGGAATTGTCAATTGAAAGTTTGAAACTGGGGGAACAGAATCAAACGGGCTCTTTGGATTTGCTGCAAAAGATCGGAGTAAAGGTTACGAACGGGTAGATGGGATTAGATTCGGGTTTCGCGCTTGTCTGGTTAAGCGTCACTTTCTTTGAAGTTATCTTAGGTACAAAGCAACCGAGGAGGCATGCAAATACGCGTAATGTAATTAAGTAAATAGTATCCTAATAAAGGTCATCGACATGCCATTTGCTAATGGAACAGGTAGCCAACTAGACGTAGATTCCTTGTGTAAACAAGGAGTCAAAGACATGTATGGTAGGTGCCAAGTGGGCCTGCTTATCTAAGCAAAAACAAATGTTTGATATGCATATGAGATTTAATAGACGGCACAACTAGGTGGACGAAAGCGGTGTAAGTCGCGTTCTGAATGTTGCGTTTCATTTTTTTTAAAAAAAATTAAATTAAAATTTAAACGTCCAAATTTTAAATTTTATACCCGAGTCACTCCTAGAAAAAATATTTTTTTTTATCCTAGGTGTCATATCTTTTTTCTTGAATAAAACAAAAACAAAACACAACAATACTTTACCAAGTCAATTCAATTGTATAATCAATATGGTAACAAGCATTCCCTCAAAAAATAAAATAAATAAATAAATAAAAGACAAAAAGAATTGAATCTTAATCAGAAGGCCAAATGGAAAACATAGAATAATGAGCAACAAGGAGAGGGCCCGAATCTTCAATTTATCTAAAAAGATCTCTATGATTCCCTAATGTTTCATTTTGTTGGTCCATTAGCAGTTGTTTGGGCTGGAGTCCATTATTCCGTTCATGAAAAACCTTGAAGGTTTGTTGCCCCATGAACGTGCCCAATGTGAGGTGTTCGATGAATGATGATCAAACCTGTTTGTTGGGCTCAATCAACAGCTCCGGTGATCCACTGTGTATCCGTCTGCTGCGTGAATCCATATGCAATAAAACAAAATATTTTCAGAACCCATTTTAGGTTCACAGTTGGTAATTTGAGATTTCCAAATAGATCTGAAATTCAATCTTTAGTTGTCTCTTTTAACAATCCTTTTTTCATGACGATAGATTATTTCCATTAAAATCAAAAAAAAAAAAAGATAAATAAATAAATTTCAAAGGACCAAAAAACAAAAATATTCATTACTATGAATGGATCCCCCTTATTCAAACATATTTAGGAATCGTAAGCTCCCCTTATATATGCATGCATGCATTAGCTCTACTATATAATTATTTTGTACGTAGTACTACAGTAGTCACACAGTCTATTCGATAATATCTGAATAGCATGTATGTTTTATTTTTTTCAAATTCATCCAATTATACATATTAGTTTAATCACACTTAAAAAAATCTGAGCAGAGAGAGAATTTTCATTTTCAATGTTGGGCCACCCTTAAATTTAACGTAACCTCTCCGGAAAGACACGTTGGAAGACACGGTCAGTTCATCATTTTGTTTCCTTTTTATTATTTTCAAAGATGGAAACAGAAAGATGCAAGCGTAATTTAGATATTAGAGACTTGTTACGGACAATCACTCTTTACTTACTTTTTTACAGATATCAATAATAAATTAATATATCAATACTTTGCAATGACATTTCTGTAATATTTTTGACATTCAACTTTTCGACAACCAATCAACACTTGTCACGTAAGCAGCAACTGTAAAAGAGAAGGTAAAAGTGATTATTACTAGCATTTCTCTAGATATTATTACAACCACTTATTTAAAATCATGCATTAATTATATAAAAAAATCATGCATTAAACGAGTATATTAAACAAGTATAAACACATGACTTTGTTTGAACATAGTATAAACGCATAATAAATGATAATGATATTGTCACACAACATTTAATTTAGTTTTAGACTTCTTTTTTGTATCAATTAACATTACCAATACGATCTTACGTACTAACCTGTAAATGTTATTACATGTTTGTCATTTATCTTAAAATGACACGCACCGACTATCTCACTTTATTAAGATTTTTTTTAAAAAACGAAATTTCGTGAAATTATTCAAAATAAAATACGAGAAAATAAAACACATGGCCCCAAGTCAGATATCAAAAACAAGTGGCCAAAAATAAATCAAGAGTCACCACCGTCAGACACCCCACTCAACCTTCACCGTCTCTTGAAGCTTGTGGCCATTAAGTGAAGCAAAGTTGACTCCGTAGCCAAAAGGCCAAGACACCGCCCTTTGATATGCCAACCACCACCCTAAATCCGAGCACCGTCACGCTCTCAGAATTTTGCGTCCAATTTTTTTTTGCCCGAATTATAATAAATATTTTATTTTTTGTGGCGATAATTTTATATTTTATAATAAAAAAATTTATTTGATACAAAGAGTAAAAGAACCATCAGAAAAAGTAAACAGATTGTTACAATTCGAGTAAAAAAATCGAGTAATAATTTCTGGCGATCTACTTTTATTGATTGCCACCCACCACCAGACAATAACAAGCACAAGCAAAAGCACACGTTCCTTGAGAACGCAACAATCACACACCCAATCATTTGCACAAAAGATTAGCGAATTGTCTCTTGCAGGCGCGCGAGTCTTTTTTTCTCTTATTAATGCGTTATATTCGAGAATTTCAGATTTAAAATCGACTTGTTTAATAGTGTTATTGTTGGTTTCTAAATAAAAATAGCAAATACCTATTTTTAATAGTAATTTTTTGATCCGACTTCTTTGTTATAACCGTGGCATGAATTGATCCTTCTATCTTCGTCTAGCCGTCTAGGTGATTGGAGAAATGAGAGTGGAAGAGAATTATGCGAACCCTTTGTGACGCCTGTGAGAGCGCCGCCGCTGTCGTGTTCTGCGCTGCCGATGAGGCCGCCCTCTGCCGTGCCTGCGACGACAAGGCATGCTTTCCTTCTCCTTCTTCTTTCTTCTATTCATTCACAGTCTCTCTCCGTGGCCTTTGTCTACTGTACTTTCTGCATTAATTCTAAAGGTTTGACTTTTTACTTAACTCAGATACACGATTTGGAAGAAAAACCAGTGATTTTGGTGTCTCTATTAGTGCTTGAAATTTGTAAACTTTTAACGTGTTCTACTTATACAGTTTGAATAAATGAAGTCCCAGTTTTTGGTTTATACTATCCGGTCTGGCTCGTCGCTTTGAATTAGGATCAATTGGGTTGGCATGGCAGGTCCACATGTGTAATAAGCTTGCTAGCAGGCATGTAAGAGTTGGCCTGGCAAATCCTGGTGATGTTCCTCGCTGTGACATATGTGAAAATGCACCAGGTTTGTGGGTCCTTCCAACATAATTTCCCTCCTTTATGCTTTATGGGCTAAGAGTATTATCCTTAGATTTTTTAGTTATACAGTTCATCTAATAATATTTAAGAATCTATTTATTTATTTATTTTAAATTTAATTATATAATGATTCATATTATTTTAATAATATTTTAATGTTAATTGAGAGATACCATTCAATATTTTTTATTATTTAATTTAAAAATATTTTTTAGGCACATAAAAGTAGGTACGCAATGATACTGCATTGTTGGATGGTAAATAATATGTTGGATTTGAAAAAAAAAAAAAACATAAATCATTAGATATTGTTAGATTAACTGCATGTCTCTTGCGCGATTAAGCTCATTTACGTAATCTTACTCTATCTTTTTTCTGTTTTGAAAGACCGTTTTAATCTTGTCTGATTGGGAACATGCTTGCAGCTTTCTTTTACTGTGAGGTAGATGGAAGTTCCCTTTGTTTGCAATGCGACATGACTGTTCATGTGGGTGGTAAAAGAACACATGGCAGATACTTGTTATTGAGACAGAGAGTGGAGGTCGTTCATTTTACGCAGCCTTTGGGATTTGCCATTTCCAACAAAATTAGCAACGCCTAAAGTTTGCACGCCTTTTCTGTTTTTTCAGTTTCCAGGGGATCATAAGCCTGGTCAAGCTGAGGACCCAAGTTTACAACAAAATCTTCGAATTTCTCAACGTCGAAGGTTGGATGGTAATCCTGATGGACAGTCCGAGACAGATAACAAAATGATTGATTTGAATATGAAGCCTCAGCGAATACACGAACAAACTCCAAACAATCAGGTTGGTTAGTCTATGGGTCTCCATCATACAAGGTGCACAGTTGTTAAATGGCTCTTGGCCTCTCAGACGAATTGGAGAAGTAATTCTGGTGATAGATTGGAAGAAACCATAACTGCCTAAACTTAATGTTCGTACGATATATGAAAATCCAGTTTTTATGATAGCTGTATGTATGAATGGTAAAGATTGAATGTGTGAACACGTAGTTTGAAATTTGACAGATTTTACCGTGAAAACCTGTACTTATAAGATTGGAAAATGTGTCAGGACTCAGGCCGATAGGGATAAATCTACTAGAATTAGCACATCTATGCGGAGAATGAAGGTGAAAACAAAATTTCTCAAACATTATCAGATTTGCGGACGATTTTACTACATAATTTAATTTTATATAATATTAAAATAGTCACGCAATTTATCTAACGTCAGATAATAATTTTTTATTTTTTTGAATTCAACCATTTAAAGTACTACCTAAAATATGCTACTTTGTATTTCCCATGTGTACGAAGCCTAGGTTTTTTTTTTCGTTTTGACAAGGATATGACAGTAAGAATTTAGTGGGAAATTTCCTCTTTTAACTTCAACCTGTCGGGTATAAAAGCTTGACTTGGACTGGGGCGTAAGGAATGAGCTATGACACAAACTTGGCATCAATGATGTCTAGATGATAAAAGAAACAAATATTGCCTAGTTTTTGAATCCAAGCCCCGTTTCTTGTGAACATGATGGGGCCTTATAGGAGGTTGGATTAAGAGGTAATTAGCAATCATAAACAAATCATAAGAGTGATTTTTGTGAGAGATTTGTTAGTGATAATCATTTTTTACTTTCTCTTTTACAATTATCAATAAAAAATTAACACATCAACGTGTCTTAATGACAAATTGTAATATATTCGACTTTCACATTTTTTATAGTTAATCAACACATATCACATATAAGTGATTGTAAAATAAAAGATATAAGTGATTGTAAAATAGAAGATAAAAACGACTGTCATTAACAAAATTCTGTTTATAAAGATGCATGCTTGGTACCATTGTTGGGTCTGTTGGTCCTGCCTCAGCGATCAAACTGAACAATTTTCCAGAAACAAATGTTAATGCTGAGAACATGATTGATCATCAAAAATATCATCCCATTAATTTCCATATTCTAAAATTGAAATTTTGACACTTATTTTATCTGTCTGAAGCAGCAGTAATTTTTTTTTTTTCGGTAGGAGCCATAATCGTCAAGCTAAAGCGCGGTTTCATTTGCTTTTCCTTAGAGGAGTAGGGATTTATTTGTGCTTCTTATTCTTAGTAGTTAGCAAGTGAAGGGTTTAAGCCCTGTCCCTTTTTGGACACTGGAAGAGATAATATCCGAAGCTTGGTTGATGTGTTCTGCTATTGATGTGGCTTGGGTTTATTTGAGTGAGTCCTGAACACTACTAAATCTCCATTCCAAAGCAAAAGCATGTGATTCACTGCTAGGATTTGTGCTGCATATGCATCGTTTGCAAAGGGTCGGGTACTCGCGAGAAGGGGCCAAACAGCCTTGCAAGACTTTGTAGATATTGTACCACTTAAGTCAAGACTTTTGGGCCATAAGCAGTGGAAACATCTCAGGTCCTTAAAAGTTTAGGTCATTAAAAGTTTAGGTGAGAAGAGATTCTTCAAGTTTAAAGTTAAACAAAGTTGTAGCTCAGAGTTTTTAATTCACATGATATTGATAGTATATTAGTAAGTATGAGGTTGAGAGTTCGAACTCTCAATCTCTCCAATAATTCCTCTTATTTCTAATTAGTTGATTTAAATTGAAGAAAATTTAAAAAAAACAAAAGTCGCAGGTCAAACAAGACTTATGTTGAAAAATCATCTTATTTCACTTGAAAGGAGACACTGAATTCCAAGGATTTTGCACGCAGAATTTTTGGGCCAAGCTGAGATCCAATTATTAGAGAAGCCTTGAAACCGGCTGTCGGCCCACATTCTTAATTTTGGTTCCATTGCCCTTGCCCAACGCAAACCGTGTTTTTATTGGATAAGTGATTATCTGTTTTAGAAAGTTAGTTGTCTAGTCACTGTTGCATAATCTTTAGTAATATTTTTATTTTTATTATTAAAAACCAAACTTTAGTAATCAAAAACACAGTTCTAGCAGGTACAAAATAAAAGGCTCCTTAGTAGCTCATAAAATCTTTAAAAAAAAAAAATGAAGAAAAAAGACGGTTAACTTGAACGTTGGCTTTGCTGCCTTGCTGCTTACATGTATCTCTCTCTCATGTAAGCTTGTTTGCGATGTTCTTGAGGATGGATTAAATTATATTCACACTAAGAAAAGAATCAAAGGCATAAGAAAGTGGTTTGTGTACTAAGTGGTGATTACTGCTGAGATACGACCCCATACATAATTGTAAATAGGGAACGATGCTACGTATGCTCAAGCTCAATTTGTCATGATTGAAGACTATTCTTTGACCATCTAAAATGATAATTTAATAGTAATTCAACGTATTTTTTTACGTTTGATTTGAATTTAAGTTCCAACGTTTATGCTTTAAAGGCAATGTCCTCTCTTATTTGCTAGCTTGTCTATGCGTCGTGTAATATTAGTTACAGACTCGTTAAACACTGTAGTCAATTTGAAGGAGTTATACTCAAATTCAGTAGTGTTTGGGTAGTGAGTTTGCTCCTTCAACGATAGTGAAATGAGGTATAATAATGATCTAAACACTGGTCTCAGTTCACAGGTACTATAATTAACATATTTGTAAGTATCTTTTTTTTTTATCCAAACAAAAAAAAAGATTATTTTTTGACATGATACAATTAAAAGAAGAAGACCACAAAGAAAACATAAGAAATTAGATTTCTTACTGAACTGATCGGCAAAAACGTGTCCTGCCCTTTGGCAACATCCATGAAAACCCTCCAAACTTAAAAACAGCGGAAAAGAAGGCGGCATTGGATAAAGAGCACATCAACTAAAAGCTTCAAAATGCACAGAATAACTTTTTTAAAAAAATCTATATTCTTCCCCATTGGTGTACTAATTGTAATAAGATAAGATTGGCAGTGCAATTCCATTTAGAAGCTGGTCTATTGTCCGTAAACTATTTGTCTATTTTCGGTCAAAAACTATTTGTCTATTTAGAATTGAGAAGCAGCCGTCCCTCTTGGCATTGGCAGCAATTCCTTGCAAAGATAATATCTTATCGCTGCATTGTCCTTTTTGAGAATTGAGAATCCGCTTAGTCAACAAGCTTGCCAGCCCCATCTTCCTGGCAGGCAGCCCTGGAGATTAAAATGCAAGCTAAATCAGTACAATTAAAGAGCACTAATATAATACTAAAAATTTTTGTGTTTGAAATTGTGTTCGAATATAATAATACTTAAATTTTTTGTAACTATAATAATATTTTTTACAATAAAAATAATTAAATATACTTTTTTATTGTAAAAAATATTTAGGTAATTATAAAAAATTTAAACATTATTACATTCAAACACAATTTCAAATAAAAAAATTCTGATTCTCTATTTTTTTCTCATAATTAAAAGCCCAAATAAACAACCCCTCGGGTTTGGGGATGGCGAGGACTGTTTTCCACTTGTTTAAGACTACAGGTTTGCGGTTGACGGGTTTGCCAAAAAGTTTTTTTCTTTCTTACTTTGTCTTGTGTGATTTTTGGCAGGCGAAAGAGATGATATCAAAAAATTTGGATACAATTTTTTGATATGTCAATTCGGTGATGATTATTTTAAGCTACCGTCTATTATTAGAAATAAAAAAATTTTAAATTGCAAAATTTTCTTATTTATTTGATTATTATTTCTATCTTTCCTAAATAGCTTGAGATTTGAGAAGTCAGAGAGGAGATCATATTTTATGGTTTTTTCAAATTGAATTTCCATTCTCGTCCCTAATTGAAAAAAAAAAAGGCCAAAAAAAAAAAAAAAAACAAAACAAAAGATAAAGCCAAAGAAACTTTGTGTGGAGGAGTAACTCGCCAACCTTAAAAAGCCAACCTTAAACAGCCACGCTGCCTCTGCTCTGATGATTGATTGATTGGAAGTTAAAGAAAAACATAGACCAGTAACGTGGAACCGACAAGGACGGCAGCGTTGGCGTCGGCGTCCACATTTTCATTGTTGGTGCTGTTGTTGACAGTGTCTCATGGCCTCCCGACATCTCGTACCATGCTTGACCACCTGTCAGGAAGCAACGGCTTCTTGACCACTAAAGAGCTACTGTTCCTTCAGACTCTCGATCACTTTGCTCCATATGTAAGTTCCTCTCTCTCCCTCTTGGTAATAGCTATCCACGACTAAAGTCCTAGGACCTCAAGAAACCATTGATAATTACCTCAAATTACAGCCATTCTCAAATAAGTTCCATTCTTTTAATACAATCTTAAAGATGTGCTTGAATCGTAAGAAATTATTGAGAAAAAAAATTGTGAAAAAAAAGTTATGAGAAAAAAAATAATTTAAATAAATGAGAATGAATTAAAAAGAAAATAATGAGAAAACAAAATTTTATATTTAAATTATATAAAAATAATAATAAAATAGACTAATTTATAGATAAAATTAGATATAAGGTCACCTTTTTACTTCTTATCTCTTCTTCTTTCTCACAAATTTGATATTGACCAAAAAAAAAAAAAGTCCCACCACAAATCTAACCATTTCAACTCTTTTCTCACGGGCACATTCAAATGGAGTATGTGATTTTCAATAGTCATTTTCTTTTAAATAAAATTCTTTTACTTGGTTTTTCTACAAAATAAATACAGTGTAAATTCACTTAAAATTTTAAGTTAATAAATAAGATGTTCAATTATATAAGTTATATTATATATATTCTTTAATGTGTTATTTTGACACATCTTATATCTGAATAGCATGTCACAAAGAAGGCAAAAAAGTTCAAAGATACTAAAAATTATGTTCGATCTACTTCATGCCCTCTTAACACGTGTTAAGTCGGATTAACACGTGGTACAAGAAAACTGAACTGAACAAACCAAACTCACAAGAAAAAGGCCAACTTGACATGTATTAGATCTGATTAGTACGTGTCAAAAAAAAAAACTGAACTAAACGGACCAAAACTCATACAAAAAAATGCCAAATCACCTACAAACTTTGAGCTAGTATGTGAAGATATTATAAGTCATGTCAAATTCTTATATTTAATTATGGTGCCACTTCATATTAAAATGCACAAGAAAACTAGACTAAATCTTAAAACTTTAAAGTTATCAAAAAATTCAAATTTATAGTAATAAAGTGAAAAATTAATGTAAATCAAGCGAATCTTTGTTTTTTTATCAATGCGAACACTTTAGTCTTTAACAGCCAAAATCAAATTTCGGTGTTTTGCAGGATCACCGTCGGTTTGAGCAGCGTTACTATGAATATCTTGGCTATTTCAGGAGTCCAGATGGACCCATCTTTTTGAAAATATGTGGTGAAGCTTCATGCAATGGCATATTTAATGGCTATATAAGTGCAAGTTTCCCCCTTCTGAGTTCATTACTCCTGGAATTGTAGCCTTGTCAATGATCTCTCAGCGTTCATGTCCTGCCCCATCAATTTGTAATGAAAACTTTTGCCAAATTACTTGTTAAGACCAAATTTAAGCAACCCCCAGTTACTTAACATTGCGACTGCTTGTGTTTTCTGGACGCATTCTGAATAATGTATTTTAATTGTTTCATATTCTTGCGACGTATATACATCCTGATCAAGCTGAACTTTTGGTTAAATTTGCTAGGTTATACAGGGTCTGGCAAAGAAGTTTGGAGCAGCTCTGATTCCTCTGGAGCATCGTTACTACGGGAAAATTGTGCCGTTTAAATCTTTGACAACAGAGAATTTGAGATATCTTTCGTCCAAGCAGGCTCTCTTCGAGTTGGCTGTTTTCCGTCAGCATTATCAAGCAAGTCTCCGTCCTGATTTGATTTCTTCATTGTCTACCCCATTATATATATATATACATATATATTTTTGTTTTTTCATTAGAAAGCCTTGAACCAGAAGCTTAACATAACAAATGCTGAAAATCCCTGGTTCCTTTTTGATGGTTCATACGCTGGAACTCTTAGTGCATAGTTCCGACTCAGGTTTCCACATTTAACATGTGGAAGTCTAGCCAGTTCTGCTGTTATTCTTGCTGTTTACAATTTCACTGAATTTGATCGGCAGGTTAAACTTTCTAGGTCCTTCCGTGTGCTGATGACTTCTGTAGTCTGATTGTGTGTACCATGTTCATGCTTCCGTATCTTGCAAATTTTGTGCTTGTGCCTCTTTTGTGTAAATACCCATTTGTGTTCCAATCTATGCAGATTGGTGAGTCGTGGGGCTGAATGTAAACCTGCACTGCAAGAACCTACTCGACTTGTTGAAGAAAGGCTTGCATCAAATAAACAAGGAGTGAAACAATTATTTGATGCAGATGAGGTTAATTTTTGTTGGATACCGGGAAATGATATCTATTTCCCCCCTATGTATCACTTTTTTACACTCCATTTACGTCTTGACAGTTCTGTATCTGCAGCTTAAGATTGATGGTGATTTTCTGAGTTTTCTGGCTGATGCAACAGTTATAGCCGTAGGTCTGATTTTTTTTTCCTTGTCCAACTTTGCCACTTATAAATAATATGTTTGACGTTGGTGCATTCTTCTTCTCCCAATTTTGCAGGTTCAATATGGGTATCAAGATACAGTATGGGGGCACAAATACATACTATGGGGGCACAAAAATTGCAGGTCTAGGCATTACCTCTTGTTTTTGTTTTCTGGGTAACTCTCTCTCTCATTTGCGATCTCGAGCCTAAACTGGCTATTGCCTCTCTGTGATCAGAATTCATCTCATGGGCACGGTGGGCTTGTATTCTGAAGAAAGTTGTATCAGTTCACTTATTTCTGGAAACAGAAAAATCTTTTTGCTGCAAAATTTTGCGGCTGCAAGTGACTGTAAAAAACAACACAATAGACGAAATATATGACATTTTCTTGTACTTAAAAAGAAAAAGTATATAACATGTCAAAGAGAAATATATAATTCACGGTAAACAGACGAAATATATGATTATAAGGAAATTATACTATATGTCAAATAGAATTATAGGAGTCATCTGAAAGGCCATTAAGAATCAAAATTTTTTAATTTGAGAAGTATATAACTGTTCAGACGGATTGTATATTTCTCTTTGACATGTCGTATATTTTCTTTGTAAATACAAAAAAATGTCATATATTTCGTCTATTGTATCGTTTTTACAGCCAGTTACAGCCACTAAATTTTGCGGTCACTTAGTGGTCCTCTTCTAGAAAAGACAGCCAGACCATTTTCTTATAATATCACCCACAGCTAATGTACGTCAACAGCTTTATCATCTTGCAGGTTCAAAAATTGTTTTCACAAATGGGTCTCAGGATCCCTGGCGTCGTGCATCGAAACAGATTTCAACCCCGAGCAGTAAGTTTTCATAATTTGATCATCTTGGCATGTTGACTGTATCCAAGAGGCAGCTTGTATTGCTTAACTGAGAACCATCTATTAAACTTTCCAGTGCCTTCCTACTTAATCTCTTGCCATAGCTGCGCCCATGGAATTGATATTGTAGGATGTCCCCATGCTTCTTCAAGCCTTGAAGGTATGCATAATCTTTTCTCAGGATTACCATGCAAATAGAGGCTTGCCACAGTTCTTAGTTTCTATCACAATGTCCTCTGATAGCTGCTAGAAGCCACTGATCTCCAAATAGCATAAAAGAAGTTAGAAAGCATCGTTTGTGCCTTTTTTTTTTTTTTTTGGCTTTCCGTATATGTTGATAGTTTCCTGCTATTATTTCCTCTGAAGTTGCAAGTTCCTTTTTCAGGTGATGCCCAGAACTTCGGTTGCCCTGAAGCAGTTGACAAGGCAAGGCAGCAGATCATAGAACACATGGACTTGGGGCTGTCGCAATGCCGGGCCAGTGGTAGGAGATTTATATGATCCATCTACTTTACAGTTTACAAGTTGCCACTTCATGTTTCCTGGGGCGCTTCTTATTCATTGTCACACTCGCTTGTAATTTTTATGTTGGTGATTCTCTGCTGTGGTCTCTCGGTTAGCAAAGGGGTCTTCGCACTGTGAATTTGTGATGCACAAAATGTGAACAGAAAATTTGAAAAAAAAAAAAAGAAAAATGAGAGATTAAGGGTTTGGTTATTAGAATATTGTTGGAATGATACATAATGGTAACACGTAATTGACGAATTTGAGTCGGATGGCAATTTTTTAATTTTGTGTTCGAGATAAGGAATAAAAAAAAAAAAAATCATTCTTGCCCATTTTGGCGTTCGATTACAAATGTAGTACCATGAAAAAAATGTCAGCAAATAATGAATAAAGCTTCATGGTACGTTCTGCTCTTCTGAGATCTGAAAATTCAAAAGTAATCTTTCACCTTTTAAGCACGTCTGGAGACCCACCACCACTCGACTTGCCATCCTTATTACCTTATTCCTAGCTAAGTGTTAAATACAAGCTATTAAATTAGGCGAACTACCAATAAAAACATTAATATTTTCTGGTTATTGTGCTGTATGATGAACTAATGTACGCCAACTATCAAGAAGGAAAAAAAAAAATTATTGAAGAAACAATTTAATTTCTTTTGGAAGAAAAAATGAGATTCATTGGCAGCCACAACTCAGGAAATTGTTCACTACAAGTACCATCGAATGGCTGTAACCAAAGCTCACAATAATAGCCACGTTGCTAACAACATCAGATGTGCATTTTGCCAGACACGTCTTCCCCTTGAAGACAAGGCAGACTGATATAGAGCGTTCTCTTGGCCAACCAATTGTAAAGAGTTACACTTTGTGGTTCAAATGACCCAGAGAATGAACCAGAAGCTCTCACAGTAACAACCCCAAACATGAAAGCCGACAAGCAAAATTGAGAGACAAACAGTCCACGAGGGTCAGCTCAACAGTTCAGAGTTTAGCTCTTAATGTGCTCCATCTTGAGTTCGAATCCTACTGGCTGTTGTTGAAGTTTCTTTGGATGGATTACACTAAGTCATATTATAAATCTCTGATAGTCTATAAGCGTTCCCTGACCCTAAAATGGAGACATCCTCCTACCCCTACCCTTAAAAATTGAGAGACAGAAGACTTCCTCTCCCACAATTGTCACGAGAATAGAAGAAGTGAGCTAAAGTCCCTGCTCTTACTAGTCTATGCGGTGGACACATCATATTGCATTCCATAAGGACCCAAAACATTAACAGATTAAAATTCAAAATAGGAAGGCAAATCTACAAACCATGCTCGAGCAAGCTAATCTTTCAATGACAAGCTTTTACTTCTTTCCCTCAAACAGATATAATAGTCAGTCATTTCCACAAAACTTTTCCTCCTAAACCAAAAAGCTCATTTGCAAAAAGCCAACAAACAAGAATAGTGTCGGCGCTATCTATCCCACAATAAGATGCAACTCCAAGCAACAGTTCAAGATTGGTGAATCTCTAACTGACAACACTGCAACAAAATTTTGGTATTGCAATGGGATCTAGTACATAAGAGAAAGCAAGAACTACTTAAGGTAAGTAGATGAGACCCAAAGTAGCACATAAGTTATCAACGAGGTCATCACTTCAAAACTCCTCACTCCTTTAACAAATGGCAATGGTGGAACTATAGACACCATCAAGAAGGTTCCAAAAAGCCAGGAGAAAATAAAAGCTCCAGCACTGCATCATAGAAGTAAAAGTAAATTTTAATTGTCCAACTCTTCCGGTAATTTTGAATAGCAGAGGAAATTCGACATTGTTCGCATTGTGGATAGGAATAGTAGAAGAATTTTATTCAAATTCCAGATATTAGAGGATAAGAATCATGAAAACATCACCCAGTTAGGATGAAACATAGTTTCAGGGTTTTTAAAGTGTGCATGGTTTTAAAATTGAATATAGAAAAGAAAAAAAAAAAATCGTAGAAACAGATATCATCCACATACCTGTAAAGAAAAGCCCGGATTCTGCTTTTCAGTCGATCATATATAAAATACATGGTAGCCAACAAGGAAATGGCTACCTGAAGGGTTGGACCTTCTTCAGTTGGAAAGAGTATAGTGAGAGCTCCAAGTACAAGGAATGCAATTGATGTCTTGACGATCACTAATGTGGATGGTGTTTGGAACCTGCTCATCACAATCTGTACAAAACGAGACTGCTTTACTTCCCTAATTTTTTTCTTGATGTCAATTTTTGGGTTCTTCCTTTCATAAAACTTCTGCATGATTATTTTGTCATGTGCTGATTCAATTGCATCTACACTAGGTTTGTGCCCACCATATCTCTGAATAAGGAAGTTCCGCGCAGCTTGAATCTCATCATCAGAAGCCTCCCTGCTTATTCCAAGCCGTTTGTACGGGTCCCTTACATTGATTCTAGGAAAAATAACTGAATTTGCAAAAGAAGTGATGAACAACACATAAATAAGGGCCACAAGTAACTAGTAAGAACAAAAAAGCACATTCTGCTAACGTGAGTTCTTAGAAATGTGAGCAACAGTAACATAGCACACCTTTTATAATACTCTAATGCAGTTACCATGTTTATAACAATAGCATACATGGCTCTTAGCAAACATAGTGTGACCAACTCAATCAATACCACTTTGCTTACCAAAGATGCAACCAGACAGTTCTTGAAGCATTTGAGACATATCACAAAAGAGCACTAGGCCAATATATTCACACATTTAAAAGCCATTCCCTTTAAAAGTAAAATCATTATGCTACCAATTTGCAATGAACCTCAGCAAGATTTTCAAAGTTGTGAATCCCACACCTACCAGCTGATTTTATAACCACAGATCTTACCGGGTTGATGATTTGTCATATCTCCACCATAGGAAGCTTCCATTGCACACTTGACCAAATACGTCCGCCTTGCATTGCATCTTCGAACAGAACCAGTCCAACAGCATTCAAAATTACAAAAGAATCATTATGTGCAAAAACCCCAATATGGAGTTCAGTAGTTGATGACACCAACTTAGCAGATTACCTTTCCAGACGGAGCAACTCCGTCTTTTTTTGAGGTCTCCCGGCACCATGAAAAGCCGAAACCCGCTTACAAACTAACTGTGAGCCATTTAAAGGTGTCCGGGGATAGCACCGCGAGGGACTACCAGCAAGTCCAGACACAGTCATCTCTAATCTGCCAAGCCAAAACGCAGTTGAAAACCCAAATCAGTGGCTGCAACTAACCATAAAGTTAGAGAACAACCCCAATCAATGGCTAAAAACACTCCTATTCATTAGCTCCAATATCTGACAAATGAGAATACTATCATGAAGGAAAAATAGCAACAATTACAAAAATAAATAAATAAAATATATATATATATATATATAACACCCAAATGAGAAAACAGACAACTACAGAACCGACTAAGGAAATCAAAGACAACCTCTGGATTCTCCGACAAATAAATTGGAGTAACAAAGCAGTAAATTTTTTTTTTTTTATTTTATAATTTCCAGTAAAGGGGTTTACAGAAATCGGAAACTGACCTCATAGAGAAGCTAGAAACAATAGGAATTCTTCGGAATACGCTACACTTGCAGAAAATTGGGGATGTTTTTGTTTTCTTGGTTTTCCCCAATAAAGAGAGTTAGTAAAAGAAGAAGAAGAAGAAGACAATGGAGGATTGTTTACAACAGGATGGATCGCTAAAAAGCCTAAAACCCTCCTGGTTTATTACCAATGAATTTTAGTGTTGAACGACTTGTCGTTTTTAAGACAACATTTGTCAAAACTTAGTCAAAAAAATGTATCTTTTGTTACGTTTTAAAATAATTGGGTGTAAATTTCTCTTAATTTACACAATTTACACACTTTACATTACGTTTTAAAATGTTAGTGTTGAAATTTCTTAGATTTAAATTAATCATGTTCTAAAAATGTATCTTTTGTTACATTTTAAAATTTCTTAGATCTAGGAAATTTTAAAATAAAATATAAATTGTTACGAAAAGTAAAGTGTTACGAAATATAAAGTAAGGTATGCTAAATGTAGATTTTTCTTATTTATATCATCTTGAATTAGTTGATTAGAAAAAAATCATCTTGAGTTATCCATTTTACTAACTTTGATTGTATTGAAAGAATAATGATATTTATTTAAAATTTGTATTATTAAACATCTCAGCTGAGTATATGATAAATTTCTTCTTTTTTTTAACAAAAAAAAGCGTTAAACAACTTAATTGATTCTGTTGGTAATAATAATAGTCAAGATATTTTGTAATACAGAATTCATTATATGTCTTATTATTCCTATTAAAATATATGGATTGTTTTGTAATTTTAACACAATTAATTAAAATATTTATTAATCTTGTATTTAAATTTTTAATCACTCAATTTTCATTTTCTCACATCGACATTACTTCTAATTAAAAAAAATTCCAAAGGAAAACAAAATATACGGGATAAATATACAATTGTACTCACCCAACTGAAAATAAAAGGAAATAGGGGAGGTGGGAGCTCCTCTAATGTAGTTATAATTAAACGACGTCAGATTAAAGCACAGATCTAGAGCCTCTGGCTCTGCTGCTGTTCTTCCCAGAACAGAATTGACAGCAACATAACAATTTGAGAGGAAAGAGAGAGGGAGAGCCATGGAAAGGAGTAGAGGAGCAGAACATGTCTTACGAACCCTTCATGAAGCTTGACAATGTATCATAATGGAAATTGATATGATCACCCCCACGCCAAATGTGACTTTGTACACTGTAGGAGTACTTGCTTCCACTGCTACTAGTTACATTCGAACATATTTTGTGTTAGTAGTTATTGTTGGTTTTTTTTTTTTATAGTTAAAGAATGATTCATCGCACGTATGTAAATCACTAAATATCTGATGCCAACAATTGAATTGTTGTGATACCTCATTCAATTATCCCAAAGGAACAGACCTACTATCCAATCGCTACTGAGTTCGAATTTTGACTTTCAAAAACTAACTACAGTATTAACGAATTTGAAACCAGTACCGCATCATAAGCCCAATAGACTGAGAGGCTAGTGTTGTTTAATGTTGACATTGAAACTCGAATCTAAGTCGAACGTATAAAAAACACACTAAAACACTATTAACCTATCACTTCAAGAACTACAGTATTAACGAATTTGAAACCAGTACCGCATCATAAGCCCAATAGACTGAGAGGCTAGTGTTGTTTAATGTTGACATTGAAACTCGAATCTAAGTCGAACGCATAAAAAACACACCAAAACACTATTAACCTATCACTTTAGGTGGTAATAGTTATAATTGTTTATCATCGATTTATTCGGCATACGCATTTTGCAATTATTTTTCCAAAATTTTTTTCTTTGCGAGTTTGGTGCTGATATCCGAGTTCTATTTAAAGACCAGTCCCACGCTATGTTGTTGTACGATCCGAGGCTGAAGCTTCTCAAGAAGGCCAGGTTCTTGTGGATTTTTATTATGCTTGTGTTGGGTACTCTGTGTATGTCAATAAAGACCATTGATCTGATAAACAATTGAAGAAAAAAGAGCTGCCAGTCTACTTGGGCCTTTAGGTCTCTCTCCAAACATACAAGCATAGAATTGTGTCTTTGTTTCTTTTTTTTTTTTTAATGTAAAAAATGGGAAAATAGGGGTGGTGCCCCACAATCTTATTAAGAAGTATTGTCTATGTTCTTAGGGTAATCTCTCAACTGCCTAGATGGTTACAGTATAATTCAGTATTACAAAAGGAAGGAGTATGTTTAGCCCACCAAACGCTTTAACAGCTTTTGAATCCAATACCTTTAACTTGATAACGTTCGACATTTACCACTAAATCATAACGATTGGTGGTTGTGTCTTTGTTTCTAGGCGTGCATGTGGATGTGTAGATCCTCATTGCAGTTTTTTTGTCAAAAGAGTTCTCATGCCATTGCACTTGCATTTTTTGTTATTGGTGTTATCCTTGTTACTTTTCATGCTTACTGTTAAGGTAAAACCCATCTGCCTTGGACAAGATATCGATCGAAATGCGTTGGATCTTGGGCATTGACTTTTCATGATCATCCAAAAGGTTAGCAACCTGACTAAAATAAATTGGTTTCTGCAGTGCTTAGTGGGTAGAGGTGCAACTTCTTCTCAGACTACTTCTGCTCGAGCTGATGCTTATAGCAGAAAAGGTAAGACAAATCAATGTGCTCTATGAAATACCTTGTTGCATGTTGGCTTGATTGTCATCGAGTTCCCTGATTCTATTTCTCCATATGAATGTGGCATCTATGGTTATTGATAGCCTGCAGTAAGCACAGTCACAATGAGCTTTTACGCCTCACACCGTGCGCAATGAATTTATGCACTGATTGCCATCTGATTGTCATCTCCATTATAAATCAGTACACACTGCGCAACTATAATGTGATATAATGCGTGCGCTGGGGAGCAAGAGCAACGTTTTTGTTGAGATCCTAAGGTTTCATTATTTGGTTTTGATTGATTACAAAACATTGATAATTACTAATATGTTCATTTAAGTTTCTGCAGTTACAAGTTTAGCATTAATACTTTTATGCTAGCAAAGCTTCAATTTTTTGGAGTATGAAAGAAGTGAACAATGATGCATAATTAAATGTAGCAATATTATTGGTCCAAAATTGAAGGCCCAAAGGAACAATAGATTGACCCAAAATGGAGGCATATGTGGTCCAAATTTGAGGCCCCAAACTTGCTGGAACCTACTTGCATATTATCTTTTTCAATCAAGACATCAAGCTGTCCAAGTAATACTGTATCTACCAAATTTGAAGAATCACTGTGGACAGCTGGAGAAGAATCGTGTGATGAATCTTATATGGATGGAAAGATAATTCTGTCTAGTTTCCAAATTCTCAAGAATCATCTCAATTGGATATTTGTGGAGGAAGTTATGGTCTATGAACTAAAAGGTACTTAATCTGTCAAGGCAGACAGGATCAGTTCACTTTAAGATATAATTGCCACCAAATGGGAAAGAATTAGCTGTTGAACCTTATATGCATACAAAGATAATTCTGTCTAGTTTCTAGATTAACCAGAATCAATCAAATTGGATTTCTGTAGAAGGAGATATTGCCAAAAAATTGAAAGATGTACAGCCTGATCTGTCCAGTGGGATCAGTCAACTTCCAGAAGGAACCACGGCTAATTGGAGTGGAATCAGACCATGATCTTTACATGGATGGAAAGCTCTGGATGTCTACTTTCAAACGTATGAATCGGGATGCAATTTGGAGCTATATACAGAGAGATATGAATGATTTTCTGAAGAGCTGTCAAATTTGTCAAGAGAATAATCATCATTAAATACTATGATTTTGGGGATTCATTGGCTGGAAAATCAACCCTTATTAATGCATTACAGCAACCTCTACACCCTCCTTCAACTATAAATAGGTGTCTCCACAAAGGCTCTATTTATCCCTCTCCATTCCTCTCATTCTCTCTATTGTGTTAGTTTGTTATTGTGTAAGATGAGTGTTTTTCTTTGTGGTGTGTAAGAGTGAGCTTTTGAAATAAAAGAGAGGGTATTTGTATTGAAAGAAAAAGAGTGTTTCTCTGATTGAGAAGGCTGATGTGTGTGTTGTCCAGTTATACAAGTGTTCGAAGTTGTAATAGTGATCTAGAGATTATAAAGTTGTTGTTGTTCTCCTCACCATTGGGTAGTTGTTTTGTTAGTGGAGTTGATACTCCCAAGACGAAAGGTTTTAGAGAGAGAACGTAAGAACAAAAGTTCCAAACATTTATAAATCACTTGTGTCATGTTTTTCTTCCTTATACTCTTTAATATTTGTTTTTACATACACACCTCACAAGTTCTTTATTCTCTTATTTATCTTCCTATATTAGCATAGATCAATTCAATTCTGTTGTCCTACATTTGATATCACTTGTTATATAATTTTTCTTTGTCATAGTCATAACAATTTCTTTTCTTAAAGTTTATTACTTTACTTATTCATATAAATATTTTTGTAGCTCAATTTTACATTTAAATTTTTATTGTTCACGCTACTCAATTTTTAGTAACATGTCTTTCGACTACCTAATTCACCCCCTCTTAAATGCTTTTTGGGACCAACAGTATTGCCAGTGCCCTTACGTGTAATGCAAGATCATCCTCTTTTTGGTGCATGCGTTGGGGAAATTATGGTTTCTTGGGATTTGCGTCAAAACTAATGCCTCGTTCTTCCTCTTCTTTGCTCTAGATTGTCCTCCTTTTGATTTTATTTGTATTTCTCAGTTCCACGGATTTTCGAGCGTGGCTAACAGTTCTGATTCGTCAACTTCTTACGATTTTTTTCTTTGAAGATGGCTGTGAACTTTCATCTACTCAGCCTCGATCACATCTAACAGTTGAAATTGCTGAGCAAAACTGACTTTGCAACGAATTTCCACTTTATAGTTGCTTCTGCGAAAATGCAGGTTTACAAGGAATGCAAACATTGTTGCATCCGGGGTGGCAAGTAACATTCTAGGAATGGGGAATTACATAAAACAAAGCCTGCATGACATACTGTATCCGGACCGAAGAAGACCCAAGTGAGGCTGGCTGATTTTATGCACGATAATTGTCCGTTGCTGTCTAATTCATCCAAACGTGTGCATTTTGTTCCATTTTTATGTAGTGTCTTCACGTAGACGGCCTCCATTCCCTCATCGTTCGCATTTCCTTCCCTTACTTTCGAAAGCAAAAAACAATTTGGATGTACACATTGGTGGCCGAAGTATCTGAGATAATGGACTGCCGATCTTCCACCCAGACATAAATATAATACAATCTGCAGAGGTCAAGTATGATTTTAATTAACCACGAATAATTACCTATTTTGAAATGAATCACTTCGATTAACTGCCAACTTCAATTTTTTTGTTCAGTGTCAGTTGAGTTTTTCTCCCTTACACGATTAAAATTTTTTTTTCTCTGTTTGATAAAAGGAGGAAGGTTAACGATCCATGCCAAACTATAATATTCTTAGCAGCGAAACGTTGCATATTAGTTAGGAGAGCTCCCTAAGAAGCAGGGGTGAGAAAGGTGAGGTACCAGGCAGAGGCTCGAAACCCCACCTAAGCAGTGGAGTAACAAGTTCCAACTACTCAGACTACAATCCGAACTCGCCACACATATCTTGCAATAGCTTTAGAATCCCTTTCGGCGCCCAAGAAACAAAATGCATGCCAAGACGATGAGTAAGAGCCAAAGAAGTCAATCAGTCCGCCACTTGATTTCCTTACATGATTCGTAACTCTTCTTCCATTTTGGTTTTTGTTACCATCCATGGGTTTTGCATCAAAAATTTGTTTGGGCTCTTTCAATAATTTATGATGGCCTGGGCTTGGGACATCATTTCTATTTATCTTTTTTTTTTTTTTTTTTGATTTACAAGGAGTCATAATGGGTATATAAGAAGAAGAGGGAATGAGATTAGTGGGAGTTGAACCCCTCACCTCATAATCGATGGACACTTACCTCAACCACTAAAAGAAATATTCAACCTCTAATTTCTAATTATCTCTAAAGTGTCATTAAGCCATCGAATTGAATGGGCTAACAGTCACACCTTTCCCTAGCCCAACGGGGATATGACTTGTGGACAGGGAGGCCCCTAAAAACTCTTGGCATTAGAACACTCCAATCTAATACAAGAATTTAAATCTGGCCTCCCGTCAACCCATTGTCAAAGGTGCATGGCCCTTGTCCTAGCAGGCCGAACAACTATTGATTTTGCCTAAGGAACAAATGTGAAAAAGGAATTGGAGAGAAGGCAAAGCAATGAAAGAAATATCGACGGAGGACTTTGATTTCCAAAATTTTAGGTTCTAATCAAACTTACAAACAGAAATATAAAATTTATAAAAATAAAAAATATTATTTTTATTGTATAATTTATATTTACAAATTTATAATAATAAAAAGAGAAAGTACAGTAAAAGCAACGAGCGGTTTAAACTTTGCGTAACAACATGTGGGTCCATCAATTTTCAGTGTTTAAGGTGCAAAGTACATGTGGCGCAGATTACACCGTTAAATCAATCGCTTGGCCGTTGGCCGGTGGTAGGTCGATCTCACTAAACCTATTGGATTTCTGTCGAGTTCTTCAAGGCAGGTCCAATTGGGATTAGCTTGATTGATTTTTGGAGTTACCAATATGTTGCCAATAAAATGATTAGGAGAAGGAAAACGTGATTAACTAAAATTTATGCTTTAGCACAAATAAACCACTAAGGGTGTATTTGAATTATGAAAAAATAAAATTATTTAAATTAATGAGAAAATTATGAGAAAGAAAATGATGAGAAAAAAATGAATAGTAATTTGTGAGAGAAAAAGTTGTGAGAAAAAATTATTTGGATTCATGAAAAAGGTGTGAGAAAAAAATAATTAGAATGAAAAATAAATAGTAATTTATGAAAAAAAAGTTGTAAGAAAAAAATATTATTTAAATTGATGAAAAAGTTAGGTAAAAGAAAAAATATAAAAAAATAAAATATAATAATTATAGTTTTTTTAAAATTTTTTTATTTTCTCATACAAATTCCACGAAACAAACAATGCATAAAAATTTATGCTTTCAATCTCAATCTAGACGATTAGATTGTCAATAATTTTATCGTGCTTTTGCTTAGATAGTGTGATATGATGCACCCGTCTGCTGGCAAATTTGACCTTCCATTCAGCTCTACAAAACTGTCTTTTGAAGCTCTTTTTTTCAATTTTATTTTTGTCCTCAACTGTTTTCGGCTTTCCACCTTTTTCCAACAATGGTGCATCTTGATTGACACCCCGAATGGCGACTTTGTCCCTGACTCTCTGTCTTGTCACTCTCATTACATCGGTTAACTCGCGTAATTGTCCTAAACTAAACGTAAAGTCCTGATTTATTGTTTTTGACGGAAATTACACGAGACTTTTGAGATATGTATTTATTTAGTTTTAAATTTTTTATTTTTTTATTTAATTTTTAAATTTTTTTAAAATTTTATTTCAATATTAAATTTTTTTATTTTACTTCAAATCAGTTCTTTCATTAGTCAAATCGTTAAAAATTACTATTGACTAATAGAAAATTTTTTAAAAAGGTAAACTATATTATTTAAATTTTTTTTGTTATTAAATGCTTGTATTTTACTCTGAAATAGTAATATGTAAGTTGAGATTTTAGGTTTTTTTTTTTAAAAATTACATAATGTATTTCTGTTAACTGGTGAATTAAAATAGTGTATTTTATCTTTTTAAAAAATTTCGGTTAGTCAACAGTAATTTTTAACGGTTTAATTAACAGAAAGACTGATTTGAAGTAAAATTAAAAAGTTTAACACTAAAATAAAATCTCAAAAAATTTAGAATTTAAATAAAAAAAATTTAAAAATTTAAGATTAAATAAATATATATTCCCAAGATTTTTGATACCTTTAAAAGAAAGTTTTACCGTTGAACTATATATTGAATTAATTACTAATTTTGATCCGAAATTTATAAAAATTCACGTATTCTGAATTAACCAGGATAAATTTCGCACATTGGGGCGGCTGCTTTGAACCACGCGAAGAGAGAGAGAGAGAGAGAGGACACTGACTAATATAGGCCGGGAAAAAGATGGGTAGATAGAAAAAAGTGTAACCACTAAAATTTAGTGGTAGTAAGTGATTGAAAAAATGATATATTTGATAAAATATATTATATTTTATTATATTTATAAAAAAATATATTATATGTTAAAAAAATATATGATACGTTAAAATAGTTATATATTTATTAAATTAAAAAATTTTAATTCTTAATAATTATTCATGTGATTCTTATAATTTTATTTAATATGTTGTATAATTTTTTTGTAATTATTTTATTATGTCATAATTTGTTCTGTTCACATAAATCGTATATTTTTTTTTATATGTTGTATATTTTTCTTTGTAATTAAAAAAAATATCATATATTTAGGCTATTGTGTCATTTTTACAGTCAGTAGCCACCAAATTTTGCAACCACCTAATTTTTCTATAAAAAAAATTGAGGACAAATGAGAGATGGATGAGCGGCGTGTTATAATTGGCTGCATATTTTTTGTAACTTGATATTTAATACGTGAAACGAAAAATAAATTAAAAAAAATCTCAATTTTTTGTTAAAAAAATTAATTATTTTATTATAAAAAAATAAAAATAACTAATTTCAACGCGTTGCTTATTCGTTTCCCACTTTTTCGACCTTTGTAATGAAATTGTATTGGATGTTCGGTTCTAGAGGTAGAAAAGTACATGAAATGTAACGTAACATCACAGTCAATGTTGTTGGTCGTTATCAAATATTGTTGAAGACATGAAGGAAGATGATAGAGGGAAACCGTTGAAAGAAAGCTTGGCTGGACACGAGCAATCAAATATCTTCTTCTTTTTCATCTCTATTTGTGGCAAGAAAATCACAGAAGAATAATTAAGTCCCTTTCATATCCCACCTAATAATTGAATATCCGATCTCACATCGACCTCTTCTCTCTGTTTTTTTTTTGGTCGAACCTCTTCTCTCCCTTTTCCATCTTGAATTTGTGTTACTTCTTTGTGCGCGTGTACAGTGCAAGAGAACCACCAAAGTTTACCGCCGATCGCATGGTGTAAGTCATGTTCAATATGATTAAATTTACGCTAATGAAATTTATTAGGTTATTCTCCGTTACAGAACAGTGAGGTATATCTATTTTTTTCTCTCTTTTTTTTTTTTTTTTAATGAATGTGACTGATTATGTGACTCTTTTTTGGATAAAAAAAGTATAGACAATCGCGCTCATAAACTAGAAGACAAGAACATAAGCACCTATATTATGTTTGGATTGTTAAAATGTCATGAGAAAGAAAATTGTGATAAAATAATATTATTTAGATTGATAAGAAGTTATGAGAAAAAAAAGATAAGAAAGAAAATAAATAATAATTTATAAAAAAAAGATAAAACTTTATTATTTAGATTAATAAAAAAATTATTAAAAAATAATATAATAATAATAATATTTTTTAATAAAAATTTTTAATTATTTTTTTCTCATCAAATTCTCTTAAACTAAAAACACGTTAAGGCTTTGTGCTTAATTTGGAATTGTTTTACCTCTGTTTGGTCAAAAGTAAATTTTCTTCTACACGTTTTATTTGAGTGTCCCAATAAAGGAAAGGAAGTCAACAAGAGAAAGGTAAAAACAAAAGAGTAAAGTCTCCGTGTAAATAAATCAAACAAAAAGAGAGAGTCACAGAACTTCCCTATTCTCCAATATTTATCTCGCGGTTATTTTTTTATTACTAAAAAGAAAGAAGAAGAAAAAAGTTCGTCCAATTTGACCTGTGTGGCCTTTTCATCTCTCGACGACTCGACGCCCCTACAGAGGACAGATCACGCGCTTCCGGGGCACGGCGGTGAGCCGGGTCGCTCGCGGCGCGGTGAGCCCGAACACGTCGTTCATGTCGAGTTCACACGGTTTCATCCCATCGGGCAATTCCCACGTAAAACAGTGGAGGAGATGGGCCACGGCCAAATCGAGCGCATAAAGCCCGAGTTGCATCCCGGGGCACGACCTCCGACCCGACCCGAACGGTATGAACTCGAAGTTGCTCCCTTTGTAATCGGGCATCCCGCCCTTCAAGAACCTCGAAGGCCTGAATGTATTCGGATCCTCCCACGAGTTCGGGTCTCTTCCGATGGCCCAGGCATTGATCATGACCCGGGATCTCTTGGGTATGTAGCATCCGGCGACCTCGGCGTCCTCGGCGGTCTCGTGCAAGAGAAGCGGGATCGGAGGGTGGAGCCTTAGGGTTTCTTTGAGGGTACATTTGAGGAAGGTAAGCTTGTCGAAGTCACTCTCCTCCACGCGCCGCTCCAGGCCCACCACGTCGGCGAGCTCTTGTTGGGCCCTTTTCAAGTCTTCCGGGCTTTTCATTAGCTCCGACATTGCCCACTCTATGGCGGACGCCACCGTCTCTGTCCCACCAAACATTACGTCCTGCAATGGCCATCCCAAAAATCTTACAGAAAAACTGTCCGAAAAAGAAATTCTCCATACGACCCCAACTCCAAATGCAATTTATTTATTTATTTTTGAGAACAGCAAATGCAATCTATAAACTTAACTAAAACAACCTGTGATACTACTGTTACGAATTTGTTGTTCAAAAAATATTAATAGTATACTGGTAAGTAAAAAATTAAAAGTTTAAATTATTAATTTTTTTAATTATATTTTTCTCTCTAATCAATTAATCTAGTTTAAAAAAAATACGTAAAAAAAATAATATCGAATAAAATAAAACAACTTGTGACACTGAATAAGTGCTATGGCAAACTATTGGGTTCACTTGAATCTATGATCTTTTCAATTGATGTTTAAATTGTTAGCAATTTAGGTTTTCATTAAGAAAAGTCAACATGGTTACTTGAACGAATGATGTAATATACAGTTTATATTCTGTGAGCCATACAGAGTCACTGAGTCGCACCTCTTCAATTATGTGCCATTATAGGCACACTGCTCATGGCACGGCAGTTTTTTTTTTTTTATCTTTTATTAGGAAAAAATAGGACCAAAATTATATTGACTCGGTGCGGGTATCGAACTATAAATTGGGTACCTACAGTCGGGCCATTTCGGTAATACTTGCTGGACAGAGTGGAAACCGTGGACAAAGAGAGAGAAGAGAGAAAAAAGAGTGAGCCCTATCTATTTTTTGGTTATTTTTAAATATAATAATATATTGATTAAAGTTGATATCAAACAAATCTTAACTTGATAAAAGATAAAAGAACCTTAATCTTCATTTTTATAATGATTATGTATTTTGTTAATTTTACTCAATTTTTCTAAATAAAACTCACTCACGATCTAATATTTTATAAATATATATTTTTTATTTAAATAAATCTTATTTATTGTATAATATCAAATTATGAATAAATTTTACTTACTAAAAAAATTAAATTATAATTCCCATAATGATTAATATTCATATACAATAAATTTCAGTTGAATTGAAATTAATGTGCAAAGATTAACGTGGAACAAACATAATATAAAAAGAAAATAAAAAGACTCTATTGCCCACAGTCAGTCTAGTTACCCGTTCGGAGTAACTGGACAGGATAGGTTATCGGATACTATTACATTTTCGTCCGAAATCCACCGTTTTTTCCCGTGCATAAGACTACCAAAAGCCTGACATTTTTTTGGCCTTTTCACAAAAATGGAAAAAAGTGACACCCAGCAGACTCATCCGGAATGAAGACATTGAACTTAGTGTAGAGTTGGTTGGCCCTATTTAATCCGATTGAGTTTACAACTTCAATTAAAAACCATATTAGAAAAAATGCTTTTAACGAAGCCTTTTTTGTTTTATTGTAAGATTATGAAAAAGCAAAAATAGCCTGAAGATTCGTCATAATTTAAAAATATTAATAGTATGTTAATAAAAGAGAGTTAAAGAATTTAAATTTTAATTTTTTATTATACTTTGTCTTTTAATTAGTTGTTCTATTAAATTTTTTTAAAAAAAAAAAAAGTAGTATGAGACTCACCATGATGATGGCTTTAATGTTGTCTCTAGTGAGATTGATGGAGTTCTGCAAATCCTCGGATTCATTTACTTTTGCCTCATCACCATAAAAAGCGAGCAAATCGTCCACCATGTCGGTGTCAGCATCATCAGCCACATTATTTCCCGTCCTCTTTTGCATATGTTCGTCGATGATCAAGTCGATGAATCTGTCGAGCGATTTACGAGCCTTAGCGAGCCTGGAGTTGAGCCCCTGAGGGTCAATGCATCCAAGCCAAGGGATGAAGTCAGCTATGTTGAATGCACCAAACAGCTTCGAAAACTCCTGTAAAATTCGAATAAACTCATCCTGTCCCTCATTTTTCGAACCGAAAGCTGCCCTGTAAGTAATATTCATCGTCAGCGTGAAAATCAACTCCCCGAGGTTCACCGGCTTGCCGGTACTCGCTGCCACTGTTTTTACCATAGAGTCGACCTCATCTCTCACGGACTCCCATGACTCCGCCCGTTTACGGCTGAAAAGCTTCATGACGCAGAGCTTCCGCATCTGCCTCCAAAAGGGTCCGTAGTGGGCGAACGCCATGTCTGCGCGATCATAGGTCAGATAACTGATGGCTATGGTGGCGGGCCTATTGGAGAATATATTATCTTGTGCTTGAAGCACTTGTCGAGCTATCTCCGGCGACGAAACAGCAACCATGTGCAAGTACCCCATCCGGAGATGGAACAAGCCGCCGTACTCCTTAGCTAGTTTCGCTAATCCACGGTGAGTTAGCTGGTCCATCATGAGCATGTTGCCTATAATCGGCAACCCTTTAGGTCCCGGCGGGTACGGTAATCTCCGGCGGAGGCGTGGTATCAGACCTAACAGCAAGAACAAAGGTATTATAACGAGAAAAACCGTCGTGGGCAACGGTTGAAAAGCTTGAAGGAGTGAATCCATGGAGGTATTTTCAGCGTGGTCCCTTCTTTTCTTTGAGGGTTTTCGCTTGCGGAGAAGACACGCTGGTTGCAACTTTTGGGTGCTGCTATTTTGGGGAAGACGCTGTGGCTTTATTTATACACCGCCTTAGGCCTGATACTGTTTTTGGTTTGAAAAATTAGTGGCATGGCAATTTGATAATTGAATTCTAAATAAATAAATAAATAAATTATTAGATGTCAGTTGAATGTTTTTTTATTTATTATTATTTATTTTAATTTTATGAAACAGACTCTCTCTGAAGAAAAAGAAAAAAGTTTATGGACTGGAACTTTTTTTCTCTTTTGTGAGATATCCGAATTTTTGTTGTGTTTTTTGTTTGGATTTAGTAGCATTTGGGGAAGACATGGGCCTTATTCATAGACCGTATATATTCAATGTTGGATAACTCTTTTTTAATTTTTTCTTAGTCATTCGAATTTTCGGTTTTTCCCCCTCGTTTTCGCCGTAAAATTGAGAACTCGGAGATATTAGGAGCTTCATAAAAAATTATGACTAGATATGGACTGTTTTTTTTTTTTTTTTGTACTTTTTTTCTGTCGAGGGTAGGTGTGTTGTAAACTAATTATTGTTAATCTTATGCTCATCATTTTCAAAAAGTATCTTAATATGATAATCATATAAAACAAACAGTCTTTATCTAAAATTTTTGCAAATATATGCCAAATTATCTTAAGCAAGAAAGATATTAAACGACAAACTCTAGTTCATCTGATGAAATAAATAATAAATATATGTTAGCCTAAATACAGCTATGATGTCATTATTTTTACCTGATGTCAAACATAATCTGATTCTCTTTTGAGAAAATCAATGGCTGCCTCCAACAACAATTTTATTTGATAATCAAATATGGGTGGTCAGACTTCCATTCAAAAAACTGTTTGGACGGGCACCAGCACGTTGTCCCAATTTTCTGGTTCATTATTTTTCTCACTGAAATCGTTATTCACTAGGAAAACTATCCAAAATGAGACTCACAATATGTGATTGGTAACTCATGGTGCCATTGTTTTGCAGATAATGCAAATATAAATGTATTTTGGAATTCGAAGTAATTGAAACCATCCAAATAGTATTCCAATGGATGATCAACGTATTTCATTAACTATTCGTGGTTGCTTATTGTGTGGGAAGTAGTGTGTGTTGGCCCGATGCTTAATCAACTAGTCTGGTAAGTGCACAAAAGAAGCTAAAGTTTGTCTTTCTTAATCAACTTGTTTTGGTAAGTACCTCGCCACCAACTCTTGCGTTCTACAGTTCTACTTAGTTAAAACTTTTTTTTTTCTTTCTATACAGGTTAAAAGTTTCATTTTTACCTCTAAATTTCGAAAAGACTATAGAGTATCACTGTTTTCTTTCTTCTTTCTAATTTATGGATTGAGAATGTAATATATTATTAATACAAAAATGTTAGTTGGACAGGCGTAGAGGACACAACATACACGAGGCGGACAAAGAAAAAGAGAGAGTGGTGGAACTCATAGTGGGTCTCATCAATTTTTTTATTTGTTTAATAAAAAATTAGTTTTACGTATATTATGATTAAGTTTGATGTACAAGAGACTCAAGCACAAACATTTTTTAAGCTGATGTATATATAAATTAAAATTTATATACAACAAACATTATGTATATAAAGGTTAAAATTTATGTGTAACAAACTTAACTTTAACGTGTAATACATACAATTTAAAAACAAATAAAAGAAAAAAATGAAATTATCATATCAGCCTCTGCGACTTGTTAGCTGTGGCCGTGTAAATTACATGCCTCGTTGATAATATCGGGATAGTTTATCATTTTCACGATTGTACATAATTAAGATGCTCTTGAGTAATAAATTATACTTCATTTATCATATACTGTTAATCCATGACGTGAGCAGTATGAAAAAATTGCTGAATATAATTATTAGAAAGAAAAATAATCTCAAGGTGCATTTAATTGTTTTTTAAATTATTTAGTACACATCCACTAATTTTTATATAATAAAAAATAATAATAAATCTCACCTAAAAGATTATTAATTTAACTCACTTTTTTAGTGACTATTAACTTATTTATAATTTTATATCACACAATAAGTAACATTTATTTGAAATAAAAAATAAAAAAAATAAATCTATATAATGTAAAATTATGAGTAAATTATACTTAACAAAAAAATAACTATAAATAGCAAGTGTTTTATAAATAAATTTTTATTTAGTAATTATAAAAATAAAGTTACAAAGAATAAAATTTTTTGATCTTACCCATGCCCTTGAAGCACCACATAATAAACATATAAAAGGTACTTAAAAATGATGCAATTTCTTTAGACAAACTATGTTGACTGTTGGTAAAAAAGAAATGCAATATTCTAGCAAAAAAATTATATTGTAATCAAAAGAGAATCTAGATTGAAAAGCGGAATATTGGAGATTTGAGTTTAACACCCCGCCTTGTTGGTCACTGTCTTGTCCCTGCCAATATAAGACAAGGCTTCATTTCGGCATCTTTATGTATTTTGGATTCATGTGTATGTAACAAAGATACAAAAATACTGTAACCAAAAAAAAAAAAAAAATACAAAGATACAAAAGTTCTTGCGGGATTTAAGCATCACCTTAACGTCATCACTCCTATATAAATTGTTTATGGAATGATCAAATTGATTATTGATTTTTTTTTTCCTGAGTTACAGGAGAAGGGTTTAATTATTTCAAATCACTAAATCCTCCCGTACGTGTGCAGTTAAAAGTTTGGGGTACGAAGCTTCGGAATTTGATATCTCACACAAAACACTAAAATAATATATTTTTAAAAAAAATAATTTTGAAAATGTTTTTTGTGTTTATAGTATAAAATTTCAGTTTTGGATTTTAAAACTTAAAATAATACCTATTAAATTGAAAATCTTAATTTGAAAAAAAAAAAAAACCCAAAACAATGATTCGGTCGGAGAGTGGGTGTCTGGTCTCGGGACAACTACTGAAACTCCGCTCAAAGGCCATGGACCATTTACCGAGTCAATATTTAATGTGAAAATGTGCTCTGAATTATTGGAACCCCAGAAGAATATGGCCACCTGGAATGCCGTAAAGTTTGACAATGTGAACTCAGTGGATCATAGTTCGACCTCTCTCGGAATTGCCTCAGTAGGTATTAATAATTTATTAATTTAATTATGTCAAATTTATTTTGTGGCAGTAGATGGAATCGATTCTTATTTTGACACATTTTTCTTTGAAGTTTTATTATCACAGGGGAACGTTTTTGTTGTTTTTGTGGTAAATAATATATTCTTACCGTTCAAAAATAGAAAATTAATAGCTGTGAGTCATATATTTTGTGTACTAATCTTTCATTTGATGTCTCATTTCTTATGTTAATTAGCCGAACTTTTGGGTCACGAATTTGGTCCCCTATACAATAATAGAATAAAGCAGACAATGATGGATGAGAATTGCAGTCAAAATCGCCAACTAGTTAAATACTACTATCTTGAACAATAATGAAATTTATTTAAAGGATACAATTATTGCCTTCCATACTGTAACTTTCCAAGCATCGAAAGTTATGTTTGAAATAGTGTGTATCAACTAACTTCCGCCTATGCCCTCACCTTCCCATTCTCAATCACTGTGTTATCAGTTCTTACAACAAAAAAAAAAGTTATGTTTGAAAGATAAAAACATAGCTGTAATATGGTTGCCGACAGTAATTGGTTGGTGCGGAAAAGGCTAGAAGGCTCACGGAGCGTAACTACTCTTTAAACGAAAGAAGGGATGATTAATTCTATAGATGAATGAGCGAATGATCTTGACATGGTAAAAACAACTAATTTAAAAAAATAGTAAGCAGTTAGTTAGTTAACTATTAGAAAATACGAGAAATTTAGGATAAAAGAACTATATGAAAAACAAACATCCTAATTCACTTAAACGAGAAAAGTTTCCATATTAAAAATATTTGAGGGTGATGAAGTTTAAGCCTTGTTACCTCATATAGTGGTTTAGTGACCAATAACTAATTTCATTGCATAGCCTAATTTTAGTAGGAAAAAATTTTAATAATTTTATTTAAATAATCTTAAAATATCAACAAAAATGATAAATACCATTGATAATTAGATATATTAAAGATTAAAAAAAATTATTAAATAAGATTATTGCTACTTAATTGAAATCGTGTTGCATAACTCTTCTAATAAATAAATCAATCCACTTCGACTTCTGGGTCACAATTAGTTTGATGGGATATGGGAAAACGTGCGTTGCATTCAATGAAGTGCACACTATTGAGATCAATGGGCTTATGTCGGTTGGTGGAAAGGATTGCGGAGATGTATTTAATAAAGGAAAGCTTTAATTGGAACAGAATGGCATGTTTCCCTCGTGATCGTAAGGATTAAACTTAAACATATTGTTCACGTAATTTAAAGTGTAGAAAAATCTATATATAAGTGTACCTAAACAAAGTTGAAATTAAGAGAAAATCTTTTTTTTTTTCTCTATTATATAATGACTTCTTATAAATTTACAAATAAAAAAAATATTAAAATATTATAATTATAAGAATTCCATTACAATAGAACTAAGATTCTATAAATCGATTAATATAAATTTAATTGTAATCAAATAACAGTTTTATTAATTTATATATTCTTATTTTGACTATAATTGAATCTCTATAATTACAAAATTTTGTCATAAAAAATCTTTTTATTTTCTTAAAAAAATTTAAAAATTTCCAAAAAAACTCAAAATTAGAATTTTGTTTCTTTTAAATAAATTAATGTAAAAATAAATTTATCAATAAATATGATTAAACCCACGTATTGTACAAATCTGTTACTAGTTATATAAATATTCTTAAGACGAAGTCTACAAATTGCATGGTTTGTAGATTTTGTGTTTCGACCCATAATCGCAACTAAAAATAAGAATCCAAGATATATGCTTTAGTGCTTGCTGATTCTGATGGTTTCAGGTTTCAGCTGTTGAAATATTTTATATGCTTGCAGTAATTATCAAATAAGCAAAGAATATGCATGTCATTTAGGGGGTGTTTGGGTTAGCTTTTGAAGGGGTGCATTTGCGTTTCATCTTTAAAAAGTAGGAAGATAGGTGTTTGGTAAACTTTTTAGTGTTGCTTTTTGATTCTGCTTATTTCCTTATTTGACTTCCTAACAGCAGCTGATTGAAAAACAGCTCCGACCTACTTTTTGCTACTTTTTATATTACTTTTCACTTTTTAATATTAATAATAATTTATATGGACTAAATTACCCTTAAAGAATATTTATATAATTTTACTATTATTTTTTTTGCTTCACATATGAATTAGATATGTTAATTTATTTTATTAGTATTTATATAATTTCAATAATTTTTTTTTCAAATATTCTTAAATAATATTTTTTTTACTTTAATTTTCTTTAATGTGGACATTTATAAAAAAAATTTCAAATATAATAATTTTTATAATTTAATAAAAATTAATATTTTTTTTAAAAAGTTAAAAATTAAGTAAAATAATTCTCAATATTATTTATAAAATATTATTCTAAAATATAAAATTATAAAATATAAAAATAAAAATATTTAATATAATATATCTACACAAATTATATGTCTAAATTAGACATTTCATTATTCAACAGTAACAGCAAGTATAAAATTAACCAAACACTTTATTAATTTTATCAGTAATCAGCAACAGCAAGTAGAAATCAGTAATCAGCAATCAGAAGCAGCAATCAGCAACAGCAATCAGTAACAGCAACATTCAACAGCTAACCCAAACAGACCCTTAGAAATTTGGGGGCAATGGGGCTGTTTTCTTTTTCCCCTTATTTTGAAAAAGTAAAGGATCCATTTGATAAATGTTTTAATAAATATTATAGTATTATGCATCAAAACTCAAAACTGAATGAATGAATTGTGATACTGCATGACCATAATATAAAAAATTTTACTAAAAGTTTTTGGTAATACATTTTAGAATTGATATATTTTACTGTATGATTTATGAATTAAACCCATAATTAATTTTTTGAACACCAAACCCATAATTAATTTGTCGACACCACATGTCATATCATTTAAGTAAGAAATTCTTTTACTTCAAGGAACTTCACTTAACTACCCACCAAGCACCTCATATCAGAAATTATTTTGGGAGCTATTGAAGAGAGATTGGCATGTGAGTGAGTCAGAAGTCTGCTATCGTGCGCACGTTCCACTAAAGTGCGTTGAGAACTTTCTTCTATGCTCTCCGTCGATCGGTCGGCGTTTCGTTGACCTGGTCATTTAATGCTCTTCGGTGGGCTTTCTACCCCTTGTGGGTTTTGTTGTGGGGCTTGTCCTCCTGGCGTTTGGGTTGTTTTCGATTCTGTTGTTGGTGGTGTGACTCGTCGTCGTTGCTTCGGGTATTCCTGCGCTCGTGGGCTTGGTTTGGGGTCGGAGGTTTCTGGTGGCCTCCCCCGCCTCTGTTGGCAGGGGAGGAGTGGCTTTTTACTTTTGCAGAGTCCCCTTGTACAGTCTAGAATGCTTGAGCCCTGCCAATCTTTTGCGTCGTTGCTAGTTGCAGCTTTTGTTTTGCCTTCCTCGATTTGGCGTCTCTGTCCTCCGCAGTGGATGATTGCGATTTGTGCTATGTTTAAGCGCTTGCATTGTTCGGCGAATGCTCGGTTGTGGCTGAGTTTCTGCTACTGATGGCTCATTGGAGCTTGCCCTCTTTCCCAGTGTGGGATTTCGCCGTCGGTGGTGACGATGGGTTGGGATCTTCTTATTCCCCAATTCCAGATCTTTCCTTCCTTGCGTGCCTGCCTTTCACATGGGCTATGAGCCCGGGTCTGTGGTGCCTTGGGCCACATGGATGCTGTAGTGTGCATGAGCTAGCCTGTTCTGGTCGTGAGCTGTGCTATAGTGGGTTTTGTGACTAGATTTATTCTTTTATATTTGTGGTATGAGTGACTCTCTTTGTATTATGGATTGTTTTATGGAATGAAATTTTTTTTTCTTGGTAAAAAAAAAAAAAAAAGAGAGAGAGATTGGCATGTGCAGTCAATTCATGATTGGGTTGTCTTTTTTGCCTTTATTTAAGAACTCTGTGGCTTACAGTATGTGACGAGAGTTTCTTTTTTTTTTTTAGAAATATAGTTACTTAATTCTGAATTTTACCTGCCTTGTTAATGAAAAAAGAAAAATTCTTCACAAAACTTTAAGATGAATTTTATTATATGACTATATTATGTTAAATAATTTTAAAATAATTAAATAATTTATTTAATAATATTTAATAATTTATTTTTTAATTTTTAAAGTCAGTCACCCAAAAAAAAATAATGGCAAGGGATCTACTAGAAATCATTAACGTCAGAAGGATTGATTGGCTTGTTGGGCGTACGGAACCCGGATCCGAAAGGGTAATGTCACCATGCTCCCATATTTTGGTCAAACTAAAACCACAGGACAACCCGAGACACAAGTTCACTTATTGTTGGCCAAACTAAATAACCGGCCAGTTCGGACAACAATCCGACACCTGAGTTCACTTACGGTGTACTGACATATGGTTGGATTCATTTTGCATGATATTTGATTTGATTATTCATTTGGAAATATTTATATTAGTGTATTTGGTATATGAGATAGAATTATATAATATATGATAAGTTAGTTTTATTTTAATGTATATATAATATAGTGAGATAAATTTATCTTATACTTAATATCTCATAGTATCTTTTGTACCAAACAACTTATAGTAATCTTAATGTAGTTAATATTTTCCAAAGTCTTGATTTAAAAAAAAATTCAAAATTTTTTTTAATAAAGAAAAATATTCTATTACTTATTGTTACTCTGTAGTTGTTTTCTATATATTCCTAAACTTTCAATACAATTAAATTGTTGAGCTGAACTTCAATGAAGATTTTGAAATTTGGAAGTTTGGAGAGCCAACAGTGTAGTTCCTCCTCGATAGGTGACGGAGAGCAGGCGAAGGGTCCAAAGGATTTGTAGCTAGGGGCGAGTTACAAAATCTAGTAGTTCCTTTTTCCTTCTTATTCATCAATTAAAAATCAAGACTAACCTTAGATTATATTAGTATTAATAAAATATGAAACTCTAGTAAGAAAATATCAAATCGCGGTTTTGATTTACACGAAATTCTTGCTTTTTTTATTTGTGCAACTACTACAAGAATGACTACTACGTCACCTTAAAAAGAAGTTTCAATGTGAGAATATCTTCGTGCATCATTTTTGAAAGCAATTTGGCAAGAAATATCTTCTATAATCAAGAAATAAATTAAATACTTGTGAAACACGTATAAATATGAAATGGACATGTACCAAAAAAAATAAATGTGAAATAGACGCCGTGACATCTGGCTCCCAACGACCATCAGTAGAATTCTAGGCAAAGCTAGAGGACAAAAAACCGCCGTTTTTGTCGTTTTATGCCTATTTAAAAAATTAACTATTAGTGAGCACTGGTGTGAGTGACAAAAGCACGTCATCGCTTAATCAGATATCTTGAGTTCGAGTTCTTGAGAATGCAGTCACGTTAAATACTCACTGGGAGACCTTTGCCGCCCTTCGGAGTCCTGTCCGGATTGATTCAGATTAGTCAACTTATTGGGTTAGATACTGGACAATTTAAAAAAAAAAAAAACTAACGAATAGTGGAATTATCCCATTACACCGTGACCCTCTTGTGTTCAAATCTTGACATGTCCTATTCATGAAACGTGTGCATAGCTTTCATATCGAAAACCAATTTTACGTTTCCTTTGCACAGCCTCCTTTGCACAGCCGGCCGGCGGCTAAGAACCATCCAAATTGGTAAAAAGCATTCCGTCATCAGGGAAGAAAGCTAACCTCTGCCAGCTTGTGCCAATTATTATTACAGAAAAAGATACATGGACGCAAGTGAATTGACGCAGAATAAAAGACACACGATCATGCCTGTGCCCTTTCTCTTACAAGAAGCAAATTAAAGTAGTTTACGGAATCCTGAACAAGGCAAGGATTGTAATGACAATCTTGGAAAAATTAGATCATTAATCCATTTTACAAATCAAAGTTTGAGCCTTTATAAATGAAAAGTAATTAGTCCCAACTCTTATCCTTTGATTATGTCATAAACGCATTCATGGGGGACATATATATCACCATGTAAACCGAAGGATTTGATCCAACCTTTGACGGTTTCACTGCTCTGAAGTCAAATTCACCAACCATATGTGGTGGCTGTTAACGTCGTTTTCTTCGTATGAGATTACTACCATTTGTTCATCGAATTGCCACACTTGGAATGATCTCATCAGTATCTGTTGATGATGAATGGGTCGTGGCTTTATTGGCAGATAGTGGCAGATCCAAAAAGATTTTAAATAATGACTGGAACAAAATAATTACTAAGTGAGATAAAATGAAACTTTCAGGGGACAAATCATAAATTTAGTAGCGATAATAGTATAAAGCATACCTACCTAAGCTACATTCGGTGGAGACAATTTCTCCAACTCAAAGTGTATGTGAATCCGCCAGTGGTGGGTCCATATCCGACATAGCCTAATATCACTATATATGGAGCACACCTACAAAATTGAATCCATGAGAAGAAAATGAGTGGAAGTTCTGAATTATTCAGTCCAACTTAAGTTATTTTGTAAAATTGAAAATAATTCTAACATAAAAATATATAAATAAGTCATTGCATCTGTTCGATTTGCTGGGCTTACCTGGTTATTTTAGAATCGAAGCCGGACTAGCAGTTGATTTGGTTTGGTTCATGAACTAACCGAACTGTTTGCATATCCTTATCATTAGTGCTCATGAACTTAAGTTTCAAAATTTGAAGTTTTTAAATTTTCAATTCCTTACATCAGAATTTAGTCAGCCAGACATCACGAATAACGTATCTCGGAAGGTAAAAAGTAGACGGTCCGACAGTTTTTTTGTCCGGAAGTTGCCCCAATTATAATAAAATTGTAAGTTTTTGTAATAATATTTAAATTTTTTACAATAAAAATGATACAATCTTATTTTTTTATTACATAAAAAATTATTATTATCGCACAAAATTAAAGATTTGTTGCATTTTAAACAAATGTCCGGCAAAAAGAATCTGGTGATGTACCCATGCCCATCTCGGCAAATGGTTCCTCAAAAGTTACTTCGTTTTTAATTGCATAATGCTCTCACCGTGATTGAAGTAGGTATTTGCTTGTACTTGGTGCCAAAAAAGTGGATTTTGCATTGTTTTACCATTGCCTTTTCAGTAGTGGAACTCTTGATGGATAGGGGGCGACGAGCATTTGGACCAGTGTTGGGAACTAGTTTATCGTATATATTTTTATTTTTTTATTAAAAAATTTGTTAGGTCATAAATAATTTTTTTTCATAATTTCACAATTTTTTTTAAAATTTAAATTTAAAATCTCTATGTTTGACAATTTTTCAAAAAAAAAGGAAAAGAAAAGAAAAGAAAAATAATTTCTATTTATTTTCTTTTTTATGTATTTTTAATCAATTCAAATAACTACATTTTACCTTTTGTCTCACAAATTACTATTTATTTTCTTTTTCACAACTTTCTAATCATTAGTTTTTATTAATTATAATATTATTATTACTGTATCATTTTCTATTCTTTTTTTTTTTTTCATTCACTTTCTAACAAAACAAATATGGTGTAAACTAAAATTCTAAACTCAAATTACTGGATTGTTTCTTAAAAAATAAGTTTGTCGTATATTGAGGTATATGACTTTTTTTTTCTTTTTTTTAAATTGTATTTCTTTTTCTCACTTTCGCTAGCCATTTGCAGTATCAATCGACCTTGTCAGCATGATTTTTATAGCATTGTAATAAAATAAGTGAAAGAAAATGTAATTTGGAATAAAATTTTTGTTGTTTTTGTTCTCCCTTTGTTAGTAAATTAGCTTCTCAAATTAGTTGGAAAAACAATAAGGAACGATCAGGCTCCAGTTCGCACGCAAAATTGACGTTCTTCTAAACAATTAATTTGAGTCTTAATCAGAATTAATTAACTAAAAATACATTGATGATTTGTTAGAGAGACTTTAATATAGTGATAAATTTCTTAAAACATATATCCTGAGACCAATAAAGAATGTAACGGAAAAAATAAAAAATAAAAAAGAAGGAAAATGTGATTGACGCTTTAGACATTGTCAAGAACAATAAGGTATGAATCTTTGAAAAAATGAGGATGCTTATTGGACCGAAAAATTTGAATGTTTGAATGATCAAAGCCCACCTGACCAAAGACCATTTCAAGATCTACAATAGCCATGACTTCTCCTCGCCCTTCAATGAAAATTGTAGTGATTAGCAAGGACACCACCGCGTAATTCATTTTTAATGCCGCATAAGTGAGCATACATTTCATTCAAAGGAATCCGAAAATTCAACTCTTTTTTAATTTAATCATCGAGCTGCTCATATAATTGTATGCTCACACATATCTTAATAAAATTGTGCTGTTTAGGATTTTCTTATTAGTAATTAAGTAAGCAAGTTTCTCACAAAAAAAAAAAAAAAAGCAAGCAAGTTGAATGATTTTTTTTTTTGCCTATTAGGAAATTTATTAAGTCGTGAGTTACACAATAAGAATAACTATTTTTATAAACTCAACACCCTCGTCTTAGAGATTATAACTTAAGATTTTTAAAATAAAATTTTAAATTTTAACTATTGAAGTGTTTTTAAAAGACAACAAATTAAATGATTTATGAAAGACATTTTTCTCTCAACGAAAAAGTAAAAAATCTTAGGTCACTACTTTTGACAAAGTTTTTTCCGGAATTGGTGAAGATCAGCGTGGTCATTTGATTAATAATATCGACAGATTCGAGTTTCCATTTAGATTTACGGTTCAAAGACTCCTAGTACTTCACAAATGTAATTGGACAATAACCCAACGCTAATTAAGTGCTTGTCGATTAATTAGGCACAAAACATGAATTTGTTAACATTCGGAGTTTATTCTTTCCTTTACATTAGTGATTGCAAATTCCTTACTATAGTAATTTGCAATTTTTCCTCCCTTCTCTGCTTTTCATTTTTGTTGTGTTATCGACCAAAAAAAAATTGCTCGGCGACGGTCGCAGTTGTCCCGCAGATTTCCTGACGTAAGGGGACACTATTTTTGCTGTCATCAAACATGTCATGTCTTGACTCTTGACTTTGTCATGCATTGACTCAAATGCTAATTTGTAGACTTTAATGAATCCTCATCCCACGAACCAATTCCGATGAAAGATGAGTCCAAGTCCTCACATAAATGATATTTTATGAAGACTGTGGAGGGAGTCTTAACTTTGTGGTGAAGACTTAATCTCACTCTCTCTCTCTCTCTCTCTCTCTCTCTCTATATATATATATATATATATATCATAAAATGAGATTAAAAATTTTGTTAAAAAGGTTTACTCCCATTATAGTGGCTTAACAATTTTTACTTTGCAGATTATACTTGATGACATTTGTGGGGTCTCATTATCCCATCATTTCCATGTGATAGCCACATAGGCTAGGCACCTGCTCTCCCGTATAAAAAGAAAAAAAAACAACTAAAGAATCATATAATATGAGATTAGTAACAACGCAATCAAAGAAGGGCCAAAATTAAAACGTGCAATTCCGAAGTTCAATTGGGCCCTATAAATTCCAATTTATCTGTTTTCCCACAACTCCACGTCGAACTGTCATAGTGGCGGCCCAATAAAACCCTACTCCCTCTCATCCTGTCCAACAAATTTCACTCCAATTTGATCCAAAAAGAAAAAAAGAACTCACTCCAATAGGCGGATCAAGATCCATTCCAGGGAAACCCTTTCTTGCAATTTATTTGCAGATGGAGTTATCTGTCTTACTCAATGTTATAAAAATCGAATCGGTCATTGAATAAAAAAATTTAATATTTTAAAATTTAATTGATTCAACCAGTTTAACTGAAAATTAAATCGGTAAAACTAGTATTTAATATTAAATATATAAAAAATAAATATTTATATACATTACACATAAAAATTTATATGTAAAATGTAATACTATAATATATATGTATGTATTGAAATATTTATATTTGTAAATTTAAAATAAATGATTAACAATTTATTATAAGATAAAATTAATAAATTGAGAAAATTAATAGTTGTCTTAACAAAAAGAGAAGATAGTAAGTGTTAATGTATTAGTTATATAGGATGGTGTATGGATTATGTGAGAAGTATGAGAAAATAATAAATAAATAAAAAATTACAATAAATTACAAGTTGGTTTAGTGGTGTGAGACTCAACTTTTTTTGTCGGAGGTCAGGGATTCAAAACCCAACTCTTATAAAGTAGTGTGAAATTTTTTAAAATTATTGAACTCGGTCAACTCGATCAACGAGACCGGTTCACGGGGCCGACCGGTTGAACCGGTCAGTTGAACGCGTTTTGACCGATCCGATCTAATGTCAATTTTAAGGTATAATCCGAATTAGACCTCTAACCGGTCACCAGTCCGACCAGTTGAACCGACCAGTTCGGTCCGGATTTAACAATATTGGTCTCACTTATTAGAAGGAATATTTGCCTGGCGTTTTATGACTTAGGCCATTGTTTTCCCTTTATTTTTTTTTCTTTTCTTTTACTTAAAAAAAAAAAAATTAAGAAGTCCCTTAAGCTACACAAGCTAGATCTCCCTTTTTCACATAAATCTCATCTTTCTTTTTGAAGAATCAAAATCATTGAAACCTCCAAGATAGATTTATCAATTTTTAAAAACTAGGGTATAAAATGATACGGGATAAACCTTCCCAACTTAGAAGTCATTATATTGTGCACAAGCGCGGAACACTTGCGAACTTCTGTTAGTAATAATTTGTTCGGTTGTTAAGATATTTTTATTCGGAAAAAACCTTTTTTTTTTGTTTTGTCTTGCGAGGAGGATCTTACAACTAAGGGAAAAAGAATTTGGAAGGCGTAATAATCGGATCTCAATTTTCTCCCTGACATTATTTTAAGAAGATTGCTACAAACAGTTTCTTATCACCTTATCTTTTACAATAATAAATTAAAAATCAACACGTTGAATTGTAAATTTGTAATATGCTTGACTTTCTTATTTTTTTAATGATGTCTTGTACAATGATTGCAAATAAGAAAGTAAAAAATGACTGTCGTTAGTAAAATTCTAATTATTGAACCAGCTGCTTTACGCAGTTAATTATGATAAAAAAAAGAGACATTTTCACTTCACATGAGTAGCTTTAAAATAACCAAAAAAAATGAATTATTAAATGATTATATTCATAAAAAAATAAAAAATAATTTGTCAGATTCAAAGGAATTTTCTTGCTATTTATGTGTGACACTTTTCTTCTCCTTTTATTCCATTGATGATGCGCTTTTGAAGCAAAGCACTAAGCCTTTCAAAATGGTTCCGCACCATCCTTATGTACCTTGTAAGTGCAATGTTACCTTGTTAAACGGGCATAAAAGCACACGGAGAAAATGCCGTCCGTTGGAAGTCTCCATAGATGAATTTGCACCTGATGGTTGAACTTATAATATTGGAATGGTCCATGACCACGCTAAAATCTTGAATGGTCCCTCGCATGGAAATTGGAAAACAATGGTATTGGCATGAATAGCCCATACACGACCATTAAGACCTGGACCTTATCTGGAATGCACTCTCGTCAACTTACAAAATCTACAGCATCACACCACCACGTTCACAAATTATGCAACTTTAAGTTTTCTTCACCTTATGGCATCTTTTTATCACATGGCGGGCACTCAATTGTCCTCCCACCTCAATTATCATTCGTCAAGCGCAAGGGTTCACCCCTCCAAACGCTCCAACCAGTTCAGTGGGATTTTTTATGTTCCCTTTACGTATGTGTTATCTAAATATAGCTAATGCACATGTGCCACTCACAAAGCAAATTCAGCGTTGTTTCAATTTAGAGCTGATGACTTACAGTTGATTACTGAGAGTTTGAAAACTAAGACTAGAATAACATTTCAAATTCGTTGCTAAAACTAATGGTATTTGCTAAGAGTAGCAAATTAGAGTATTTTTTAAGCTAATAAAGTACTGAATAACAATATTGCACCATCTAGCGATTAAATCAAGCACAATCCAAGTCCCTTCCCATTTCATTTTATCTGATACTTTCGATTTGAATTCGTTGGGACGCCGTTGTTTTTCTATTTGTATTAAAGGGCAATGCCCTTTGCACTTCCTAATGCGTGTATGCCTTGAGGTACCTTATCAGAACAATGTTGCCAATGAGCTATAGAGCTCAACTTGTACTGGAGTCGTTACAAAAATTGAAAGTCTCTAGTTGAGTTCTAGTTGAAAACAATTAACCCTAAAAAAAATAATAATAAAATAAACCTTACGAGAACAATGTTTACACAAGTGAAATTCACTTTTTGAGGGTATTATAGGCCCAGAAATCATGGGTGAGGAGCCCATTAGCTTGTGTCTTAATCAGGGAAAGGCAAACTTTAGAATATTCACTAAGGTCCAAGATTGGAATGCTTAATCAAAGTTCCGCATGTTCAACGCACATGTCTACCATCCATGAGACCTACTTAAAATCACTAACTTATTCCCAAAGAACATGTTAATTTAGTTAACAAAGAAATATATTAAGAGAAATTTATTAAAAAGTTCACTATGTTATCATAGGAGGAGTGTGGTGCGCTCCATCTTGCGTGCTTTAGTGAGAACTGAAAATGGCTGTGGGGACAAATTGCACTGCAAGGCAGAATGTTGGTCCATATATTCGTGATAATTTTAGGCTCTATGTTGCAGCCTTACGAGAGGATCATTATTTTGTTGGGCTCCATTACATGTTCAGAAGAATTTATTAGAAGAAATTTTCGTAATGTAATTATATGAATTCATTATATAACCGCATGAAAAAAAATGTAAAACAAAAATAATAATAATTTTTTTTCATTGTTTTTGATTGCATAATGAAATTTTGTGGTTCATTTAGTTACAGAAAATTCTCAATTTGTTGGATCACGAAAATTTTTTTTGAAAACTATTCCTCACACGTATAGTCATATACTTATTTTATATTATGTTAGCTTCGAGTTTGTTCTTTGTGGGGACTCTTTTTCTGCTTTCTACCTGTCAGTGGTTGAATTGCAGGCTCAAAGGCAAAGAGTATAAGAAGGAGGCCTTTGCATTCTCATTTGTTAAGGGAATTGGGAAATGGAAACTCTAAGAGAATTTGCGGCTTTGCTGCTTGTTGCTGTGGTCTTTAGCTCATTTTTAGGCTGGACTGCATGGCTTCGAGGAAGGAAATGGCATTGATCGTTTTAACATTTCTGCTTCAGGTGGAAGGCATAATGCTGCTCAAGGCTCTCGGGAGGAAAGTACCAACTCGAATAATAAGGATGACTTAGCAGTCAACGCCGACAATGAACACAGGAATAACATTGGCGGAAGTGGAGGAGCGGGAGGAGGAGGAGGAGGAGGGGGAGGAGGAGGTGGTGGCGGCGGCGGTGGAAGTAGCACTGGGGGTAGTGGAAGAGGTGGTGGTGGTGGTGGAGGGAATGGTAGGGGTAGCGGGAGTGGTGGTGGCGGCATTGGTAAAGGACACAAAAGAAAACAGCGAAAAGGTAGTAGCAGTGGTAGAGGAGGTGGCGGTGGGGGTGGGGGAGGAGGAAGTGGTGGTGGTGGTGGTGGTGGTGGGGGAGGAGAAGGAGGGAACAATGGAAAAGGCTATGGATGGGGTGGGGGATCTGGAGGTGGCGGTGGAGGCGGGGGTGGAGGAGGAGGTGGCGGTGGAGGTTGGGGTGGTGGCGGTGGTGGCAGTAACAACAAAGGAGGCTGCTGGTGGTGGGGTTGTCAAAAGCCGCCAAAGAACAAAAATTAATGGAAATAAAGTCAACGTTGCCTCAGCGAAGCCATAGGGCGACAATGCACACTAGCGCGGGGCGATTAGACATTGCAAACGATGAATGTGATTGACGAAAATAAAAGATGATTGATTGATTTTTTTTTTGTTTTTTTGAACGAATTGATTGATTGAATGTGGTTTTCCATTTTGCTTACAATCGAGTCCATGTAATTGAGTGGCCATATGGACCTCTCCCTACTTACAAATACAAAGTGCTTGTTAAGATTAAAAATCCCCACTCATATTTTGGGATACTATTTTGCATTTTTACAACAATGACTACAAAGGTTTTTTTTTTTTTTTTTTTTTGTGTGTCCACATACCATAATCACTTGTTGAGCGAGAATGAAGGAATAACATGTTTTTGCACTTTCTGGAGTTTTGAGTGCTTATTCCATGGCGAGCGCTCGTTGCTCTTAATTCCCATATTGTAAATCGATTACATTTTTGTTAGGTATAAAGCTCATATATACATATAAGAAAAATCTATATAAAACTAAAATTTTTTCATAATACTACTCCCAAGGGATGTTGCGTCGAGAATATTGATTAGTAACTGAAACGATAAATAATAATCTTTCTTCTTTTTTTTCTTTTTTTTTTTTGGTTAATGTCAAAATTGTTGTTCTTTTTTTTCCCCCGGGGGGGGGGGGTCCTTTTGAAATTTTTTTTATGTTAACGTTCCAAGTTTCCACATTTTAGGCTGAGTTCGAAGGGCCAGGATGAGCTTGAGCACAAAAGGATGGACTTCAAAAAAAACAGGCTTCAGGCCCAATGATTTTGAAGGAGGCATTCACAGTTCCTAACTTGAAATTTAAAAGTTTGGTGGCAGAGATCGCTCTAGCCCATGCAATCTCTATACTAAAATGGTACACCGCTAATTACGCAGACACGGCCGGTGCGATACTATTACTAGTGTGTGTGGATTTGCTCTTATGCATTGCCTTGGCACTTTTCTTATGACCAGCCGCAATTCCCTCTTGTGAGATTGGGATGTCTTCTGTATCTTCCTATTTTCAAGACTAATTACGCAGAAAGTGGCACACATTAGAAGTTCGGTTGAGGTGGGCACAATCATAACTCACTAGCTAGTGTATCATGACAATTTTTGATGTGAAATAAATCCTAAATCTACTTAGATTTTTTTTTCTTCATTATGTGAATGTTAATTACTTTGCATTCCATTAAGTACATGTACTATTAAGTTGGAACATAAAGCCAAGTGCCATATGGGTGGCAAGCATGGCGTAGTGGCCCTGCCCTATCACAATCACATTTGACCATATCAGATTTTCTTTCGTCTTATTTATCGCTCCTTTATTTTTATATAAATATATACATCTATGCACAATATAGGCCTAATTTCTATTTATCTTAATACTTGTTCTTAGTTGTCCACTCCATTAGGTGTTAAGCACTCATTTCCATTATAACTTCTCTATATCATTTCAAATGATATGAGTACTTATTAATTTTATTCTCTTTTTTCATAAATAAAACTCACTCATAATTTTATACTTCTTAAATCTATTTTTCATTCTTTTATTTCAAGGGGACTCCAATCATTTTGTGATATAGAATTATGAATAGATCATATTCATAAAAAAATGTGAAGTTAAATTAAAAATCTCTTAAAATAGATACTTTATGTAATTATATAATAAAATTAATGAAAATTCACATTCTTTTACATAATTTCAACTCTCTTTTAAATCAATTTTTCTCCAATTCCATTTACCTTTAAATTCTCTTCAAATCTTTTTCGTCACCCACTTAATATCTTCTAATGTTGAATGCCCTTCAACCTCCCAACAAAACTTTGTCGTCACCAAATTTCCTTCATCATCGCCCAGACAACCGTGGAGTGATAATTGTATTCTTGTTTTCTTTTTCAATTTTTTGCCAATAAACGGCTTGCATCTGATTGCAGGGAGCCTGGTAGAAGTCTAGGCATCATAACTCTGACAAATGGCATGAAAATATTAAATTACAATTATATAAAAAATTCAACCCCGAGGCACTTCGTAATTGAATGTAATGGCGGGCAAAGAACAAGACTACTAGTACGAAGTCTGTCTCACTGAAAGCGACATTAACCATTTTGATATTAAGTAAAACTTCCTGCTACACACTTAAGTAACAATATAACACCTGTTTTATCCGATAATGTTTGAAATTTTTTTTTTTTTAAATTTAATTATTTAATAATTTATATCACTTTAGTACTACAAATAGCAATAAAATACTATACAAAATTTTAATTAAATAGGTCATTTGTTCCATCGTAGTCAACTAACTTCTTCGGTTTCCAAATAAGAGAGGGCTAAGGACCCAAAAATCGTTCTCCCGTACTCTTGGGATTGAAGGGATCAGAACAAAGAATGCATTCTCTCATATTGTTACTGGCAACGTTGAAGGCTTCGCTTCTTGCTTTTATGTCCGGCCCAAATTAAGGTCCCATTTGCATAAACTAGGGTGGTTCAAATCAGCATCCTGATCAAAATGGTCAAGACATTTGCAACCCCCATCCAAAGTTGACAAAACCTCAAATGAGTTGCCTAAGCAAGGCAGCAGCAGCACCGTCTGATCCAGAGAGCGTATACTCAATGCCACATGTATTTAATTTTTTTAATTAATTGATTCAGACTGCGGTTCAAATAAAAATTGAGCTATAATTCATTGATACATGCACTTAATTTCTCGTGCTCAATGCTCACTGAACAACAAAACCACCTCATCCTTCATAATGTTATTGCTTTCCAACGGCCACCAAAAAGAAAAGTTGAACCGTTTCAATCACACCCAAATAGCGCAAAGCCCATAGGTATATTAGCAAAGTTTCTCTTCCTCACTCAAGATTCCGGAGGGCATTTAGGAATTTAAGGAATAAAAGGGTAACAAGACCGAAGATATCAAAACTAGCAAGTCCAAAATAAATCATAAAATAAAGAAAATTTTGAGGATTATAGCCGAATATTGAAGTCCTGCCCTAATAAGTTACAAAGCTAGCAAACATTAAGTCACCCACCACCAAAGAAAAATGTACGCTAAGAAAACCAACCGAAACGCTTCACCGGTATAATATCCTTCCTATCCTCTTCATAGCGCCCTGCTACTCTCTAATTGACCCTACTCTATCAAAAACCGGTCACAGCCGGTGAAGCCGAACCGGGCTCGGCCTGGCCCAACATCTCTTTTTCCCTACGCATCTCCAGCACTTTGCGGTGGTGGTTAGAATGCAATATGCTCGAGAAAGTGGGGCTACCAGCCGGTCTATATTCGGGCAGAAGTCGGCCCGACTTGAACCGGACCCCACATGCGTTACACAGAGTCTTGGCGCCCAGTGGACCGGCTCTCCATTGTGGGGTCTTTTGAACCCCGCAGTGGCTGCACCGTCGTGGCTGCGGGGCCGTGCCTCCACAACCACTGGTGCCAGCCGGCAGAGCCAGTTTTTTCTTCTGCTTTTTAGCGGGAGGTTTTTCAAAGTAAACCGGGTCGGCCGGGTCAGGGGCCATACCAGGGTTGGTGCAGAGGAGCCGAGGGCTTGAAGGGCTCGAAGAAGACGAGGAAGAAGATGTGGCGGAGCCGGAGGGTGACTCTGTTACCGATGGAGACCCAAAAGGCCAAACTCTGACCCCGGTTCTCGTCCGCTTGCTTCTAGCCTTGGCCGGAACCAGAGTCTTGAAACAAGCTTCTTTTAAAACAAGTTTTTCCGGCTCAGAAATAGTCTCCGCTTTCGGCTTCTCCTCCGGAAAAATTCCGGCGGGGAATGGCGCAGAATACTCCGAGTTGGAATCCTCCACAAAATGAGACAGCCATTCAAGACTCGCCATATCCTCCTCCTGAAAAAATGCAATCATTGTTCAACAATTAACATAACAAACAAAGAAAAAATAAATTCCCCCAAAAAAAGGAAACTAAATGTCCTCCTTGTGTGTTCTCCGGACTCTGGATTAGTCAGGGTCTAATGCGACTTTCAGAGTCGTAAGACCAACAAAAAAAAAAAAAAAAAAACTAACTGAAGAGAGAAACAGTACCGGAACACCCAGTTCGCCGGCTGAAACAAAATCGTCTTTTACAGAGAAATCGGAACAACCGTCGCTGTTTTTGTCGTCCAGCCAAGTTTCCCTTTTGAGAGCAACCGATACATTACATGTTTTCTCCACCTCTTCTTCTTCTTCTTCTTCTTCAATAATGAAACCTTCTTGGTTCGACAAGTCCAAAAGTTCGTCCACAGAAAAATCATCGCACGGCGCACCGTTTTGCACATTCCCTGCCCACAAAAATTCCTCGAGAAATTCCTGCGGAATCGATTTCAGAGCCATCTCCTTCCTAATACTGGTTTTCAAAGCAGCTTCTATGCATTCCATTTCAATTTTTCACCTGAAAAAAAGAAAAAAAAAAGGAAGAACAGACATAACCCCAGAATTAAAAAAAGTGCAGAACTTGACTCAAAAAAATAACAAAATTTCTTTCACCAAACATTGTAATACGCTTTAAGAATTCCATACTCGCAGAGAGGATGAGGAGAGCGAAGAGGTGAGCTTGCACTTGCAGAGGGAAATACGGGACAAAAAGGAGAAAGGAAAGCCTCCGTGCCTACACTAAAAGTGCCCCCGTTTCCTTACTTTTTCTACTTGTTTTTCCATTTGAATTTTTTACTTTTCTAACCTCCGTTTGGTTACATTCATTACATTCCAATATTCTATGGGGTGTATTTGTCCTTAATTTCTATCCATTTACATTTTGAATAGATGTTGGTGGGCCGGTAATTTTTATGTTAAATTATGTGTTAAATGAAATTGAAATTGTTATTTTTGAAATTAAAATTGATATTTTTAAATCAGTTATTATTTTTATATTTCAAAAATATCAGTCACAATTTCAAAAATAACAGATGCAGTTTCATTCGATACAAAATTCTAGGACAAAAGTCCCGAAATACGTAATTACACTCTTAAATTTTATTCTAATAAGAAGACTAAATGATTATAAGTTAAAAAGATACCATTAAACATGTAATGTATTTGATATTATTTAATTATTTATTTATTTATTTTTTAAATTTAATTATTTAATAATTCATATCATTTTAATTTTATTTTAATTTTTTTTAACTGACACCTATCTAGTATTTCTTTTCGTTATTCTAACGAGTTTTTGTAGTTTGTAGATAATTGAGGACTGTTTCTTAAATATATAAAATGTTTCTTTGTCTGAATTTACGAGGAATAGGATTGTCCCTCTTGGATATTTTATGCCTAATTAAAACTCGGTTGTCACAAAATGGAAGGCCGGTAAAGACCCCGTATGGATATATTATTCAATGCACTGATCCTCAATCTTGTTTTTATTGTTCTACAACTACAAAGAATTTGGGGTTTTCAAATTTCATTTTTGTTTTCATCCATCCTCCTTTTTTTTTTTGTTTACTCGTTTTTTTACTTTTTTACAAAGAGATTTTGGTGTTGCCCGGTTCTGGCCTATCAAAACATGGTTTTGTGAAGACCTATTGACTGTTACATTTCTGATGATTTAAAAAAAAAAATTAAAGATAATGAAATGAATGCATCAACGATATAATAATAAAAGATTTATTAAATTAAATAAAAAAATCATATAAATAGTTAAATAAATCATGTCTTTATTATATATCTCATATGACATTATTTCGAAGTCAGACCTTATTATTATTATTTTTTTGGCTGCTTTTACTTTTCTTCTTTGGGCAAGAACTTTGGCCCGTTGGTAACGCTTTGATCGCCGCTCTTCTTGCTGGTTCGCCAATTCTCCTCGTTTCCCAGTTATTGTTTTGTAATTTCATATGTTACTTTCAAAAAGTTACTCTTGACACAACTCTAATAATACTAAGTCCAAACTTATTTACACTTATTATTTTATGTTTGTACGGAAAATGATAAATGATCGTTTTATATGTTGGATATAACCAATTAAGCACTTTTGACCAACGACCAAATTGTATGGAAGTATCACAATTATATATCTTTGGTCAAGTGGTATTTAGAGTTTTTTTTTCTCATAGCATATGATGACAAGTTCGATTTTTAGTATTATATTTACAGCCTTTAAAAAAAAAAAAAGACTAATGCAATCTCAATGTTCTAGCCTCATACACAAAAAAATAAAATATAACATATAAATAGGCAACTCCAAAACATTTAATTGTAAGCTTAATAAGTTCGGCCAGCACTATACTTATATGCAGATAAATTTAAATTTAGTGTTGGTGGTTGGCTCTTGGCTAACTTATTAACCAAATTATACATTGATTTATTAAATTAAGATGTAAAATACTAAAATTTTTAAAAAATTTTTAGATGGCATTTTGAAATTACAATATTGAAAATCAACCTCCATCGCATTAGAGCATTCCCTTTGATCGAAAATTTCCTCAATGTGGAATAGCTGTGATTATTTCTCCTTTTTTTTAAAAAAAAATTTAGTTTAAAAAGAACTCTATTAAACAAATAAAGAAAAAAAAAATCAAATTGATGAGGGTTAAATCCCTTACTTAATAATTAAAAAGTATTCTCTTTAATTATTAAAATAAATACTCAACCTTTATATCTCCTCATGTTTGGTCGGTCGATATTTGTCAACCATTGTGCATTTGCCGCTAAAACTATGTTCTTTAGATCTAATTTCTTATACCCCTCATAAAAAAAAAAAAGAAAGAATCTAATTTCTTATACGCTGCAAAGTTCTTTAGACAAACTCCATGAATTGACAATACATTTGAGGGATTGAGTGACTCTCTAATATTGTGAATATATATATACCACAGAGAGACAAATAGAGGATTCTTAATAAAAATTATTTACAATTTAAGATAATAAGACTCAAACTTAAAACTGACATGTAATCATATCTAAATTTTTTAGCTATTTGAGGTTTTTTTTTTTTTTTTTTTTTTTTTTTTTGAGCGAAAGCTAAACTTAATATACTTCAACAGCAAAGTACTTCCGTAATAATTGACCCAAGTTTGGGACGGGGCATAAGGGCATGCCTTCTAAGCAAAGTGATGGAAAGTGGTACGAAGACCAATGTCGTGGGTCCGGCTTTTGTCTTCTAGCGGCGAACTGATATGATATCTTTTACGTGAAAGTTAATTATATAATTATATAATTATATTTTAAGTAATAATAAAATTATTATATAATTTATTTAATGTTATTTAATAAGTAAGTAGTCTGAGATAAATAAAAATAATAATTTTTTTATTTTACTAACAGCCAGTTTAAGCAATGTTGTAAAAACCGAACCGGTCATTAAATCGAAAAATTTAGTGGTTTAAGGTCCAATCGATTCAACCGGTTTAACCAGAAATTAAACCGGTAAAACCGGTATTTAATATTAAATATATAAAAAATACATATTTATATACATTACACTTAAAAATTTATATGTACAATGCAATATTATAATATATATGTACATTTATAAATTTAAAATAAATGATTAACAATTTATTAAAAAATAAAATTAACAAATTAAGAAAATTAATAATTGTCTTAAAAAGAGAAAATAGTAAGTGTTAATGTATTAATTATATAGGATAGTATATGTATTATATGAGAAGTATGAGAAAATAATAAGTAAAAAAAAAAGAGAGTTTACAACAAGTTGTAAGTTGGTCTAGTGGTGTGAGACTTGCCTTTCATATCAGAGGTCAAAGGTTCAAAATCCAGCTTTAATAAAGTAAGGTGAATTTTTTTTTAATTATTGAACCGGTTCACCGGTCTATTGACCGGGTTTTGACTGGTCCGGTCTGATGGCATTTTAAAGCTAAATTCGGACCGGACCTCTGACCGGTCACCAGTCCGACCGGTTGAACTGGCCGGTCCGGTCCGGTCCGGGTTTAACAACACTGAATTGAAGTGAGAAGCTTTCTCTTTCATGAGCTAATTTTTGCACGTTACGCTAACGTGAACTAAGATATTTTTTCTTTACTCTGGTTGCTCGGTCAGCCTTTTTGGTTAACTTGAGTATTCATGCTCCTCTATAAACTCTCTACCCTCGTGAGTTTATTATGGGGCTTTATCCTCTTTGTGTCTGGTTTCGTTTCTCAGTTTCTATCACTGGCAGTGTGGGTTGTCCTGTTCTTTCTAGTGCCTCTATGTTTGTGGGCTTGGTTTCGATGTTGGAGCTTTCCAATGGTCTCCCCCGCCTTTGATGATGGGGGAGGGGTGGCTTTTTGGAGTTAAAGGGTCCTTTTCTACAATCTAGTGTGCCTGAGCCCTACGTTTTTTCTGCTTTGTTGCCAGTCCCAACTTTTGATTGGCCCTCCTTTGTTCGGCAACTCCGTACTATGCAGCGGGTGTTTGTGGTTTGTGCTAGATCTTGGCGCCTGAGTGAGTTAGGTGCGCTACCAACTAGTGCTTTCTGCAGCCGTCGGCTCTTTGGAGCTTACCCTCTTCCTCGGTTTTGAGATTTCATTGCCAATGGCGATGGTAGGTTTGGGACCTTTGGTCTCCAGTGTCCCGTTTCTTCCTGCCTTCCATGCCTACTTCTCACCTGAGCTATGGGCTCGAGTCTGTGCTTCATTAGGCTGTATGGTTGCTATGAAGTGTGCGGGCTAGCCTATACTAGTGGTGGGCTGTGCTTTATTAAGTTATGTGGCTAGGTTGCTTCCCTTTGTACATATGGTATGAGCTCTTTTCTGGGTTGATCCTCTATGTAATATAGTTTGGTCTGTTTTGCAATGAAATATTTTTTCTCTTTGTTCAAAAAACAAAAAAAAAAAAAAGAAGTGAGAAGCTGCTTCTCTTGTTTTTTTCTCTCTCCGTTTTTTTTTTAAATTTTGGGTGGGTCGGTGGGTTGGTTAAGGAAAACAGAAAAGTTTGGTATTCTTACGCTGGTATACATACTTGATATATTTATTGTGATGGACTTTTTTAATTCTGCAACAAGATTGATAAAATATGATATAAAAAATAAACACGTTATTATTTATTGCAAAAATAATAAGTGCAGTTATAAAAATAATCAAATTCGTTGCAAGAAATACATTTTATATGTGTAGCATCTGACTATTAATGTATGTATACCAAATCAAGCACTATGGAAAATGCTGCTTTAATTGCTTTCCATTTTTGGATAGACAAGGAGAGCCTAAGCTTTGTTCCAAAGTAAAGCCTGGCCTTTTTATTAAGATTGAATGTTATTATATAGTTTCAATAGCATTGTAGCAAGTCTATTCTTCTTTTCTTTTTTCGTTCAAAAAAAAAGTCTATTGTTCTAATGTGGCTGGTCGAAATCAAAATAGACTTGAAGAGTTTAAAAAATAATTATTTTATCACCACTATATTCAAGTATCGATATATTAACGATAAGCTATAAAATAAATGGCATTCAATGATCATCTCATAAATTATTTTGTTTCATTCTGCCCAGTGAGTCCAAACTTAAAAAACTTTGTGATTTAGAGTCTAAAGTATTCACTTTTACACTTGATGTCTTTTTGAAAATGTTATTTTAACTACTTTAACTTTGTGCCTCTTTTTGTTGTGGTCATCAATCAATTCAAATCATTTACCTTCCTTTCTTGAGAAAAAAATATATTTTTCTTTGGCTAGAAAATGGTAAGAAGAAAGATATTCATAGATCTATTAAGAATAATGATACTGAACACACTCCATAATGAGTGAGATGAGCTGCAACACTAACCCATAAAACAATATATTTTTTAATATTTAGAAAGAGTCACTAATTACTTTAAAACTTATGTCCTCACGTGAATTCAAACTTATATTCTCATAGTACTAATCTTCTAATATTTATGCTACAACAACCAGTCCTAAAAACAACAATGAGCATTGATTGATGCATGGTAGTGATCGATACAGGACCAATTAAACGTCGGCAAGTAAGGGGGCACTTTCGCCGATATATAAGACAAACCAATACGCCTTATGAAAAAATAAATGACACAAACAAAATATTGCAACTTCGTCGTCTTCGTGGGAATAGAGAGGAGTTGCATACGTATCCCCTATCCCGGATTCCGAAAATGGGTGTTTTTTTTACCCAATAGAACTTCCCAAACTTCTATATACTTTATGCAGAAAAGAGGCAAAACGACACGCCACTATGTTTCATAATGTTATAAATTTTCACTCGATCATATTATAGTTGTGTTTTTTTGGTTTTTGCCCAGCGCATATACATTTATATATATAAGAAAAAATTTAGTTGCTTCAGGTAGATAATTTTAAATTAGTTATAAAATAATTATAAGCGAGCGTGGATCACTGAACATGGCCGTACAGCAAATGGGCATGCATGAATGGAAAAAAGTACGGACTCTTAGGAAATTTCCAACGACAAAGTCTGCTTCTGCGACAACATTTGGCTTCTTGGTAAATGGTAACATGTCAATCTAACAACTCTGCAAAAAGATCATAACAAAAATGGTACTAAAGACGATGTGTTCTGAATTTCTGATCAAGGGAAGTTTCCCAAAGCACTTTTGCTTTCGTTTTTGTCAAGTCAAGGCTAAAGAATTTTTATTTTTTTATTTTTTCATTTAGGTGTGCTCATGACTATTCCATGTTGCTAACAACATTTCTCATTCATGTCCACATATCAGTTTCCAGATATTTTTCATTTGTAGTCATTTAAACACTTACACGGTTGGCGAAGGATCTCAATCAGGTAGCCTCTTGGTACACTGATATCATGAGATTGGTCGTTAAAATTGGCCTGATGTTGGAGGGACTACTAGGCCCCAGCAAAAATGGACTAGCTTTACTAACACGGCTGCACAAGCTATTCGTGAGAAGAAAAATTACGTATGTTGCTACGTCCGGATATATAGTGGTTTTAAATAAAATTTGGTGGGGCAAACGTTCAGTGTTGTGATTCAAATTTTGAATGTTGAATTACCTCTCATACTGCAGCATTTTGTTATTGGTGTTAAAAATTTTTGAAAATTTTCCCCATTTTGTGGCTCCAATACGGCAGCCCAATGATTTCCTTTTTTTGGTCCAAAAGTTAATGATTTTAAGTTACCAAGTTAAGATTATTTTTGTTTTAAATCATGATGGGTTATAATTATAGTGGACAGTGACACAAATCAACAAGTTTTGGCCTGGGAAATTTCAGGTTTTAAACGAAGATGAAATCCCTGCTTTTGGACGAAAATAACATCTACATAAGTTTTTTTTTTTTTCAAAAAAAAAAAAGAAAAGAAATCTGTGATGAGGTAAAATATAAAGAATTAAAACAAAAGATAAGAGGGTGGGAAAAGGGGATCGAAAAAGCAACTCTTGCATTTAACCATTTGCAGCCGCACCACAAAGAGTCACTGAACCAAACCTCTTTTCCTCCACACAATCTTCCTCCTTCCTTGTTTGTTGACACATAATGACGTAGAAGCCACAAACTTTGGCGCACTTGTGGCTAAGGCTAACATAAGCTCTGCATTAAGCATTTATACTTTTTTGAGATTTTTCTCCTTCTGGTTTTACTTCTAAAGTAAGATATTTTCTTAATTTTAGTCCCAGATAGCCACAGAACTTAAACGACGTTTTCTGCTTGGCAATATCATATTCTGCGGCCTAAGGTTTTCCAAATTGTTCACATTAAAATTGCATATAGGAATTCGCCGCTGTCTAATGACAAAAAAAAAAAAAAAACATAGACGTGAGAAACATGAGACGTGAAACACACATATTGCAATCAACTCAACTGGTTTTTTTTTTAGCAAATAGATGCTTAATATTTATAAAATATGAAAGTATTTTTTTATTACAAATATTAAGTGTCTATTTTTATAAAAAAAAAAAATCAATTATGATGTCCCGATTTCTCTTTTTTTTTTCTGTATTCATATATCTTTTTTGAAAAAACAAAAGTGTTGCCTACTTATAGCTAGGTGTTTTATTTTGGCTCAATTAATTGTCTTTTTTTTTCTCATAAATGGTGAAACACTGCAGTAAAGAGAGAATCTAACATTAAGCTTGATGATCCATATAACTGGTAATTGGTGCAAGAAGGAAGTTTAAATAATAAAAAAAAAAAAAAGAAGAAGAAGATCGCAAATTTAGGTAATTGACGCAAAGAAGAACATCAAGAGCGATTTGCAACTGGTTCGAGTGTTTGAAGGTCTTGCTCGTTCAAAAAAGAATTGATCGTGGCAACGTCTGGACGACCCACCCAGAAAATCAGGACCATTGAGATCATCCTGCACGTGGCAAAATCATGTGGTTGCAGAGTAGCAATGAAAACGCACAAGGCATGTCACGTGATTGACGTGTAAAAAACCATGGGAAACGGACAGTTGGCACACAATCTCACATGCACGGCGTTTGAACATCTTTGGACAGCAGCACTCCACACGAAGCGAGAGAAGAGTACAATTCAGTCTAACCAGTTACAGTGGATCCGTCCTTGCTAGCAAATGGGAGATAAGCACTATTGAAGACTTTTATATATATATATATATATATATATATACATGAAATTGTTATTCTCACGAATCAATTTGATGGAATACACGTAGAAAATAACAAATAAATGTGAATTTAAATGGTTAATTGTGCGTGTATAAAGCTTGTTTGGCATGTAAATAAAATCTAAATATTTATTTTTTATTTTATTTAAGTCTTTTTGTAGTTAAATTATTAATTTTTCTTTTTGACCAAATAAATATAGTATTAAATATTAAAATATATTTTGTTAGTCAAATGAAAAATTAACAGTTTGATTATAAAAAAATTTAAATAGAATAAAAATTAAATATTTAAATTTTAAATAAATAATTTAAAAAGTTTAGATTTTAAATAAAAATATATATATATATATATATAAAGATTTAGACCTTCAGTAATATTTATCTCTTAACAAAGATATTAGTAGAATTGAATAAGTTTTGGAAAACTCAATTGGGTTAAATAGTAATACGAAATATAATTATGAAACCTCGTCATATTCTCGAGAAAAACTAACACTTCAAAAATTTTGTACGTTTGGTTTGGCAAGAGTTACTCGAAAGGGGTAAAACTTTCTTTTTTTTCTGTGAAAAAAATGAATAAATAGAATTGATACCTTACAAATACAGAAGGATTGGACTGAATTATTTAAAAAATAAGTCGAATTATCTGCATTGAATTCGTTAATAAGCAAATCGAAAGGGCATAAATTTCTGGATCCCAAAATTTAGGTTTTTTTTTTTTTTTCTGGTGCCAAAACCTGCTGAGCCTTTTGGGTCCATCTGGGTTCTTTTATCAGGCTCTAAATTCACTTTATCTAGGCCCAAAGGCCTAACCTAAGGATTTTGGGCAATGATATCAATTTCTTTTTTTTTTTTTTTTTTGGTGCCAGCAATGATATCAATTTCTACGTCATTACGCTCCGAATATCTCTAAGATTCACTTTCCATCGAGAAAATCTTTACTGTTGGAAGTTGGAACACATAATTTCCTGACAGCAATGGAACACTTAAATTTCCCATCTCCATTAAAAACATATTTAGAACGCGCGATCTTCCAGTAATGTAACCAAATCAGGAAATCTTTTTAAAAAGAATTTTTAGCCTTGAAAAAAGAAAAGGAAAAGACCGAATCTCTAATTTCCTATTCCCCTTCAGTAGACCGTTTGGTATTTAAGTCTTCCTCGACTATTATCATACATTGTTGTTTAATAATAAGTGTTAAATATACCGCTTATAAAATTTTGAGTTTAAATTTTAACAAGATATGGAATAAAATTAAATGTACATTTAGACGTTACAAAATTGTTGTGAACATCCAATAACTTTTGTAAGGTACCATGAGGTTTGTTCACTCGTGAGTTTCATATAGCAGTCTGGCTCACATTGTAGAAAGTTTAGTATAATCCTTCTTAATAGAACTGTAAACACTCTCTTAAATTTTTTTTTTCCAAAATAAAAAATAAAAATAAGTCTCCCTCGACCGTTTGAGATATGCATTGATGCATTGTGTTAGTTAGTCTGCTGGTCTCCATCAAGTCCAAGTTAGAAGGTCTTGGACTCGTGGGAATCAGTTTCTTGCAACAAAAATGGAGAATACAGGATGGGGACCCAGTAAACTGTAACCGGCAATGATGCCACGATGGCGATGGTACTTAGAACACGAGGGTTTTGAGTTTCCAAAAGCAAGCAGAAGTGGGATGCTGTATGTTCAAAGAATTCGAATGGTTTATGCTAGTTATGTCCTGGAGGAACAGTAATGTTTTCTGTATACAGCAATCGGCAATCTAATTAATTATACAAAAATGGATATCCTTTTTATCTCTTCGCTTTTACTTAAAACTTTCCACAAAAACAGAAACAGACGGAAGTGTAAAAGATGGTGCACCAGCCGGGAATCGAACCCGGGTCTGTACCGTGGCAGGGTACTATTCTACCACTAGACCACTGGTGCTGGTGTTAAGAAGAAAAACATTTTATATATTTTAAATATTTAAACGCAATTGTCGGCTGAATCACATTTGATCGGGTAACCAATCATAAAACACACGTCGAGTGCAACCATTGGCCCATGTTTCTGGATGGACTTGGGTGGATTTATTATGGAAAGGAAACATGCCAAGTGGTTAATTTCACTAAAACAGACAAATGTTCTTAATTTAATTTAAAAAAAAAAAGAAGAACGTGCTTGGTGCATATTGATTGGTTATAACTTAGCAGAGTAGGAATTGGCAACATTCCCAAAAAAAAAAAAAAAAAGAAAGAAAGAAAGGAATTGGCAACATTTATTAATAGGAAGATGGCCTTTACTTCTTGTCTTATTGCTCTTCTGCAATAAGTTCTGAATGGACCATGTTCCCTTGAAGAATCATATTTTGCATTTCAAGAAGAGAGAATTTTACCCTTTTTTTCCTCCCTAAAATGAAGGTAAAATATTGAGTAAAGCATAGCAATTGTCTGAACCTATGGATACCTCTATTTTGGTTTATGTCAATGGCCTAGTCTATAGTGAAAATTAGAAAGGAACGCTAGAGAACCATGTATAACAAGATTTTGACAAAATTTTGAAAATAAAAACATATTTTAGACCCAAATAAACAACAAAAATAAAACTTTAATCTCAAATTTAATTGAGTCACCAATTACAATATGCATATCATAAAAGTTTGACTAGTTTTATGGTGACTGCTAACATTCCGCAAACTTTGAAGAAATGCTAGAAGTGCTTGCAAGGAGGAAGTGGATCTCCACATAAACCACGATTATTCTCGAATGAAGAAACAGGAAAGATGGATTTGTGTGGAGGAATCATCCCTCTCAATCTGTTATTCGACACGTTAAATTCCTTTAGCAGCTTCAAGTTCAGTACTTTTGCTGGAATAGGACCACTCAACTTATTCCCTGAAAGTAAAATTGTAGACAACTCCTTGGCGTCACCGAGTTCCGCGGGCATTCCGCCAGATAATCCATTATTCTCCAGCTTTAGCACCTGCAAATCACCCATTTTCCCTAATGACTTTGGTATTGATCCTCCCAACATGTTACAGGATAGAATTAAGGATGCAACAGAAGCCATAACCGGTTTGCCTCCAATGTTTTGGTCAATTGGGCCAGTGAACAAAGGTCAATGGAGTTGAACTGGCCCAGTGGGTCTTGAAATTCTTTAGAGAATATTACATTCAGGGGGCCATTGAATTTGTTTGAGTGCAGATCAAGATCCATCAAAAGAGAAAGGTTCTTGAATTCAACTGGAATTGATGAGTGAAATCCATTGTTGGATAAGTTGAGAAACGAGAGGCCAGTCATGTTACCAATCCAATGAGGCAAGTTCCCTTCCAATGAATTGCTTGACAAGTCCAGTAGCGATATGGATGATGAAGATAACCACCCTGGAAGCTGCCCCCCAATCCCTGTCTTTGACAACAGAAGCCGGAAAAGTTTTAGTTTCTGAAACCAATTTGGCATGCTAACTAGTCCCAGAGGATTAAATGACAGATCTAAAGTCTGCAAGTTTTGCAATTTGGCTAATTGAGAAGGAAGTGGACCAGACAGTTTATTTCTCGATAAATCCAACGTTTGAAGGTTCATTAAACTGCCAAAACTTGGAGGGAGCTTGCCCGTAAAATAGTTGTTCGAGAAAAATATGTCAGTGAGAGTTGTGAGATGGCCAATAGTCTCGGGCAGCTTGCCAGAGAGCTTGTTGTTTTCAAGGATTAGCCTCTCGAGCTTCGAGAGTTTCCCAATTGATGGCGGCAAATCGCCTGTCAGCTTGTTTTCTGATAAACGACAGTACTGCATTGAACCAAGTCTAGAGATTGAAGAAGGAATGCTTCCTGTGAGCTGGTTTTGATTGAGATACAGCAGTACTAAAGAAGACAGTCCACCAATGGATTGGGGAATGTTTCCAGTTATCTGGTTTTCGGACAAATCAAGATATATGAGATTTTTAAGGTTTCCAATGCTGTTTGGAATCCTACCTGAAAAGTTGTTACCATGAAAATCAAGCTTAGTCAGCAAAACCAAATTGCCAATTTCAAAGGGAATTCGCCCTGACAAGAAGTTTCCTGATAGACCAAGTTCAGATGCTGACCTCCAAGAACCAGCAACATTTGGATGAAGAACACCAGATAGCAAATTATCACTGAGATAGAGCTTATTAAGCTGAGATAAGTACCTAAACGTCATTGGTATCGAACCGCTGAGCTTGTTCGTGTCAAGAAAGAGACGAACAAGACGCGATAGCTTTCCGATTTCCTGTGGTATTTCTCCCTTCAGGTCCTTGAGATTGCTCAGGTCTAAAAGCTGAAGACTGGACAAATTTCCCAAATAAGGAGATAGTGTTCCAGTCATGTACGTGTCCACAATGAAATCATTCCCTGAAAAAAGGCCAGGACGAGATATATTGACAACTCTACCTGAGGCATCGCAGGCAACACCTTCCCATGAAGTGCAGCAACCAGAGGAAACTGCCCAAGAATCCAACAACTTTGATGGGTCAGAGGTGATTTTCTGTTTGAAATCGAGTAATGCTTCTTTATCAGCTGGGTGGCAAGCCTTTGAGGCTAGGGGTGAGGACAAGAGAAACAATATGAGCAAAAAGGCTGTGTTATCTATTGGAATTTGAATACCCATTGGTGATTTTGAGTCCACAAAATTGAGGGTTGAGGACAACCTTAGTAGTTCTATCCTCTTGTTGTGTTTTGGGTTAGATTAGGCAAACTCATCAAGGAGTGTGTCTGCTCAGTTTTCTGTCCTGCAATTTTCCATAACAGGATATATAAATGCCTAAAGGTCAACTTGAACAAAAAAGTATTGGATTTCCTGGAAAATGATGTGGAGAGGTGGCCAATGGCTGAGTCACGTGTTTGAGTTTAATGGGCCTTGGATCCATCGGGCCTGACATTTTTAAATGCTTGAGCGTCCATCTAGAAGGGGGACAATCATAAAGACTTCACGGGTACTTTTTCTGTCCACTGGTATTTTTTATTGGCCCCAATAGCCTAATTCTATATAAAAAAAAAAAAAAGTCTTAATTGAATTGATTATACGTAAAATAGTTGGTTCATTCATATAATGTGGGGAAAGAAGTCTGGCATTTTCATTTTCACATCTCTAAAGAATTATTTGACTTATTTGTTCAATATTATTATTATTAATTGTTGCTACTGATTGCTAATATTGATTGTTGATTAGTGATTATTGTTATATGTTGCTGATTGCTGAAAAAATTAATAAAATATTTAGTTAATTTTGTATTTGTTATTACTCTTAAATAATTAAACGACTAATTTAAACATTTAATTTACATTAATAGATTATATTAATAAAATTATCTTTATATTTTATAATTTTATTTTTAAAATAAATATTCTCTAAATAATATTGAGAAATTTTCACTTAATTTTTATTTTTTTAAAAAATATTATGTTTACTTGATAATAAAAAATATAATGGTTGAAATATTTTTTTAAGTATTAATATCAATGAAAATTTGAAGTGAAAGAAATATTTAAAATTGTTAAAAAAATGAAAGTGTTATGTTTATATAAATATTGATGAAGTCAAATAACAACTAATAAATTATATTTAAGTGGTAAGTAAAAAAATAATAAATTTATATAAATTTTTTTGAGAGTATTTTAGTCTATATAAATTATTAATATTAAAAATTAAAAAACAGTCCAAAAATTAGTAAAAAGTAACATTAATCTACTTTTCAATCAGATACTTTTAAGATATCATATAAATAAATAAGTAGAATAAAAAAGTAACTGTAAAAAAGAAACCAAATACTCATTACCCTACTTTTTAAAAATAAAATGTAAATATATTTTCTTAAAAACTAACCCAAACACCCTTTAAATCCTCTCTAACTAATTGTATTATGGGTTCGACTTCCTTTGAGAATTGAGGAAAAAAAAAAGGGAAAAAGACTTAATTTCGGCAATAGTTTGTCATAATTTAAACTACTCATGAATAGGATTGGATGACTTGCATGGAAAACGAAGCTGAGTGGGTTTGAGAAAAGTAATAATTAACTGTTGAGACAAAAACTTTCAGCAAGCGGGGATAGCTCAGTTGGGAGAGCGTCAGACTGAAGATCTGAAGGTCGCGTGTTCGATCCACGCTCACCGCAATCTTCGAAAGTAGCTATTTTTGACCATCCAACATAACAAGCAATAGGGCTCTGTCCAATCTTTGAAATTACTGGATTCTTTTTTTTTGTTTTCCATCCAACGTTACAAGCAATTGGGCTTTGTCTTTTGGGCTTCATCTGCAACTGTTTGGGTAAAGAGAAAATATTTTTGGGTATATAAAAAGTTGTTATATAGTAGTTATATTATAATAATTAATATATTTTATATAATTATAATAGTGAAATATACAATAAAAAAAAATTTATTTACAAATTTTTTTATTACAGTTGCATAAAATATAATAATTATTATAATACAATTATTGTATGACAATTTTTTTTGTATGTCTATGTAATAGAATTACGTAAAATAATTGAGAACTGTAATCAATTGAGTTGCAAAAAATATTATTATTTTTTAAGATAAGCAAATATAGGCTTCAAATGCTTATTTACCTCCACAGATCTACTTCTCCATTGATAACATGGGCTCAACAGATTTCGGTTTTTCTTTTCTCACTGTTATCTTCGACTTGGAGCAAAAGTGAACCTTCCATTGTCTTTGTAATAAGATGATAAAAGAAAACGGAAAAACTACTGGGACAAGGATGGGGAGAGAAGTGTGTTGGAAGTGGTCCCGTGCAATAAAAATTATTATTTTTTTGTCTGTTTTTTTTTTTAAATTAAGATTTAATGTAACACTAAATAAATTTAAGTTAATACTAAGTATATTTAAAATTTAATTTTGAAAAAAAAAATTTATTATTTCTGTTGGAGGGTTCTATATCTATAGCTTATGGCCCCCTATTTGGACTAAAAAGAAAAACATATGAAGCTTGCTTTCAAAATTGTAAGGCCACAAGCAAGTTCTTTCCGGTTTGGTAGCAGAGAATAATAGTAAGTTCTACACATCGCATTACTTTTGTATGTATTTTGTTTTGGTATTTAGCTTCAAATGTACCCTTAAATTAAATGATCGTTTGATTTGCCGAGATATTTGTGTCTTGATTTGTTCAACTAAATGGGATACTATTGAAATCCTCTCTCAATAGGATTTCTGTATGGCCATGGAATTAATTTTCTATCTTGAACAGGGAGGATTTCTTTCTCGACCGATTAGGTGGCTTTCATAAGTGTTTTATACAACACGATAGAAGAAATTATATAACGTGTAATTAATCACTAAAAATTAAAAATTTTTGAAATGATTTTTTATGACGTATTATAAAAAAATATACAACGTCTAATTAACTATTAAAAATTAAAAATTTATTTACACATCGTATCATTTCTTTTAATACGTTGTATAATTTTTTTTATGACATTGTATATAAAATTACAGAAGTGATTTAAAAAAGGGCCACCAAGGTTTTTCCTTTCTACCATTGAAATCCTCTCTTGCGTAGGATTTCGGTATGGCCACGGGATTAAAATCCTCTCTTGAATAGGAAAATAGGATTTCTGTGTGGAGTCTACAGAAATTATACCCACAACTTAATTTTTATAAGGGCCAAATGCTGTGTATACATGTATAGAGATCCGATTAGCCAAGAAACCTATCTATCTATTATATTTTAAAAATTCAAATAAAAAAAATTTTACGTTTTTTTTTAATCAATAATTTCCTTATGTAATTGTCTTTCCTAACGGCAATAGGAAAAGATAACATTCCTCTATTTAAACGCCACATTTGAGCAAAGATGCAATAAGAGAGAGTCAGCGCCTGGGCGGGAATACCACTAAATATTGGTATGGATGGTAGGAATTTATTACTGTTTAATTTTTCAAGTTCAAGTTTTTGAAAATATAGTCACGTTAAATATTTATTGGGAGATTTTTGACACCCTTTAAAATCTCGTCCGAATCAATCCATATTAATCAACTTATCGTACTAGACGATTTCAAATTAAAAAAAAACCTGAGCGGGAATTTTCCCACAGTTCGTGCAACGCCGCTCCGCCGGAGGACCCGAATACCAGCCACTGGCCGGCCGGCCAATCTCCGGCCTCTCCATTCTTCATCCCAACTACCTCAACAAGTTTGAATTCGGTACTCTCTCTCACAACTATATCTATATCTATATATATATATATATATATATATATCTATATATATATATATATATTTTAATATTTGAATCTTTCGTTGCCTTTCAAGATTAAAGATCTTGATCTTAAATTCTTTCTTTTCCGTTTCTTTTTTTTGTTTTTGGCGCTAAATTTTAGTTCTAAGATCATGCGTTTTGGTGCTGATTAGGAGAAGAGTGCGGAACAGAAGAGGTTTACAGAGTTCGTACAAAAGATATCGTCGCCGCTGCCGTTCGTGGACTTAGCGGTCCCTTCGCGGGTTTGGCTTCAGTGATTCTTGCTTCATCTCCTTGATTTAATGCTTCATCTCGACCTCCGGTACGCTAATTCTTCTCTATTTATACTTCTTGAACATTCTTTCTTGGATTCTAAGGTGCACAACGTAGTTTGACTCCTTCATTGTTAATTTATTATCATTATTTGGTTCGAAATTTTAATTTATTCCGTTATTTTCAGTCTTAATTTTGTTCTTCCTTTATTTCTGCCGATTATTGAAACGTGGCAGGTAATTGTGCGTAGTACTTTCTTGCTTTCCTGGTTAATGTGTGGTTAACTACGCCTTTTTTTTTTTTTTTTTTTCAATTCAACTGGTTCCGAGTGTATATTTTCAGAAAACAAAATTAAAAAATTTATGATCGTTGTTGGGATTACTTGATAGGGTTTACTAATGTTGAATTCTTTGTGATTCTGATCTGTTGTATATGTGCGTTTATAATTTCTGAAGTCTTAAACACGGAACAACATGTTTATATGGCTGAATGGGGTCTTTTCTTCATTACTCAGATACCTGCATGTTGGGGCCAAGGTAAAGAGTGATTCTGACAGACATATGTAGCTGTGATTTCTTGGATGTGATTATATATGTCTTAGTTTAATGTTTTCATTGGACCTTCCTAAATGTTAGGATATGGATTGAGAATTCCTTTTGTGCATGTCCTATATACGGAGATCTACAACGTAGATATAAACGATTCATAGGCCCCTAAGCACCAGAAACCGCAAATTCATGAAATTGAAGACGTGTCTAAAATTTCTATTGGTATATTTTATCAAGTCATGTCATAAGCATTCACTTACAGTTGACTCTTCTTTTCATATGCAGCATTGAATGTATGTCGCTGGGTTGCAGGAAGCAATCATTGTTTCTCCTTAGCAAGTCCTTGACTAATGCAGTTTGAAGTGTGTAATCTACTTAGGCTCTTCCCATTTTACCATTTTTCCATCAACATCATAATTCCTACAATATCATAGTCCCTTGTCATTCTTCAGATTTGATGTCATAGATCAGCCTTAGGCCGGTTAATTTCTTCTCTCATCTTTATGTTGCCAAATTTCAGCTCATAGGCATATTCACGATCCTTTGCATGGTAATGTTGATTCTGTGCAATCTCTCTTGCAGTGTTGCTTGAAATACTTATTTGCCTCACCATTTTGGCTGAATATATAGATCATTGAGAGTTGAGATAGGACTCATGATTTGAACATAGGCAGTTCGCGCGATTTTGCTCATGTATTAGTTTTGGTATGCTCTTCTTTTAATATTTTTTAATGCTTTTATTTATGTCATTGCCATAACCAAGCTTTTCTTCCACCTATTGCTCCCAGGTTATTATTCTTCTTAGATTATGTTTTTTAGGTATTGATGCAGAAAACTGTGAGGAGTTGCCTATATTATTTTTTTCATTTGGTTTTTGACTCAGAGAACCGTGAGTGAGATACAGATTGATTGATTGCTTAAAACCAGACGGCTGGCTGAGGTTGATTTGTTTCAATATGTGAAATACAAAGTCTATTCCATTAATCATTGACAGAAATATGAGTTTATGGGAATTATAGTCCATTCTTGTGATCAAACAACTTCAAGAAATTGTCTGTCTGGTTTTTAATTTTGCCTCCTAAATTTCCTTTCTTTTCTTATATGCTTGTCTGCCCTCTGGGATCTATATAGTAAGAATCCACTAGTTCATACTATCTTAAGAAGCTGGTCCTTTACTCAATTTTCCATGCTACTGATTTACGTTTTTCTGCTTTCAGATTAAGATGTTAGAAATGGAGACATCTTCAGGTCTGCAAATTCTTTACCAGTGTTGTTGATTTAGAAACATAATTAAAAAAAAGTATATATGTCCGCGAGAAATACGAAAAGGTAGCATGATTTCTGCCAAATCATCTATGAATATGCCGTAGATTTGTGTTCAAAGCTTAGTTGAATTGGGCTTTGCGTTAATATGTTGTGCTTACTGGATGTAAGTAGGGATGACTAAACTCTATATAGGCAACAACCATACTATGTTCCTGTCCAGCAGAGTTAGCTTGATGAATGACAAGACTGAATACTGCCAATATGATACACTGCTGTAGGTAACTTGCTGCAGGTTTGGCTCATTAGTTCCTCAATGAATGATGAACAAGGGGCAAGAGAAAAGTGAAAAATGATTGATACCTCTTTCATGTGGGCATTTACTTGATTTGAACTACACTGATTTAGGTTCTCTGTGATGACCTCGTGTCTGAAGCCTGAATGTGACAATGTGTGTGTGTGTGCAACTTTCTCTACAAAGTTCAGCTTTACACGCCGTAAGCAAGTGCTAGTTTCTGTTTTTTTTTTCCTGAATCTTAAGGCCTAGTTTTTTATTTGATAAGATGTTGTTGATTTCACCTACTTATTTGATGTTTGAACTGTAAATTTTGTTGTTTTGGTTGTTTTATGCTTAGCGCTACTGCTTTTAAACTTATTGCCATTTCTGCAATGCTTCTGCTTCATCTAGTCTTGTCAAAGATTTCTTTTCCTTTTCAGATACCACTGCCACATTTGCATGAATATGTGAAATGACACATTTGGATGTTTCTCCCTACTTTAGGGCTTGGCCTACAATAGTTCTTTTCCTGTGAAAATATATTCTGAGGTAATGCTTGCTTTTAATTTTCTTATCTTTCTTTTTGCTGCCAATCTTTGTGCATGTTGATTCTAACTAGTCTTATTATAAAGAATTTGGTGTTATCTTATTGAAGAACCATATTCTTAGATGGGCCATGATTCAAATAAAGTATTCTGAATAAAATTTTATCAGGAAACTTTTTCTTGAAGGTACAAAGTGTTGTCAATTGATGCTTCAAGAACTTCTACAAACAGTAGAAGGTGAAGGTGATTGCATATACATTTGTACTGCCTTTTGCTGTCGATAAATTTTGTTTAACAAAAATAAGCTTCAAGGTTATTGTTGCTTTGTTTCTTTTTTAGTGCCATTTGACTGCAAAGTGGTTTATCCTTTTCTATCTTGTAGCTTTGTGAAGAGCTCCAAATGCATGAGAAAAGAGGGCTGCTCGCAGATAACTTGCCTCTGATGAATTTACAAGAAGGAATGATGTATCTTTCCCCTGCTTTTGTTGTTCACCTCTGTGAGGACTCTTATTCAGTCATTAGTCTTATTCTATCATTGAATGTATAATTTTATAAATTATAGTTGTCGTACATACTTTGGCTCACATCTAGGAATCTGGTTTTTATTCCCTTATGTTGGGATGAATTTCAATTCTCCGATAGTTTCCGATGGAGATTAAGGATGTAGGTCTGAAGTTGAGTTCAAGGGAAGTTGTTGAGAGCGTATTTGCTCTTCTGAATGAGGTTTTCTACCATATTGACGTGTTTAGTATGATTATTCTTGAAATATTTTTCCACTTCCTTTTTCTGATTAGTAGTCATCAGAAGTAATTACTTGTTGGTCTACCAAAGTGGACACTCGAATTCCTCAACCATCTGGAAGATTAATTGCTATGAATTATCGCATTGCAGGATTTTAAGGTTTCCGGTGAAAAAAATTGGCTGTTAATAATCATAAGTTGTATAGTCACTTGAAGCAGAAAGTTTCTGTTATTGAGAATGTGAAGGTGTGTTCTTTCCTTTCATTGATACTTGAGATGGCAAATTTGCTTGATTGTTTCTAGAATGATGTTTTTACAATTTTATGATATGCAGCTTGATGTGTACAAACAATCAGTTGACTTTCAGACGCGGATAGAAGAATTGCTGCACGATGCTTAAAATTGTGAGGAATCCCTCAATGTAAGCATTCTCTTTTTAGTTTTTGTCATTGTTGTGTGGAATTATCAACCAGGTGAGGTGAGACAATAATTAATTGTTTTGGGCACACTCAGAGCAATAGGATTTGGAAAAAGAGGAACATCTTTCTGCAATTGAGATCCTTGAACAGGAGATAGTTAGCATATATATAATCCTGTTCTTTGGCCAAAGAAATAGAAAATTTCAGGAGGATCTTAAGAAAAGAAGAACAAAGTTAAAGGAAATCGAGTTCAATCCAAGGTTGTCAGAACCGGACCGGTTATTGAACCGGAAACATTAGTGGGTCAAGGTTCAACCGGTCAAACCGATGGTTGAACCGGTATTTAATAATATATATATTTATAAATGTAATTAAAAGAATAATATTTATCAATAATGATTAAATATTCATTTTTTTAGTTTTAAGGATTAAATTGAAAAATTTAATTAAGTTTTGGACTAAATTGAAATTTTAAGTATAGTTAAAGGTCAAATTATAATTTAACTAAACAATGAGGGTCAAATTATAATTTATAAATTTTTGGTTCAATTCTAAACCGGTCTGACTGGTCCGGTTTTTGACCAGTTTTAACAGGTTTTGACCGGTTTTGACCGGTCCGGTCCTCCCTTTTTAGGACCGGTCATCGGTTTAACCGGTTGAACCGGCCGGTCCGGTCCGGTCCGGTTTTGATTACACTGGTTCAATCTCAAGAATTCTGTTTAGGAGAAAATCAAACTCCAGGTTTTGTTCTATATCCATTCATTTTCTATTTCAAATTTGAGTTATCATCTGTATAATCTTGAAAAGCATGTGTGTGTGTGTGTGTGTGTGTGTGTGTGTGCATGCATGTACGTATGTATGTATTAAAAATTTGTTCTCCAAGCAGGAATGGGATGGAATTACAAAATAGGCCTAAAATCACGAAAGTTGGGGGGTAGGATTTTTGCAGGGGGGGCCTAACCTTAAAATCAAAAAGAAAAGGAAAATAATTATTTTAGGTGTTGTTTGATTAGGTTGTTAGTTTCTTACAGTTAATTTTTTGTTGTAAGTTGTTGTATGTTTGTTGTTTGCTGTTTATTTTCTCTGTCCGTTTTTTCTAACCAATGACTAGTTTTATCTTAATGGAAAAGGACGACCATTAAGGAAAACGACGACCATACTAAACAAGGCCTTTAACTTTTCTTCTTGAAATGGGTCAAGGCCAACCTTCAATCTAGCAGCACACTCGTCCTTTCGACTGATAACTCAGTAATTGAGGAATGAGAAAGACAAGGATATGGATGGAGGTCAAACTCTCCCTCATATTGTCCCAACCATTCCAACTGGTGTAAAACCCCGTAGTATTAAAGCTTCTTTTCCACCCCAAGTTTTCTTGCGTGTTTTCACCTTCGGTGTCGTAACTGTCTTTGGATCCGTTTGGATCGGATGGAGAACGAAGCAATCATTTTCGGCCGATGTCATTTCTGTCATTGTCCGTCCGACCATTGGAAAATGAGCAAAAGGCCTTTTCGGCTTATCAAATTGGGCCACGTAGGCTTTCAGGTCCCAAAGAACTACTCCAGGTCCTGGCCCATACGAACAAAGGCATGTGGGTGCAATAACCGTTATCTTATGCGCGTCTGTCCCACGACCCATAAATTTCACGTGCGCACCCAACAGTACTCTGTCAGAGTGGGGTTCATTAAACGACAAAAAATCTAGCAACGGATCTCTTTCGTCATTAATAGATAATATTAATCAAAATCTCCTAATAATAATAAATTACTACAACTGAATCTCAATTTGATGTGTGAGATTTTAAATTAAAAGTTATCATGAATAAGTAATAAGTAATGAAATTAAATAAACAGTTTACCATTGCTACCATTAAATTAGTTTCATGTTTTTTCAAACATGATAAAAATTGCAAAGACCACTCATATTTTCTTATTTTTTAAAATAATAATAATAATAATAATAATAATAATAATTAAATATAATTAAATAACTCGCTCAAACAACTGGGAAGAATAAGAAGATTCTTGGATAGCATTATAATTAATTAATTTTATTTACATGGATTTTATTTTATTTTATTGCTTCCAATTATTCATGGGATGACAGGGCTGAAGCTTTTACACTCAACAGCCGATTTCTGGTCCCCTCCCTGACAGAAAAAGAAAATTACCGGACACCGGTACAGGCAGTTGTCATTCAGGGTAACGTTGGCGGAACCCGATTTCAGCTCCGTTAACGGGCCGGGTATGGGACCGAATAAGTAATTCCCTCCCAGCAACAGCCTGGCGAACGGGGAGACTCCGGATCCGGGTACCACCGCCTTGATGGCGTACTGGGTCGGTATCATTCCGGTGAACTTGTTGTTCTCCAACGATAAAGCCATGAGCTTTGGCATCAACGCCATGAAATATGGCAGAAATCCTCCAATCTCGTTGTTGCTCAGGTCCACTGCGATGAGCCCGCTCTTGGGGGCGGAGGTCAGAGCCGCCGGCGGTGATTGTATGGACGTGAAGTGGTTGTGGGAGAGAGTGAGTTGTTGGAGAGATGGATGGATGAAGAGAAATGAAGGGACTGAGCGGCTGAGATTGTTCTGACTCAGGTCCATTACTTGTAAAAAGCTCAAATTTTTAAAGCTTTCGGGCCGGATTGTGCCTTGCAAGCTGTTGTTTCTCATGGAGATTTCCACCAAAGATGGTGGAAACGTCGAGGGGAGGAGTTCTCCGGATATTGCATTGCCACTTGCGTCTAAAAAGTAGAAATTTGCTAGAGACCCCATCTCGGGAAAGTCACCAAATAGCCTGTTCGATTGAATTTCGAGCCGTTTTAGGCTTGCCAGGCCATTGAAGCTCGCTGGAATTGTGCCTTGAAGATTGTTGTTATCGAGATAAAGCTCCTCGAGCTTTGAGAGCGACCCAATCGAGGTGGGAATCTCGCCGGAGAGCCAGTTCCTCGACAGACCGAGCCGAATCAGTTGAGTCAAATTCGAAAAGGAGTCGGGAATTTGCCCATAAAAGTTATTGTTCGAGAGGTCCAGAGTGTTTAGGTAAGGCAGATTCCAGGAAATGGAAGTGAGCAAGCCGGAATAACCTGCCTGGTCGAGGCTGAGTTCAGTGACTCGGCTGGCGCCGGAGACTGTAAGATCGCACCTGAAACCACAGGTGAATCTTTCGCCGAACAGATTGTCGCAAGGGTCGACGGAGAAGTCCCATGAGCTCAGGCAGGAGCCTGGAGTCACGGATTTTGGGTCGACCCCATCTTTCACCTCCTTCAGGACCTCTATGTCTCCCCAATAAGTCTTTGATTCAACATTTCCTAGCATTTGCGTTATTGAAATCATCAGGAAGACTAAAGATGGAGAAAATTTGAGAGCGCCCATCAGAGCTGGATTTCACGCAAAATGCAAGTGGGAAGCTCAGGAATAAGATAAGGAAGATGGTTGGGAGGACTTGACGGGAGAGAGAGAGAGAGGTGGGGAGGTGGGGAGGCGAAGAGTCAGAGCAGAGATAATCAGAGCCGTTCAATTTGGAGAATCAGAACATAGAATCAGGATAATAATGAAGATGAGAGTGGAGAACAAAGTGGAGAAGACGAGTAAAATGGCCTTCGGCCAGGGCTACTTTGGGCTCAGTGATTCTTTTTGTGGGTGGAAGTTTCACGGGCGCTTGTCAGAAAATGGCCTGGTATTTAAATTTGGATTTTGTATGTATGCTCGTTTCGAGCTGCAGAGAGAGACGCTTGTGTCCTCGCATTAATATTAGATTAGAAAGATTTGTTGAGGGCTGGATGTTGATCTAAAATTTAGTAATTATTAGGTCAATTGTGCTAAAGTTGTGATTAAAAAAAATGGAGAGAGAGAGAGATATCAGCTTACACAAGTGATTATTTGAACTGTTTGAAGTATATGCACCATTGTTGATTTATGTAATGAGGTGGTTGTTGGCTAAAATTAACTATAGCTTATGTTGAGGTGTCTTGTTGGTTGTTAATTATCATATCCTGATCCTCTACATGATACAATGAACAATTGCAAATGTGAACTGTGCAAACGTCATCATTTGCAAGGAATTGTTGATTACATATTCAAATCTGATGCAATTGTATTGTGCAAAATGGAAAATCTAGAGAAATAAAAGCTTGAAGCTGAAAGAAAATGCTTTCAATTCGTCGAGGGGACAAAACTTGGCCGCTTTAATGGATGTTTCTTGTTGGCACAGCAGACCTGGGCCTTGGGAGATCTATTGAAGTTAATTTAGATTTACAATCACGAGAAACATAAGTTCTGCATCCAGAAGCGTAGAGTAATCTTGATACAGAGTAATGGCCTTGGAGGGTCTACATACCGCCATCAAATTTAAGTCCCAACAAAGACGGTTGAAAAAAAATAGGTAATAAAAAAATTTATCTAAAATCTTTTTAAAATGGCATAAGTAATGACATTTAGATTTCATGTGAATAAAAAAAATATCATACATAATATAAAATAATATCAACATAATATCATTTGGAAAGAATTATTACTAAATATTCTAGTCATGTAACTATGCATATCATAATATCATTCATAACATCCGTAGCTGCTCTGCCTTGGCAGATTAGATGATAATCACTCTCTGATTGTTATATAAGCCCAAACATCATTGGTTCAAATTTGGTTAAGGAAAACAGGGAAAACAAAAGGGCTATATCGCTTGCAATGGATGCAAAGGAAGCAAGACCCGAGAATAGTTCTATTTATATCTTCGATATTAAGCTAGCAGTTTTTGGTCCTAATAACCAGGAGATCCAAATTTTGGTGGTTGTGGGGTCGGCGGGGCGGCTGATCTCTAATGTAGATGCTCCATCGAGCACTGTTTAGTAGTCTAACTGCTGCACAAACTTATTATCATTATCGTTGGGTGTATCTGATCTTTTAGTTCTGTAACGTGAAAGTCTCTTATGCTGCTTTCCACAGAGTCATACTCAATTCCCAATTGATTTCTGTACCCACCCTTTTTTTTTTTTTTTTTTAATGAGACAATACTGTAATGGGTAAATATCGAGTTTATAATAGTTAAACTCAAAAATACAAAAAATAAATTACAAATAAAATTTTTTTTTTAAAAGAAAATTTACATGGGTCGATTTCCGTAGATCCTCCGATTAGTGTTTTTTTTTTTTTAACTCCCTCAAGGGCTATACGAATTTGATCTTGATAGAAATAATTTTCACAGTTTTAACTTGAACTTGGTAGACTGAAATTGTATCTGATTTGGACGCTTAGACTATGTTTAAGAACCGCATAGATCTGATCTGAGCCGATCTGGATTAATTTCACTGAGAGTCGAAGGGAATTGTTTTCGGATGAGTTGCCTGAACTTTACTGAGGGCCATATGAGATTTGATCCAATATGATTTTGCAATAATTTGATATTTTTAGTCCTATATTTTCATAATTTCAGATTTAGAATGATCGAAAAAAATAAATTTAAAAATAACTTTAAAAATGGAAACAGCAAATTTTTTGGGGTTTGCCCCTTAAATATCTCTCAAAAAGGAGTTAGGAGAGTACACTGCAGAGTAAAATACGTAAGAAAATGAGAAATTTTCTTTCAAGATTTTCAAGGTTTTATTTTTCTCTCACATTCTCTATATTTTTCTATTTACAGATTTTCTAAATATGTTTTGAACTGGGGACGAGGGCCTATTTATAGGGTTCCTTTCCCATATGAACATCACATGAGAAAGGAAGAAAATTTAAAACTATGTCGGCGTTGCCAATTTTGAAATTGACATCGCGGACATGACTTGACCCTTTTTTTTTTTGAAAGGATGTTTACAAATACCTTAGCGTATATCTAAATCTCTTTAGAGAGTGTTGCAACATTGTGTTAAGGGAAAACGCGAATCAATCGAAAAGTTTTGACATTCTTTGCTTTAACTAATAAACTGAAAGTTTAATTTAACCATTTAACTCTAATAAGAGTCAAATTTTAGCTTTAAAATTGAAAACTCAACTCTCGAATCAATTAGACTACTCAAATGAGTTGCCCATCCTATTTTTACTCAACTAGAATGCTACGAACTACGAAGTTGAGCGGATAAATCAAAACCAGTAATCTTTCTGGGCTCCCAAGTTCCATGCCGCTGTCAAAAAGTACAATATCTGGGGTGAAAAAGTACACTCTTATTGACTCATCTCTTTGATAGAGCGATGGTCCCAAGTCCCAACATGTGATATCATATTTGTCTCCATTCCCTAATAATTTTGTGTAGTTTCATGATCAGGAAGAAGCGAGACCAATCAAAACTCACAAGACAACCCATTTCGCTGTGTCGCTGCGGTCCACATACGTTGTCTCCCTTGTTTGCTACCACTGACCGTTGTAGACGTGCATTGTGGAGGCAGCACCCGCGGGCCTAAACAGGTGACAGCATTGAAAACGTGGACTTCCATACGGCCTGCCCCGAACTTTCAAGTAAATAAACCAGAAAATGGTAAAGGAGTGAAGTTTAAGGTTTGAATTTTAGATCTGACATCTACATTTTCTCTCTTCTTATTACTAAACTATTAATTTTGATGGACAAATATATATATATATATATATATATATATATATAATAAACAAAATAGAACAATAGCAGATATTGGTTACTGATTTCTCCTTTTTTTTTTTGAACAATAAAGTATTTTAGTCGTAACATATGTGGACCGAGATCGGGATAACCCCATTTGAATACTTTACTTAACCACCTCCGTAAAGACAAACTCATCATCTGATATTAAATAAGTCCGATCGGGCTTTTTCTACACTTAGTTAACAAATATAAAACTCATTACTGTACTCTTGACGGAAATTCCCGCTTTACTGGGGATAGTCAACAACAAGGGCACTCAAACCCCGTCAATGTGTAGAAAAATACGCTAGATCATCATTCAGGCTATCGCCTCTGGTGATTCCTATTTTCTCTTCCAACTCGGCTGACAAGCCATATGCGCATAAGATATATTATATTCTCTACACTCAGCATTGTTGTACGAGACGTGGTAATATTTCTATGATCATATGTTGTATGGTTGCTGGGTGTACACAAGATCCTAGCATAAGGGTTTCACCAACAATGGTGCAGTAATTTATGTACATCTAGAGGAGATTAAAACGAGCAAGAGAAAGGGTGGATGTAAATTCTCATGGAAACGCTTCATCCGACCATTCAAATTTGCTTGTCGTTTCCAGGTAAATTTTGGCAACCTTCGCCAGATACTGCCTTACAGATTTGCTGTTAACTTCAAACACAAATGCCATTCCCCGAATCTGTCGAGGCATAACCCATTAATCCATCAAACGTGATTGCTTCCACAGATAAGAGTATCATAAACAATGTAATATGGCAGGAAACATCTCTGAAGTAGTTTCAAGAACTTAAAATTCGAAAATAGGGAGAAGCGAAAGCTTTGTACCTCGATCAAACTATTCGAACTGAGTCTCGTACTCTGCCCGGTAGCAACTTCCTTACCGTCAATAAATATGGGCCTCTTGCCAAGATTCTTCAAATGGAATGAACCATCTGTTTCCATCTTTATTAGAGCCTTGCAACAAGGACAAAAGCTAATTACTCTCACCCCCCCAACTCAGGATGACATAGATGGTCATGTAGCTAGAAATGTTTTCTTTTGTCAGCGAAATAATTTTTTTTCGATTTCTCTCACTACAATTAACATCCAAGAATGTTAACCTGACATGTAAGAAGTCAAAGATAACCGCATCCCCACCAAAAAAGGTTCAACTCCTATGAGTTTCCTTCCATTGGTTGAAAATAAAAAATGTTTTTCCCAATACAAGCAATAATCATGGTGAAGCTGTTACAAATATCTGACAAAAGCAACACATCAGGTAAATTGACAGTAAACTGTCTCACCTGCCGTCTTGATATTTTATTTGCAGGCCATTCTCTTCCCAAATCAATATCGACTTCCATATCATTCGTCGCTCTGCCAAGAATGACCTTTAAAGCAGAAAGAGGTTGCATATGAAAAATGAAATAATCTTGCGCCGATATAGAAAAATCAGCATAACTCTGAGATCAATCCCAAAAATGGACTATTGATAAAATGGAAGGGTAAAACATGGACTTCACAGACCTCAGTTTCCTTTATATAATGCTTCAGATGGCGTCCATATAATATGGCAAGTGCACCACAAGATGCAATGGCTGTTCGCACAGATAATCGAGCACACTGTTCCAACCTTACAATTGTCCTCTTCACCTCCCCATTTTGATAATTTGAGACTGGAAATGGCAAATCTACAGAATATAGCTTAAATGTCAACGTAATACAACCACAAAAGTGTACATTAATCTCAGTTAAATGTTCAGGGGAATCAAAGTATTTCTAATGATGCTTGTTTAGAGACACTCCTCACAAGGTTAACACTTATCAGTCTGATGCTCCTAGTCACAAATTACCTAAAGGGAAAAATGCTCTCTTGGAGTAACAAATAAGAATAGAATACAGAAATAGGTGTCTGGTTGTTAAAGCAGCAGAGTATCTATCATCTGACTTCCAGGATGAAAAGATGCATACAATTAAGTAACATCAAGAAAAACAAACCTTCCCCATAGATAGATGAATCTGGATCACCCTGGCATAAATCCATTCGAAGAATCTAAAGGCAAATAAAAGTAAATCTTTAAGAGAAAGAAACTCAGAGAGGAGCTCTTCTGCAAAACAAGATCAACAGAATAACATTATTTACCATGGCCTCAATGTCAGAAAAGCAAGGAACATCTTCGTCACACTCAGGTCCTTCCTCATTTTGCATTGAGGTGTCCTTTTCTGGGGATGAAATAGCTTTTTCAGCAAAACTTGATTTTGTGTGCTGTGGTATGTCTGTAGCATTGTATGCACATGATGACTGTAACTTTAGGACTCTTCCTGTGACAGGAGCTAGAGTTGGCGTGACTAATCTGCATCGACTAGTTTCAATGTGGGCACTAATGGCAGGTCTGAGGGTCCTTAATGGCAGCACATCAAGTCCCACCACTGGGGAAATAACCAGAGATTCTGCAGGATTGTCTTCCAGGTTCATCAAGACTAGTTGTTTATTGTCATCATTTTCAATATCACATGTAGAAGACAAGTAACCGGCTTCCTTAGTGGTGATTATCTTATCAGAAGCAGCAAACTCTTTAGCTCCAAAATGACGATCATTGTGAGGGATTTCAGGATCTTCAGTGTTTAAAATGCACTCCATATCTCCATCTCTTTGTTCAAGCAACCAAGCATTTGGTGCTGATACAGATTGTGGTGGATTCATTACTTTATCGCCAGATTGTGTCTCCTCATTAACCTCTAAATCTGCAAGGTATGTCCCGTGCAGAATTCTGAGGTTTGTATTGGAGATTAATGTTGGGGATTCTTTATCATCAGCTGCATCACCATGACTATCATTAAGAGCACTTGCAAAAAGTGAGTTATGGTCGTCATTAGAAGAATTATCAACTAGGTCCTTCCTGTCTGAGTCCATGAAGGGCAGTCCATGCTCATTTGGAATGTTCAAAAGTGACTCCGGAAGATCTACAAAATCACATTCAGAGATCGCAGTTGAAATACTAAGTCCATCAATATTTCCTTTGTCCCGCAACAGCGACCCAGATTCACCAGCATTCATTTCTGTCAAACATATTTTGTTGACATTCAAATTATGATGACAAAATTCCTCCTTCACACGATGGCCTTTATCTTCAAATTTGGGAACCCCAACAGGAAGCTCGTAACAGCATTCTGTACATCCAAATGCAGAAAGGTCCTGATCATGACCTCCAAACATATAAGTTTCACCCACGGCATGACCTTCATATCTCACAATCTCCCTGCAAACACTTCCAATTCCAATGCAGTCATTAGCACCTGTTGTGCCGAGGAAATTCTGATTAGAGGCCTTGGGAGACCGAAGACACGTTTTCTTCCTTATAGCATAATATAGTCGTCGAACGTTTTCTACCTTCCTTTTAGCAGAAACCTCATCACTCTCCTTAGAACCACCCAATTTGCTCAACTCAGACACGGGAAGTTCAAACTGAGCCATCTCACCAGAAGCCTGAGCAGAGACAACGGGGTCATAGAGGAGGGAATGCCAGCGGTCCCTCAATTCCCCAACAGTAAACTTGCGTGAGAAGTGCACGGCCCCTTTAGCAAGTGCTTCCAAAGAAGCACCCGCCTGCAATCAAAGAACACAAAAAATAAGGAACATCCACAGCCAATAAATGCAAATCATGAACAACCCTTCAAACGAAACAATGCAACATTTCCAAAGCAAGAAAATTGCAAAAATTAAAAATAAATAAAAAATAAAAATGAACAATATCACATTGTAGCAATAATAGCCTAATCTGCCACCAATCATGTGGTCCGGTGGCAGAACAGCTAGACTCTTAGTTCCAGTAACCCAGTTCGAATCCTACTACATACTGCCAAAATAATAATAATAATAATAATAATAATAATAATAGTCTAATTCATTGGTGCCTTAGTGCCTTTCATTTTGGTAAAGAAGGTGAAAACAGATTGAAAAATTGGCATTTGGGTTTTAAAAATAGTTGAAAATCAATGTAGTAATAAGACCAAGTCATAGAGAAAGAACAAAGAAGGTTACCACCTCAACGGCGTTCTTCAAGAGAAGGTCATCTTCGGGGATCCATGAATGAGAAGAAGGCACTGAAGAAGAAGAAGAAGAAGCCAGAGCTGCCATTAATTTTTTTAAGTGGGTATTTAATGAATTCATTTATTTAGCAATTAAAAAGGATTTTCCATGGAAAACGGGGTTGGCAATTGAAGTGCACTTCACAGCGGAGACTAGGAGTCGGACGACTGGTTTTAGCTCTTTCTTTTTTAGAAAAAAAAAAAAAAATATTTTTTTGAAAACATTTGGTGCATGACCTTACGATTTTTCTTTGTTTTTCAAGCAATGATTTAAGATGATTTTTTACGCTTATTTTTTTTTCTTTTATTATTATTTTTTTCATCTGACTAACTTATTTCTCCTTTTTTTTTTTTTTTTTTGTGTACACATATATTTGTTCGACTACATAGAGTTGTCATTAAAAATCATTTCATTAACAAGATTTGTCTTTACATGATTAAAAAAATATTTTGGTCATGATTAATTAGTTTTTGTATAATATAACGATATAATTATTAAAATAATAACTATAAATTAGGAAACAAAATTAATTTTTTTGGTACATAGGACCTGATGTTAATAGAAATTACAGTATACTCTAAGCAAGGATAAATATTATACAATTTTATGGTCAATTTAGAATATTCAAACTCCTATACTATAAAGATTTAGGGCTTACCTTCAGCTAGACTGCCTTTTTAGTTGCAAGTTGATATTGTGGGCACGGGGTGAATAGCTTGGTTTTTCCTTTTTTTCAGTTTTTTAATTTTCTTCATGTTGACATAAAAACAAAAATCCTGTAACATAGCGTAACGAATAACTCTTTTCGACCGAATAAAAAATGTTGCATTAACACCCAGTGGATTCATATATATAGCCAAGGTAAAAGTATCAAAAATATCTATTTCAAACAAAAAAATAAAATAACACAAATGACATATTTAATATATGATCAAACCGATCATTTATCATACAAATATAAAATTCGAGACAATCTACCAGATCAAGTCCAGTTAGAGAAAACTTTCTACTACAATACATTCCGTATTTCAACAAACATATAATAAATTATTAGAGTATTCCTCACCACGATTTCGAAACAGTCAAAATACTAACATAATCACAAGCACAAGCATTATAAGCCACTAAAATCAAACAAAAGCAATAAAGGCTCTTCTTGTCTAGAACAAAGACGGAGATGGCGCCTAGTGGGGCAAGCGCCGCAGGACATGGTCAGCAACGGAGGTGGTGTACATAGTGGCGGCAGCTGCTCCGGTAGAGGCGACGACAGCACAGGGGGTGGCCCCAGTGGAACAACCTCCAGCTGCACCGACATGGTCTCTAGCAATCGCGCTGGCTGTCGGTACTGCAACACCTACAGCGAAGGTAGAAACAGAAACAGCTTTGCTGACAATCGGTACAACACCGCCGGCGCCGGCATCGCCGCCAAAAACAGCAAAAATGGTGGGAAATAACCGGGAAGTGTAGATTTGAAGTGAGAAAAGTTGTAGGTGACGTTATTGAGGCCTGATCTAAAGGATGTTAAGTCAAAAAGCCCCATTAGAGAGGATATGGGGGTTGGCAAGGTGGGAGGCAAAACGGGGAGGAGGAAAAATGGTTTACAAGAGGAAAGGAGGAGCTGAGGGAGAAAAGGATAGCTTTTAGGCAAGGGAGGGGAGACCGGTGGCTGGCCTGCGGAGTGACACTTCTGCCAACCAGCAGGATCGTTATGATGTTGCCGGAAACTTGAGAAAGGTTAGAGAGAGGTTTTTATTCTTTTTTTTTTTTTTGGATCAGAGGAACTTCACTTTCCCCAGAATAACTCAACCCCTTGTTTGACTCAAATATAGTTTATGTATAGTAATTATCTTAAATTCTACTACTCTACAAATACATTCTTATAAATTAGGAAAAATTAATCTAGCTAAATGCGTGATTATTATATTTAGATTTCTTTAAGCATCTTCTGATGGGAATTCTAAGTAACAATTTCATTGGCTCGTGATAATAAGGATTGCATTGCACTATCGAATTTTTAGATGTAGATTCTATTTAGAAAAAAAAAAAATTTAAAGCACGTGCTTCCCATTATTTTTGTAAATATTCTAGAAATAAAATGCTAACAAGATCAATTATAAATTTGGGAAAAGATTCAAATGAATTCAGTTATTACCTTGCCTATTTTAAATTTTAGTATCACATTTCATTTAGGTGAACCTGCCATCACAGAGGACTCTATTTTTAATCTATTGTTCCTCTTGTGGATACATGCCGATGGTTCCCTGGATTTTTTATTCAAAATCGAAAATCTCAAGGTCAAATCGTACTGGGAACTAATTACCCAAAAAACAGTCAAAAGTTCTCCCAAATAAACAAAAAATTGAAAGTGTGAATCAACACCACTAGCCAAACTTCTATAAAAATGAACTACCAGCTGAACGTAAATCAACACCACCAAAGCTGCCATGAATATATATAATGTCAAATGCACGTCACTGCCAGCCAAAATACCAACGGATAGTGCGCAGTTTAGAGAGATATAATTCACACATAATGGCTACACAACTAAAAAAGAGAGCACTGAGAGTTGAGACTTGAAAACCCCTACAAATACAACACACAACCTTCAAACTAGGCATCGATTAAGTGACAAAATATATGGTGCATCTTAATTCTAGCATTAATCAGGTTCTTATTTAGTTAGATAAGATTTCCATAGACCAACACATTTAGATTTGGATCTTTGGACAGGAAAGGCTGTCTCCGGTGCCCGTGCCGTGGCTTAGCCAAGGCGGAGTTGGGATCCAAAACCTCCTCCATGGTGAAGATCAGGATGGTGGCCGTGGTGAAGGCCCAAAGCATAGAGGTTGGTGGCTCCGTTTGCGAGTGCAATTGTAGACTCGTAGTCTCCCTCGTTGTCCACTAAACCATATTGTGGATCCTCACATTTTGCTTCCTTAAAATTGAAAAGAAGATAGAGGAAATTAGGACAAAAAGTTTCATGTTTGAATGTACTAATTCTTCATTCATATATTCCATTACACAACTATCATTAAAGAAATCCATCAGCATCTTTTCAATTTGGTCAGTTTTTCCTAAAAGGACTCTAAAACATATTAGAATTTAATGCATGATTTGTTTTGCAATAACATAAGCTTTTATTAGAAATGGATTGTAGACATAACAAAATTTATAGGAATTTTGCTCAAAAAAAAAAAAAAAATCCTATAGAAAAATTAATAACCAGCTTTTCTAGAACTGGCTTTTTTTTATTGTATTGAAGCCTATGGGCAGATGCTTCTGATCTTGAACGATGATACACATAATGACAATTAATGCATAAAACCATAGACGTAAAATTCAAAAACCTTTCTCCAATGTAGGTTTTGGGTTTGGTGCACTGAAACTTTTCAAATGCTTATGATCTCAAATGCAACATATTAGTGCATAAAATGCCAAAATAAAGGAGGTCTATAGATCTCAAGGAAGCATAAAGCAATGTTGTTTTCTAAAAATTGAATCTTTATTCCAAAAAACCCGTTTCGATGACAAATTGAAAACAATGAGCAAAATGTTATAAGTTGCTTCTTTCTTACAAAGTGGAGCAGGAGGTTTCCATGTCTTTGCTCCAAATTTTTCACCTGCAACCATAAATTGTGACACAATTAAGCTAATGGTATTTAGAGTTGGAACGAAAGATGAGAAGTTTGAGAGCTCAATGTTTGCTACGATGGATACTATTTCATTGACTAACCTTCTTCTTGCAAGTGTCTGTTTGTGTTTTGATCGTATGGTACTGCAAAGACACCAATCAAACTCAGGAACAAAATTACATGGATATAGAAGATATGAGATTGCACTTGCCAAAGAAAAAAAAAAAACATATATCCACAAATATTAACATGACAAGAAAATAAATTTATATAAACAGTGGTCATTCTTAGATCATTTGTTTACTTCACTAATGGAGTGCAAAGACAAGGACCCAGAACCCCAAAAGATATACAGAAAGGGAAAAGCACAAGTCACAAGACAAGAAGTTTTTGCTTTGTAACGTGCGTTTCTAAGAATTCCAAAATGATGAAAGTTTATCAAGTGGAGTTTAATTGAACACAATGGACCCAAACATGCAAAAGTACAATAATTGTTTTGGAATCCGTAAGAATGCTCAAACTCTTCATGTCAAGCTCTAGGCCATCTCTTCAAATTCAGAAAATCTTACTAATATATTTGCAAAAATTTTTTAAAAAAATTCTAATACCCGACAAATCATTATACTCTCTAAACTCAAAGAATACAACTTTGTTTTCCTTTTTGTTTAACCAAAAAAAAAAAAAAAAAGTGAGAAAAGAAATAGAGAGAGGAATCACAATATTATTGTTAAAATTTCCAAGTCCTGAGGTGAGATCTAAAAGAGATCTATCAATACAATTATACACAAACCTTCCTTTCTCGTATAGCTCCCACCGAAGCATCCATCTTTGCCTCAAGACTTCGCAGTTCATCAATGCTTAAATACTCCAAATCCTCACCCATTCTTTGCCTGTAAATGAATATTCAATTAAAAAAAAACCCCAATTGTTTACTCTTCAAAAAAAGACCTTTGCCGACGCAGATGACAATCCAATCTGTGAACGACAACGAAAACAAAAAAAAAAAAAAAAAAATTGTCCTAACGTTACCTAATTTCTCTCCTCAGTTTGTTGTTGATCTCTTTCAGCTTCCTCAAATTTTCTTGCATGTTCTGCAAAACCCCAATTTGGAAAAAAAAAAAAAAAAAAAGAAAGAAAAAAGAAGAAGAAGACGGTAATCTGTTTTAATCTCATTAGATTCGTACGAGGTATATCAAACTCAGAGAAATGCTGACCTCGTAGTGCGTGCTCCACAGATCTATGCCTAAAGTTTTCTGATATTGATCGATGATCTTCTTTGTCCTGGTTTAAGTTTAACAACAAAAACCCCATCATGTAGGGTTTTGTGAAATTGCCAACAACCAGCGATCATGAAGACAAAGACAACCCAGAAAGAAAAACATGGGGTTAATGAAAAAGTAGCATTGGATCTAAGTTTAATTTGTGTTACTTACGATGTGGCAGGGCTAATGAACTCGTGGAGCTTTCCAGTACCGGAGAACATGATGAGAGAGACTTTGGCATCACAGAGAACGGTGAGCTCTCGGGCTTTCTTGAAGATGCCATTTCTTCGCTTGGAGTAGGTGACTTGCCTGTTGGTATCGTTCTCAATCCTCTTGATCTCGATCTTTCCACGACCCATTTTTTTTTTTCTCTCTTTCGTTTGATTGATGATCAGAAATGTGAGCTGCCAAGGCTTTCTTCTGTTGGGTAGCAAATGCAACAGGATTTTTTTCTTCAATGTAAAGATATAGAAGAAGAAGAAGAAGAAGGTGATGGAAAGGAAAAGGAAGAGAAGAAAAGGTAAAAGATTAGTAGATAGAGGATTTTGACCTGAAGATGTGTTTGGAATATAACAAATTGTCAATTTTTAGTAATAATATTCATATTTTACATAATAAAAATTTATTAGTTGATATTTTTATTATGTAAAATATAAATTTTATTACTTAAAGTTGACAGTTTGTTACGCAGGGACAATTTCTCGAGCCAAAATCCTCTAGTGCTTAAAAAGAAAAAGAAAAAAAAAAAAGGGAGTTGCTATATTTGGAAAGGGAGATCATAAAGTAGATTGTTGTTTAACTAAAGATTGCATTGCCAGTTTCTTTATGGCATTGGAATGGGATGGTGATGGTTGTGTAATGGTATTAACGTGTGGTGTTGGGACTTTGGGGGGTGTTTTGACCGCGACAGGACATGAATACCATGTACTATACGATAAGGACTTTCATTAATTAGTTGAGCGAGGATTGGATTACTAAGTTGATTAAGGTTTTTCTGTCGATTAACATGTTACCTTCCCTTTAAAGAATAATTATTACTCGAAAGCTGACAAATATCATGTCCAAGGAGATTTGTTATTATTATTATTTTTTTGTCTTTCTTAGGATGCCATTATCATTATTTTTAATGGCAATGGTTATGGCGACTTTATGGAATTGCAATTGCTTCTAATGGCAATGGGGATGGGGATTTTATGTACTAACATCTTATAGGCTATTTGATCCTAGACAAGATTTGGTGCTTCATTATTTGGGAGGCATTGAAAGCTCAAACCGTCTAAAAAGCATTAAGTTTTTTTTTTTTTAATCCATTAGGTCATAATCCAACATCGTTTTTAAGATTAGAATCTTAAACCTGAATAATAGAAGTATAAGTTCTTAATCACTGGATTATTCTTTGAGATTATGACCTTGAACTCAACAGCCTAGTTTCATTTGTTAAAAAGACCTTGAACATAGTTGATTTAGTTCATAGGCAAATCTTTTTTTTTTCTTTGATTCCTTGTACTTTAATTGTTTATACTGGCAGATTACATGTATTAGAGTCTCAAATTTTAATTGCATTGTCAGTTTCCAACTAATTTTGTAAAAAAAAATTCCAACTAATTTATCGTATATCACAAAAAAATCAAGCAATTCCCAATTTAATTTCCTAATGGAGCCTTATAATTGGCTAAAATTAACTTATCGAAAAATGGCCACAATTAAAATCAGCTAAAGATGGAGTACTATATGAAATGGATGTTTCCTATCCTTCAACTATTTAAGAAAATCGAAATAACGTTAGCAAAAGATTAGGATTTTGCCGTGGGAACTACCTAATTTGGACAATGCAAATTACACTTTCCGCTGGCTCAAGTGGACAGTTTCATCCCACTGGTCAAAAAAAAAAAAGAAAGTGGAGAGTTTCATCCAAAACATTCCAAATTGATGCTTGAGCATTTTCCCATTAAATATTTGAAGCTCTTTCCTCAAGCACCAATGTTTCAGCGGCATTTGAAAGCAATTTGGACTAATTACTTTCATTTTGCGATTGTTTTAGTTCGAATGCAGCTATAATGTGACTTGTACTTTGTTACTTAGTTTCTTAGCTGCCACTATAACTATAAAGGCTGCAAGTAGGAGTAGCTAAGCTAAAAGTCCGTTGGCATTAGTCAACAGTGTGTGACTGGAAACCTTGTGAAGTTTCAAGCTTTCTATGTTTCTTGGTGATAGCAGCGATGTGCATAAACCGTTTGAATTATCCAAAAAAAAAATGGAGTATGGCTGAGAGTTTCCAGCAAAGCCTCTCTCCCTCTCTGTCTCTCTCTCTCTCTCTCTCTCTCTCTCTCTCCGTATTTTCACGTTCTTCTAGTTCTCTGCCGGCCACACATTTAGCTGGAATGATCTTGATCTATGCTAGAACCCCTTTCATCTATGCTAGCAGCTTTTAGTGAAAGTTAGAAACTAAGTCATAGCCGCAGCATTCTTTGACTTTCTTTGTTTCATTTTCCAATAAAAAAAAAATTAAAGTTTATTTTGACTAACAAAAAAAAAATATATCACACAACTGTTGATCGTCCCGCCTATAAACTGAGGTTGAGGTCATCTGTTGGCATACCTACAACTTATGCACTAACAGCCTGAACATTTCTTCACATAATTAACAAACTACAGCAATTGTCAAATTTAAAATCTAAACCACTCAAACCAAACCTTTAAGCCTAGTAGGAAATGATACCCAGGTATTTTGCAAATTTTGAGGGGTGAGCATCAAAGTAGCAACTCGAACCTAATTCAAGAGTGTGTAACATATAGTGAATCATTTTCAGGCTCCCAGCTTGTATGGCCCCAATTATACAGAGGCTTTTGATCACAAGGGAAATATTTCATTAAACCCAAAGAGAGTACAAGAAGGGTCAGTCCATAGAGCTCAAAACACTCTTATAAGATAAGAGACTAGCCATCTTACTACATCCTCAACCCACTTCAACAAGAAGCAAGCTACAGCATCAACCAAGCAAGCCTAGGGGAACCCGGGCCCACGACCATAGCCTGGACAAGAAAAAGGCCCGCAATGCAGGTAGGGCACAAGGCTTAATCAAGAAGGGAATTGGAAGCCAGAAGTTTCTAGCCCCACCATCGCCCAAGGCGGTGACCGCCCAGAGTACTAGGGAAGGTGAGGAAGCTCGAGGGGCCGACAGCGACATAGCCACCAAGATCGCCAAGGCGCCATCTAAAGAGGGCATAGAAATGACAAAGCTGCAGAATCGTGGCAAACCATCTAGAATGAAGCAACAAAAACGGCGGCCATAGAGAGATTGAGGCTCCACCGAAACTGACTCCAGCTTGTACGTGGGCACCCATTTAGCAAAAACCCACCCCTCCCTTGCCTCCTCACCCATCGACGAAAAGAGAGTGAGACCAAGGAGGTAAAGCGTCAACCCCAAAGATGCACCAAGCAACACTAGCAAGGAAAATGATAACGCATAATGAAACAATGGAAGATAGAACCGACTGAACCCACAACACTCGAAACCAAAGCCCCCAACAGGCAAAAAGCCTATAATGAGGCACTCACACTATAGAGAGCAACAAACTCCAACAGTAAACCTCCTGGCGCACGGTAGCCAAGCCTAGCATATGATTAGGGCTGTTTAAAAATTAATAAACCTGATCCAATCCGATCAATTCAATCTAAACTAATCTGAACCCGCTAAAACCGCTGAAGTTAAGATTGGTTGCGGTTTCAAAATTTTACAACCCGTCAAGGGCGGATTGGGGGGTTCAATCTGCCCCTATATATATATATATATAACTGATATTGCGAATTAAATTTATCAATATCAATCGGATTAAGACCAAATAATCACATTTCATATAATCTTACAAATCAATAAAATTATAAGTAAAAAAATATTTTATTACTTTCGTATTATTATCATGTTCTCTAATTGTTAGCACATAATTTTATTTTAAAAAATAAGAAAAAATCGGAGTATCTCTATCTCCCTATTTTTTGACAGCACAAGTGAGATGTTGGACACTATAAAAGAGAGAGAGAAAGAGAGACAGATGCGCTACCTTATTTGCCGTGCGGAAGTACAAATAAGAAATTTTTCTATTTGATAATTTGTGTTTTTACTAAATAAAATTGATTTAATATAGTCTTTTAGTGAATTTTGATCAATTCTCATGAATATTTAAAATTGGGAATGGATATGAATAATAAAGTTGGTAAGAGTAAGTAAAAATATTGTTGATTGATGATATGTATAAATTAAAAAAATTATAATTTTTTTATTATGTCAATCCGCCTAAATCGATCCAATCCAACTCGCCGTTAACGAATTAATTTGAATAAATTTGATTGTATGGCGGATTGGGTATGGTTAGAAAATTATCCTACCTACCGACAGTAGATTAGATACGAATATACCCCCAAATCAATTTAATTTAACTTGCGAACACTCCTACATATAATAGAGGCCAACTACGAGGCTAAACTCAATTATATAGAGGTTGAGGCATATAATGTTTAATGTTCTCATAATTACTAGAAGACAGAATATAAAGATATGTCTTCAAATAGTCACTTTTTCAGTAATAAAATTAAAACATGAGAGTAGTGGTGTCCTAGGAACTGAGCTAGGCTTGCATTTCAATATCGAGATGGAGTGGGCGGAGAGAGAGAGTTGACAAGAAATTTCGAAGATACTAACGTTGTTTGTGAAGCTTAGGTTCCGTCCCATCTCTGTTTCTGCCTCTTACACACTTTCTAGTTTCTGACATCTTATTATGACCTCTTTCTCCTCTAAAGCTGCACTGCCATGCTTGGTTTTACCGCCTTAGCTAGTTCTTAATTAATTGGACTTTTTAAGACCACGACGAACTTTCTTTACAAATCCCTCTCTCCCATGTATGTATTAAAAAAATAATAATAAATAAAGACCTCTTTCTCCCCCCAAAAATCTGGACAATGCACGCATGCATTAGCCAAAGGAAACTTTTGGTGGCTTTCCTTAGTCCATTTTAAAGAAATAGTAAAATAATAAGAATATTAGTAATTAAATTTATAAAAAATAAAAATAAATACTATTAAATTAGATTATATTATTATTTTATTACTATCTATTTAAAATTGTGTAACAAAACTCTTAACTAAATTTTACAATAACGCTCAGCAAGTATAAATTTTTTCATCAATTTTTTTTGTTAGAATAATTTTCTCCCCTCGTAAGCACTAAGATCCAGCTATAAGCATCACATATCACATTAATAAATTGAAAAAATTAAAAAAGTTAATTATAAGGTTTAGAAATTTAATATCTTTTTTTATTTTAGAAAATATATAAGTATGAATAGTGTTTACATTCCTGACTATTAAAAGATTACATTCATCGTAAAAACAAACTTTTAAGGATAACGTTTAGTCGCATTGAATGTTTTTATAGACAATCAATCTCATTATATTTAACAACATAACCAACGATCTCCTTCTCACTAAATCAAAATATCTTATTAAATAGTTGGCTGCCAATAAATACATATGTGAAGAGAAAGGTTCAAGATTTGTCGGACCTTTTCGTAGCCGTTATAAAATAGATAGCGAACAAATGGGGTTACACAGCCAGATCCCTTACAAAGGCTATGCTGGTGAAAAAAATATTATCTTATCTAGGGATTTAACCAAAAAAAAAAAAAAAAAAACGGAGATATCAAATTAGCTAAATTATGTCAATTGCATATTGCATTAGGATGGCAGACACCTACATACTATTTTCCATGAGTTAGGCACCCACTAATATATGATTGCATATATGTAGCATCTGCAGAAAAAGAGAATAAAAAGTGAGGTACAAGGGTATGCTTAATCCTCCATGTGTGAATGTTTCTCATGCAGAAAAAAAGAAACAAGTACCCAAATGAGTCATGGCTCTTACATATATTGTTGTTGATCATCATGTTCTCCCTGTAAAGGAAGGTATTACAATTTATCAATCCATACTTCTAAATTACTTGACGAGAGACTTGCATGTAATTATGATTGTCTTTTAGTTGATAAAATTGCAACTTACAAAAACGGAAAAACTAAAAATGGAAAAAAGTAGAAGTAACGTCCCCTAGTCTTGCCCATTGTCTAATCACTCGTTAAGGAAATGTCATTAGTGTTAACACAAGGACAGTTGAGGACTTGAAAAGTTTCTTTAAATTTCAAGTTGCCCTATAAAATTTCTGTTATCCGATAAATCAAAAAGATGATGAATGACAATAAAATTCTACTCTGATATAAGTGTAACTGAAATAAAGAATCAACCCCATCATCCTATATCTACTTTGCAGTCATTGAAACATAAACCAGTATAATACAGTGGCATTTAGAATTGTACGGACTGTAGCGGATTTCAGGTTTTGGGAATTTGAGTTATTCGATTATATTGCGCAATAATTTTTTTTTTTGATTCATTAAGAGATTTATTAGATCATAAAATATATAATAGGATCATTGTTTTTAAACCCGGCCCGGCCCGGCCGGTCAGACCGGCGGCCCGGTGACCCGGGCACTGGGCCGGGCCGGTTCACATAAATAATTATCGGGTCAATTAAGTAATAAAAAATTATTTTTTTTTCACTTTTTACTGTGCAAATAGTAAAAATAATATTTTTTTAATAATAAACAGTAAAAATGAATAGTAACCGAGACAATTAAATAATAAAAAATTATTTTTTTCATTGTTTATTGTGTAAACAGTAAAAATAATATTTTTTTAATAATAAACAGTATTTGTACAGTAAAAATTATATATTTTTTTTACTTTTTATTACATCAACAATAATATTTACATAATATTTACATACTAAAATTTATAATATTTTTATCTTTTTATTGTGTGAATGATAAAAATAATATTTTCATAATACTAAACAATATTATATAGTATTTTCTTGTACAATTTAAGAATTTTTTACTTTTCACTATATATTTTTCTGTATATAATAATTTAACGTTGTTCATAACTTCATATATTAAGTAATATGTTACAATTTACATTGAAAAATAATTTTTTAAGAATTTTTATCAAAATTTTAATTGATATTTATACTTTATTAATTTATTTAATTAAAAAATTATCATAAATATCTTGTATTTTAATTTTATTTTAAATTTAAGTAGACTCATATTCTATTTTTTATAATTATACTCATTATTTGTTATTAAAAAATGAAAAATTATAAGTATTAATTATTATTTTATCAAATCAGAATTGACCCGCCGGTTCAACTGCCGGTTTTCCGGTTGGATCGCTAAACCACTAACCCAGTCTTCTCACCGGTTCAATAACCGATCCGGTTTTTAAAACTATGAATAGGATAGTTTTCTCATCCTATAAATCTCACTCATCCCTTCCTAAGATTTGAACTCATGAATTCTATAATAGAAATCTAAACTTTAACTATTGGGGCGTCTCATAAGGAACTACTGAATAATAATATTAAATTTTCTTCTTTTTTTTTTTATCAGAATTTTCTATACTCCTGTACACTCTTTCTTAAACTTAGGCACGGAAAATAGGTCAGGCGGCCTACAGCCCGATCCACACTTGGCATGGCCTGCAACGAGTGGGCTGAACCCGGCACTACCTGTACCAGGGCTTAAGCTAAACCCATGGGCCGTTCCCAAGCAGAGGCACACAACGGGTGGTTCCTAAAGAATCGCCTGACATGTGATGGTGATTGGCGTAGGAATTTCCCGGTGGGTTCCCGGCCCAATTCATAGCAAATCAGCAAAACAAGACTTTGATTTGAGCGGGTAGTAGCTCGGGTTCGTGACGAAGGGTAGAATGTTGGTGTTTGAGGGGCCACAATGGGTCAGTGGCGGTTCGGCTATTGCTGGGTCTATGTCCATGATGGTGGCTCGGCGATGGAGAGTGCCTAAGGAGGCTTGTTTGTGGCACGGGTTTGGACAAAAGGGTTTTATTGTTTAAGGCTTGGTAATGCGGAGGCCCATAGGGATCTTTGGAGTCGTGCCGGCCCGCACTCCCTGAATTAGCAGAAAAAAAATAGAGTGCGATTATATCTTTAAAATAATATTAAATATTATTTTTTATGATATAGTTCTTTAGAGAATTACATCATAAAAAATATCTACTGAAATAAAAATAAGTTTAAGTTTATATAGTAATCCATCACATTTCACAGTTCTGTGGAGAATCAGACCCCAAAATTTTGTTGTTGAGGTGAGAAATTCAAGTTTATCTAGTGTGGGATTGTAATTAGGATCGTAACAATGGCTATGTGGTGACCATGGAGGCCATGGATGGAAGAGACGAGAAGGGGTTATTTTTAGGGTCCCTATAACATGGAGAGGGAATTAAAAAAAAAAAAAAAAAAAGTCTCCACATCTCAATTTCTGGAGCTTTAGAATGGAAGCGAAAGGTTTTTTTTTTGGGTATCTTTTATTTATTTTTTGTCACCTTATTTTTTAAAAAATCAAAAAAAAAATTATTATTTTGAATGGGTCTGTTCAGCACCAAGAGAATTGGTAACAACCAAAGAGTCGGTCCATACATAGATTCCACATGGACTGTGGTAGATATAAAGCATTAAATTTTGCTGTTTCTGGGTGATTAGAAATTTATGGAGGACAACCGACAACAGCCTCTAGCTAGTTGCAAGCTTTTAATGCCAGCGGCCGTGTGTGGCATCCACCCCACTAAGAGTAATTACTATAAAGCATGTCTCACATACACGAAGACTGATAAACATTCAATGATCAACCGTCAGTTACCACTTTACTGTCAGTCCACAGTTGAGGATATTTTTATAAGCACTTCTCTGTACAATCATATAACTTATAATAAATAAAAGATACTAAGATATATAATTTTTTAAATTTAATATATATATATTTTTAATTTAATATATTTTTTTCAATTTAACAATTTAAATTTTTACATATTAATTTTATAATTATTATATTTATGTAATTTTTTTCCTCTTTACAAAGGCTGTTCAGTGGTATATCCTGAAGTGGTATGAATGAATTAGACTATTCTATTAGTGAGTAACAAGCCTTGATGAGAAATGGAGAGCCTTGACGAAGTTCTGGCTGAGCTAAGACAGACGTTCAAGGGTGGAAGCACCAGAAGTGTTGCCTGGAGAAAAAACCAGCTTAGGGCCATCATTCAGCTTGTCAGGGAAAATGAGGAGGAACTCTATAAAGCACTTTATCAGGATCTGGGAAAGCACCCTGTAGAAGCTTACAGGGATGAGGTGAATTTCTGAGGCCTCTCTATGTGTGTGTTCTGACTTCTGAAACATGTATCTTAAGGTAGATGACTGTTGGAAAGTTTAGTTAGAAGAGTGTGGAGGAGAATTGGTAGGATTTGACAGGGATAACCTCTGTTGCAAAGCTGACTATGGCCAAATTAATTCCTAATGGAGAAAACAAAGATCACTGATTAATTTATACGGCTTATGGTTTGCTTATCTATTTGTTTTTGCTATGAAACTCTTTGTATCAGCCTCAATTCTAGGAAAATATTCGATTCTTAAACGGATGGATTGCAAAGCCTGGATAACCCTTTATCTGACTAGACAAATTTTTGCAATTCTCCAAAGGAACCTTTATTTAGACTTAAAAAAATTATTAATTTGCTAGCAAACGTGACAGCGTTAGTATTTTCTTTTTGACATAATTGTTGTTATACTTTGGTGGTCATGAATTCCTGATCAATGATTGATTTTGTTTTTGTAGCTCGGAGTAGTAGAAAAATCAGCCAGCTATTGTTTGAGCAACGTAGAGAAATGGATGGCTCCAAAGAAGGTTTATGTGTTTCATTGTTCGCTTTCATATAAAGAAAAGCAAAAACATGCAAACGGTCAAACCTGAGGAATGAAAATTTAATATAGTTTAAGCATGAGTTATGACTTAATCAAATTTCTGTTTTCGACTTTTGGAAGGGTCGATTGCCACTGCTGTTCTTCCCTGCAGCTGGCGAAGTGATCCCTGAGCCATTTGGTGTAGTCCTAATAATGGCATCTTGGAATTTCCCCATCTGTGAGTCATCAGCTTTCACTTTATTGCAATTTTCATAGATGTTTAGCTATCAACTTGTAGTCTAGTTCAGATGCAAGCCTACTGGATTATAAGGCAGGTTGTGGCAGATTCTGCACTAAGTGCCGTATTTAACCTTCTTGGCTGCAGCACTGGCATTGGACCCGTTAGTAGGAGCAATATCAGCAGGAAACGCTGTGGTTCTAAAGCCTTCAGAGATTGCCCCAGCATCCTCTTCTTTCCTTGCTAATACGATCCCAAAATACTTAGATCCAGCAGCCATTAAAGTCGTTGAAGGTGGAACGGATGTTTGTGAACAGCTTCTGCAACACAAGTGGGACAAGATATTTCTCACAGGTACTACTTCCTCCTCCTACAATTGCATTTCCAACGTATGTTAGTTCCTGAGAATACATCATTTGTGAATGTTAAATTTGGCCTTTCTTTCCATTCATGTATCTCTAGGAAGTCCCCGTGTCGGACGCATTGTAATGACTGCAGCTGCAAAGCATTTAACACCCGTTACTCTTGAGTTGGGTGGTAAATGTCCTGTCATCCTGGACTTAAGCACCATTACTTCTCCCTCAGAAATAGAGGTTACCTATTCAATAAAACTGCAAATTTACAATTAAGAGAGAAATTTCATAAAAGCACCTGGAACTATTAATTGACAAGTTGAACTTCAAACCTATGTTGGATTTAAGGTAACAGCCAAAAGAGTAGTTGGAGGGAAATGGGGACCGTGCAGCGGGCAGGCATGTATCGGCATAGACTATGCTCTTGTAGACGAAAAGTATGTTGCTGAATTGGTAATGCTGAGGGATTCCACTCAACAACTCTTCTACATATTATGCTCAAGTAATTTTAGCTCCTGCAGTTCAATTTACATTTAGAAGTTGTTCATCTCTTCCAGCTAGACTTACTAAGGATAACTATCAAGAAATTTTATGGAGAAAATCCCAAAGAATCGAAGAGCATCAGCAGAATTGTGAACAAGCACCACTTTGAGAGGTTACGTAGTCTTCTTAAAGATCCTCTCATTGCAGCTTCCATTGTCCACGGCGGTTCACTAGATGAAGAGAAGTTGTGAGTCTGTTTATTATCTTCACATATTTTGAATACCTGGGAAATTGTTGCATTGCTTGTAGGGTCAGTCCTGCAGGAATATTCCATATCAAATTTCTTCAAAAATATGTTCTTTAGCTCTGAGCAACATTTTCTAGCAAAATCGTAAACAATTTTCTAACGTTCAATAAATTTTGCAGGTTCATTGAGCCAACAATCTTGTTAAATCCTCCTCTTGATTCTGAGATAATGACAGAGGAGATATTTGGTCCCTTGCTTCCAGTCATCACAGTTAGAACTACCCCACTTTCTTTCTTCCATCAAATTTCGGTTAGATCTTTGCTTTCCCTTCTCCCTTTAATCAGACATTGTTTATGCAGTTGAATAACATTCAAGAAAGCATTGAATTCATAAACTCCAAGCCAAAGCCTCTCACCATCTATGCTTTTACCAAGGATGAAACACTCAAGAACCAAATTCTAACAAGAACATCCTCTGGTGGTGTGACTTTTAATGACACCATGGTTCAGGTAATGCCCTGACTCTACATTTTGTCATGATATATCCATATTCCTGAGAGCATCTAAATCACTGAAATGCAGTTTCCTCTTCTTTAACTTACAGTTCCTATGTGATGCACTGCCATTTGGGGGCATTGACCAAAGCGGGTTTGGAAGGTACCACGGTAAGTACTCATTCGATACCTTCAGCCATGAAAAAGCTGTAATGCAAAGAGGTTTCCTCTTTGAGCTTGAGCCAAGGTATCCTCCATGGAATAACTTCAAGTTTCAGTTCATTAAACTGGCATACCACTACAACTATATTGGACTACTACTGCTTCTGCTGGGACTTAAAAAGTAAAAAAGCATTTGGATCACGCCAAATTCTAGACTGCAGGCTGAGAGTAGCAGTTTCCGCAATCGTGCCAAGCGTGGACTGCAAATTATCTTCATAGATATACGGGTTTGTATGGGGCTGTATTTTAGTTGTGTTGTATTCCTTTCAAAGTACTTTGATATTAATAAGATTTCAAGGTCATACCAGCGTTAACTAATGTCTTGACCTGATAATTTACTGCAATTATTGACATTGGCATGGTTACGAGGAGATCTAGGCTTATACCAACAGCCAATGCCTGCATCTCCTTCTATAAATCCTATACTCCTCATCATAATTAGAACCCAAGAAAATAAAGAAATCGGAGTTTTTATCCATCGGTGCCCTCCTAAATATGTAATTTCTTTGTTGTCTACAATTTTGGCGGATTTACGGCTTTGGAAAAGCCTATAGTCATTCTAATAATACGCAACTTTCTATCAGGATTATAAGATTTCACTTGTATTTTTTATTTTTTAGATAAAAAATAAGTAAAATGTCTTCATAATTATAATTTTTCTTTTTGTTAGAATTAGGAGAGCCACCCCAAAAGAAGTTTGATAATAATTCAATAATAATTCGAATTAGATTAATTGGGATACAACGTAATTTTCCACGTATATTGGAATCGTATGATCTTTCTTTTTGTAGTCTGCTGGTTTTCGGCCTTTTGTCTTTACTTTCTGGGCCGAGAGGCGGGTTGGGGGTGTCAGATCAAAGGCCTTAACGTCAATCCAGAATCAAACTAAACTGGGTCTTTCAGCCTCGGCCCACTCGGCCTTACGCAAACAGACAAGAAGCCAGTGGGCTCAAAATCAAATAAATCCATGCCTTTCTTCTTCCGTTCTCACCTTCTCGCGGCACCCAAAATAAAGTTATAAAACAAAAAAAAAAATTCCTAAATTTCATCCGGAAAAAGACAAAAAAAAAAAAAAAAAAGGAAGCCAAATCCGAAGACCGACGAGAACAAGTATTATGTGATGTGCTGCAAGAACCACAACAATTCAGCTGACGGGGGAACCGAAGACGGACGAAGAAAACGCCGCCGGCTATGGCGTTGAGCCCCAGACCGATTGCCTTTCTTTTGCTTTTGACGGCGGTGGCGTTGGTATACGAAGCCAAAGCATCGAATTCAGCGTCGGCCTTCGTACAGAACACTATCTACTCTAACAAGATCGTCATTTTCTCCAAATCCTACTGCCCGTAATTACCCTTTATTCTCTCTTTCCCCCTTCGAACTATATATTTGTTACAACTGACTTGGGGTTTCGATTTATGCGTAGGATTGAATTGATTGGTGTAGTGGCTATGTTTCTAGGTATTGCCGGCGTGCCAAGAAAATACTCAGTGAATTGAAAGAGAAACCGTTTGTTGTTGAGCTTGATCTCCGAGGTATCTATAGGCTTGCTACTTCTGTTGTCTGAAAAGTAAAGTTGGTTTAAAAATATGGCAATTTTAGCGCAGACCCTTTTTTTTGCTGCAGATGATGGGGCTCAGATTCGGGATGATCTCCTCGATTTGGTTGGCCGTGGGACTGTCCCGCAAATATTTGTGAATGGTCAGCATATTGGTGGCTCTGATGGTTAGTTTTCTCATTGATGCTTAAGTTTTTGTTTCTATTTTCTCTTTTGGTCTCAAAGGTAGGTGATAGCCCGCAATAGATATTAGGACAGGGGATTGGCAGGGGGTGGATTCGAAACCCCTACCACCCCACTTCAGCATACTACCCGGTAATCAGCTGGACAATACCGGCTGGTGGTTATGATGCTAAGATTTTGTGTGCGTTCGGTTGCGGGCTTTGCCTTGTTTCTTATCGATGGGTTAATTTTGTTATTCAGATCTCAAGGCTGCTGTAGAGAACGGTAAATTGCAGAAACTTCTCGATAATGTTTGATGGGGTTTAAGGTCCCTGGTGTTTTATCTAGAATCTCTGAAGGGATCATCCGTTTCCTAGCTCGTTGATGAGCATGAATGATTATCTGTGGGCATACTTGATTAGATGATTAGATGATATAGGCTCTGCCCTGCAAACAATTTGATAGAGATCTTTTCATTATAACATTTTTATACGCGCTTTGATGTCATTATACTAGATGGACTTTATTTATTGTGAATTCGGATGATGATTTGTGTTAAACGATGGGATAACAAAGATTGTTGCATGGATCGATCCATGTTGAACTTCTTTTACAAGCCTAAGAATTGCTCACAGATGTCGGTTCGATATTCGCATACTTCTCTGGGTTCTGCTAGACGCAGTATTGGGCATAACTGAGTGGTGTTGTCGAAGTTTTAGTGATCTGTACAAGTGTCAATGATCATAGAACCTCCTGGTTAATATCAGGTTCTTGCAAGAATTTGTTTCAGTCATGGATGCCGAAAGTGGAAAGCCGGAAAAGATTCAGAATTTAATCAAATTTTAGAAATTGACCGATGGTAATTCTATTTACTGGCTCCATTCGTATGAGTTGCACATAAAGATGGTTAAAAATTTCTCGCTGCTTTTCAAAAGTGGATGTTGCATTCCTGTTGGAGCACAGTATTGCAAATAGTACCATTGTAGGCCCATGTGATTTTGTAGAAGGGCCACCAGAAGAATACGAACTCAGTCTGTCAGTTACGTCATCATATTGAAGCTGCAAGCCTGCAAATGCTTGTGGCCGCCAGTTGCCTTTCTGTGCACTAACTAGACCTTCGCGGTCCCTGGAGAAGGTTAGATGAACTTCCCCTCAAGGACTTCAACAAGTTCTGAACTTCTCCCATTGCACTCCACTCATCCCAAAGAATCAATTTATCACCAGGTCTTACTATTCTGTCGATTTGTGCCATTACAGGAGCAAGTTTACACATGACAAAAAAAAAAATTACAATCTGGTCACCAAACTACACTGACGGCATAACTGAATAACCGTTGAGAAAATGAAGCTCATTGATCCAAAATCTTATCAACCTTTCGAAGCCTGGAGGATCAATGTTAACTATGTTTGACACCCAAACCTTAAGGTCCCTAGGAGCTGCCTGTGAAGCTAGATTTTGTGAGGCGAAACTTTAGTGTCAATGAGATGTGAGGCATAGAATATTATAGATAAGAACGCATATCAACAACAAGTGTCCGATGTAAAAATGTAATTACTTAACCCCCCATAACAGCTCTCATATCCATGACATTTCTGACGTTGGACCTACTGATGCCTAATCCCTTGACGTAAGAGTCTCCAACCACAGTTTCCAGTGTTCCTAGTCCCTGGCAAAGTCTCGAGAAGCTGGCTTGCCGTAGATTCCCATTTGCGAACTGTTTCGCCAGGCAAGGAGGAGTCCGCAATCTTTGAGGCCACTCGCCAGGCCACTGAGAATCTCTCTCCAACTTGCCAACCGGAATCCGGTGAATGCGTGCCTGCAGAGGAACATACCTGAAGAAGCAAACCTGGCATTGTTATCATGTATGGCGTGCAATGCTTGAAAATATAAATTTCAATCAGCAACTTCACCAGAACCGAATGTGAGGGAACTCTACAGTGCAGTGTTTGAATCATCCTCATTTTCGGACATTGAAGGACTGTTTTTGTTTCTTTGATCATAGCAATAATTGGAGGACGGATTTCGATAGATGGGAGCGCCAATAGAATTGAGAATGTCCTCTTGATTGACACGAGCTCCTAGTACATGGAAACGGTCGATGCAGACAATGCTAGAAATATGAGGGTATGGCAGCTAAACCGGTTTTTCTTTGAGTACATCTAAGTTATCAGTTTACAGCTTTTTTTTTTTTGAGGAAAAAAAAAAAGTGGGGATGGTACCTCAATATTGTGTCTGTACTTAAAGAAGATGCTTTTAATCCAAATATTTCTAATATGAAGAATATTAGTACTTAAACTTAAGGCCTCATGGTTTACACTTTCAAAATTTATCAGTAGAACACAACGACAAGAAGTTGCAATTTCGCAGAAAGGATTCGGAGAGTGGGAATTTCGTTGGACCAAAAGCTTCGGCCTGCTAAGCAAATGCTAGGAATAAAGAATATATATTTTTTTTAAGTGGTTGAAAAGAATAAAAAATTTAAGCTGAACGTCTTTTTAAATTTGGGTTACACTTTGGACATGGCCGCAGGCCCCGGCAGGCCTATCGTGCCCAACCATAGTAGCCCGTATATCACATTCAGCCCAAAATATTGGGCCCATTAAAATCCTGTTCCTTAATGGACATCCGTGAGCTTCGTCCATGCACGGCCTGTCATGTATGCCAATTTTTTTTTTTTTTTTGGGTTAAAACTTCCCCGCAAATTCTACCTCTCTAAAATTCATGGCTGAAGTTTTAATGCAACAGGTGACAAATACAAAACATAAGAGAATATAAAAGTATAAGGTAACAGCTTGTCGGTAATCAAATTTGTTATGGAATTCAGTTCAATTTAATTTAATTTTAGGGTTAAAATTCAATTCAATTGACTTAGTAGTTGAAGTCTAGTTTTATTCTTCTTTTTTTTTTTTTTTGATAGAATATCTCAAGTAAATGATTAAGTATTAGAATGAATTGAAGTGAATACAATTCTACACATTTTCACACATTTTGGTGAAAATTACTAATTCTATTGCATTAGTGTGTTTTTTAAAATGAGAGAAATCAATCGAATTCTTGCACTTTAACATTGTAAGACCAAACCAAGAAATTGGTGGCATTTATTTGAACGGAATTAAAATGAACTCTACAGATTTTTGCATTCCAAACAAACTACAAAAGTTTCAAGATTCTATCATGGGTAATGAGTTTCCTATTTTTGCTAAGCTATTCGATAGAAATTAAATATATATCAGGCTCTACAAAGCTTTGAGAAAAAGCTTGCAATCTTCGTTGAACTCGGTGGTAGTTGGTGTCTCAATATCTAGCTCACTGTATGGTGCCGTCGATACAATACTACTTACTAAGACTGTCAGTGGTAATCTCTGTTTTCTCATTTTATTTACCTAGAAAAAAAAAAAAGTTCCGAGATTCTGGATGAGCATTGCTCGGAAACAATTGAATGAAACGACACCTTGCCGTGAAATTGTTTTTGAAAAAAAGTGATTAAATTGTGCTAGTAATTGACTGTTTTTTCATTTAGTCAATATTGGCTTCGACTGTGTACGATCACATCCCTCTCCATCGTGGATAAGTTTAAGGGTTACATTATAAAAAAAGAACCAGAATACGCGGAACCTTGACCCCATTTGTCCAGTTTGGATATGGTGGCAGATAAAGGACTGAAGTACGGTTTGTTTCAGACATCACTATTGCAATTTGAAATGCTTGTCATTCTTTTTGAGAACTGAATAATTTGTAGTGGAATAGTCTCATTATGAATGCAGCACAAGCTACATAACTATATATTCATATTCGACATTGAAACGATAGCTGGCTTGGCGTCCCTCTCTAACTTGAAAGGTTCATCGAGCCGTGGATGCACCTTTTATTTGCTCAAGAAAACGCGTACCTTCACTTTACTTTTCGTTAAACTATGCTTGATTCTCTCCTATTGTAAAGAAGCTAGTGATCTAATTTCAAGGAATTTTGGGAAAGCAACTTGTAAGGATGAAACATAAAATAAATAAATTAGAGACACAAGTTTACAAATATATAATCACAATAGTTAGTTGTAGTATTTACATATTTTCATATATAATGTATTATAATTCATTATTATGATTGAATAAGGTCATCAGTTTCTAAACTTTATCAATTTTTTCGTATCCTCCTAATGAAATTACAAGAAAATAATACTCTGCAAAAGTCTTAAACATATATAAATTAATCCCACTATTTTGACCACGGGCTGCGCCATTCCTCTCCTCAAGTTTCAAAATTTCCTTAAAACCTTTAAGAAGTGGCATTTGTTTTTGCACAAATTGAGAACTCATTCAAATTTTAAAGACATGGAGAACCATACGAGTAGGCAGAAGGTTGGAAGACACATGCAAAGCAGCAACGACATTCATAAATTTTATATTTTTTAGGGTATCTAATCATTTTTGGGTATCTCTCTCCTCGAAACTTCTCTAGGGTTGTGCCATTATTCACCACCAAAAGAATTGAGGGCAATTTTGCTACTTTATAGAATGCAAAAGATGCCATAACTTAATCACTGCATTGCAGCCTTCTTGCTCAAATAGGTAACCTTTTCGAGACACCCATCAGCAACAAAGGCGCTTCAATTCTTTTCTTTTTTGTCTTTTTTTTTTTTTTTTGACTTTTCAACTTGCTATTTGGTGCTTTTTTTTCGGGGGGGGGGGGGGGGGTGGGGGGTGGGGGTGGGGGTGGGGGAGGGGTCTCACAAGCATCTACAATTAAGTTGCACGGATTTGAGAGATGAAATCGTGCTCTCATATATAGCTAAGAGTTCAAACATTCGTGTTCTTAGTCTTAGATTGGAATTGCTTATTGTAACAGTTAAATGATTAGTGACAAAAGTTGATCCAATCAGAATAATTTGATTTAATTAGTTCAAATTCCAACTCGATCTAATTTATATTGACTGAAAAAGTTAATCAATCAAAACTCGAATAGTCTAAATCCGAAATGACTCAAAATTCGAATAAATCAAAATTTGAAACGATCCAAAATACTTATAACCCAAAATGACCTAAATTCCAATTGACCAAGAATCTAATTAACTCAAAATATGATTAACCCAAATCTAAAATTCGAAAGACCAGAAATTTAATATTTTTGAAATCTAAAATACCAGAAACTTGAATGATGTAACACTCAATAGAACCGAAATTCGACGAAATAGTAACCTGAAATTCGATAAACTTGAAACATGATGAATCTTTAAACTAAAATCTTGATGACCCAAAAAATTCGAATAATCTGATTTGAATCCGACTAAACCCACGCATTTGCCACACCTTTATATAACCAATAACAAGAAAGTTTCCTCGTGGAAAAAGAAAAACTTAAGAGCAGTGCCTGCTGGAACCACTCAAATAAAATAATTGCCACATACAAACTGCATTATGGTCCTGTGCAGCATTCCAATAAATCTGGGCTCACCCTAGTCACCCCTGCTGCCAACTGAAATAATTGCCACAACCCCTTAGAGTGCCCTAATTCCATAATAACTCTATCGTTTGCCTTTGGCTATGCCTTGACCAAAATGGCAATGTTTTTGAGATGCTCATGATTATTGCACGAAACCCAACTCCCTCTGTGAGTTTTTCTTGTGTGCGTAACTTATCAGTATATTTTGGATATCTTGTCCTTTTCATAAGATATATTTACTTCCATTCAAGAAGCGGACAAGGGATATACATTAGCACTACCGGTTTTCCATGTCCTGTGTTTGTTTTTAAGTTGATATATTATGCACCTAGCCTAGCGGTAGCCGTCTGCAAAAAGAGGTGTGGCAGCAAAATTGCGATGGCCAACCAACCGGGGCTGGAGCAAATTGGGGTGCACATTATCTCGTTACGGAAAAAGTAGGCGTAGGTTTCAATTTTTTATAATCACAATACTACTTTTTTCAATAAAAGAAAAAAACATCTCATTACTTTTTATTACAAAAAGACAAAAAATCGAAACCCCTTTGCACTTGATAAATTTCAAGCAAATAAATTTTATAAGATACTCATCTTGTTAAATCTCGAATCAAATTAGATTATCTATTTTATATTTTACAGCAACACTTATTTAAATCTAAATTTTAATTTTATAAGTAAACAACAAATATTTTTTATTACTACCACGTCAACTGATGCACCTGCCTATACGTAGTAACACCCTTTAACGAAAAAATGGTCCAACTTTTGGCTTGGATTGATGAATACCTGAAGGATAAGGAAGATATAAGCATGGGATATTTACAGCAGTTTGGAGATCATATATATATACCAGACAATTGAAAAAAACCGTGGCTGTCTTCATTCCTTTAAGTAAATGTGAGAATCCGAGAAAGAGATCAACAAAGAGATACGAGATACATATCATCCTCATCATAATCAACGCCCTGTGCAAGTATGGAAGAATAGAAGTTGCGTTGGGAAGAGGCAGACCATCTCCTTTGATTGCCATTCCCCTTTGTTATTTGTTGGCCATATTTATTTTTGTCTGACAAGGAATTTCAACATATTATGCTCTACCACATGTATGGTAGTAGAGACCCATGCCAGCCGATTACGATGTTCACACCCCAGCAAAAATACCCCATGTCCAGAAATTTTTTTTTTTTTTTTGAAAAAAGCTTTAGAAGAAAAGAGAAAGGGGAGAGGACAAATATATGTGGGGAAACGTTTAATTTGGAATTCACCATTTCAGGTTACATAAACATATATTTTTTATATTAGGCACCCTCATGAATATCTGTATGCACCACACAAATTAGGTATATGAAATTAGTAGTGTAAACGACGCGGAGCCGAACTTTGAAATGTATCAAAAACAACTAAAAGAGTCCTGGCAGGAAAAGAAAACTGAATTGTAGATCATCAAAGTCGAGAATGTATATATAGAAGCTCCAAAGTCATCAAATCAAATGACATTCATCCTAGTATGCTTTTCCATAGTATATAATCCTCCTATCCCTGCAAAATCAGCATGTTCTCCTTCACTATTATAAAGTAATTATCTCTTCGTTATTATGTAGATGGAAAATTGATTTTATGTATGGTTGGTGATTCATCAGAATATCACAAAATTTCAACCTTCCTTCTCGTCTTGTAGATGGTCATCTAGGTTCCTTTGTTGCATTAATAATGCAACACAAGTGATGCTAGGAAATCAACACTACGTTTAATGAAAGCTCATTCCAGGAACTTCACAATCACATAAATGACATCCCAAGAGACTCTAACATGCATTATATTTTATAGATATGTTTTTGCGACTTAAGCGTATCCCCTCTAGCTACAATGAAAACCTCATCATTACACTAAAACCCGCCCTTCAATCTTTTTACTCAGATAAATTAACAAAAGCAGAGACCACATCATGGATAAAAATCAAGTTACTCATGCATTTTATTATGCAACTATCGGATATTCCTCATCTAAAAACATACACAACTGAAAAAACAAAACTGTGCTTCTCACTAAAAAGACATCACGGCGTGACCAGCATTCAAAGTAATTGAACACGAACTAGATCTTCACAATCAATTTATCAACTTAGAATAGGACAATACTATCCCATCAGGAGAATAAGATCAGCGATACAAAACCTCTAGCAGCGCAGCTAATTCCTACGCAACACCATCACTTTTCCCCCTCAAAATAAACATGTTTTTTCTTCGTTTTCCTGCTTACTAGATTTACACAGATTAAGAGGTTGCCACATCATGGTGAGTCCTTGTGTCTAAAACCAATGCCAAAAGTGGGGTTACTACTGCCCATATGTACTTCTGAGAGATCAACTGCTACTGAATATTTTTTTTTTCTTTTTCCTTCAAATCAATATTGACAACAAGGGCTGCAATACAGAGTCTTTGTTCCCAGTACTTTCAAACTTCATTTCAAATTCAATGCCTACCTCCCTCAACTACCAAAACAAAGTCAGCACATAATCTTCCAAGGAGCTTATTTGATGAAAAAATGGTTGTAGCAAGACTTTTCTTTTTTTTTTTAACCCACAAACACACGGGAGGAAACCAATAACAAATCCATCGTTGGTTAGAATTAAAACAACTATTCTTCATGTTCTTGGTGTAAAAAAATAGTTTCTTGGTTGATAATACTACAGAAATGTGAACCAATATCAACTCAAAACATTCAAACGTTGGGTGTAAACTGTTGTGCTTTTTTTTTTTTTCATTTACTAATTTTTTGTGGTGTGAAACCTACACCCCAACGGACAAATTTCCACTCTGTCACAATGATAAGAAAACTAGTAAATTTGGACAAATCGTGAGTTCTTGAGCTTGACATAATCTGAACAAGAATTATCCTTATAAGCAAGGCTTTGATGAGTTTAATGATGAGCAATGTTTTCCTAGTTCACCCAAAATATTTTCTGCAATTTACACCTTTACTGAGAAAAATGAGAAATAATTCTCCGGAAAATTGAGCTTTCTATTTTTCTTTTTAATGTTTTATAAGGCATTCATAAGCTACTTTCTGATTTTTTTTTTCTCTCAAATAGGCATATATATATATATAAATTGCTCAAAGAAAAAGAAAAATGAAATAAAAACTGAAAAGTATTTCTTAGAAGTACACACAAGTAAGGCTTTTGTATTAGATGTTTTGCTAATTGATGTGGTACATTTCGCTATCATCCCATCCAAACCAAGATTCTACCCCGTAAATATATTTGCGAGGAAGCTTGCATACAAGACACAAACATCCCACAGCACCTAGGAACACACTTAGCAACGAAGGAAACAAAAAAATCTTTGCACCTTTAGCATCACTGTTTATTTATAATTATAATTACTAATCTTCAAATATGACTAGAATCAACTGATGTCCCGGAAATTACTGCATTATCACAAAGCCACGTTTATTACCATAATGCAACATGCATGCAGTAATCGGTAAGGATCATGTGTTAGAGAATCCTAACTACACATAGCTTATACCAATGCTATAAGAAACAAGAAATTTACAATTAAGCCTCTTTGTAAAAACCAATCCTAAGGCTGTCTGACCAAATTTCAGGGCCCACGATGTGGCAACCTCGTTGGAATTCCTATTGGGAAAAGAGAAATTCTCCACTATAGAGGCCCTTATGTACTACAAAGGTCAGAGAACATGCATTGGTGAAGGAAAGTGCCCAAACCTTCAAGTTTCGTAAGCACATTCCAAATTTTCAGTCAATAAGAACCAGTGTTGTAACGCATACATATATATGCACAAGAGCATCCTGATGTAAACCAGAGCGTATTTATATTTTCTTGCAGAGAAGTTGATAAGCAATGTTTCCCATCTTGTCATAAATGTCACATCTATGCATGTCTACTATAATCAATGATAGTTTAAGAGGAAAAATGCACATGAGAGAGAGAGAGAGAGAGAGAGAGAGAGAGAGAGAGAATATATTTTTCTTTGATCTTTTGAACTTGAATGCCCTCTCATGCATGTGCGGACACAGCCCACACCGCGTTAAGAAAAAAGATTTGGTCTTTGTAGTTTGTCCAACCAAATCAAAGAAGAAAACAAATTTCGTCCCATTTGAAACCGGCAAGCTTGCGGGTAAACAGGAAAAATATGTACCTCCCAAGTCCAAAACAAAGCAGTGATGCAAAATTTCAAAACAGATGACAGAAATCACGCACCCAAAACTAAAATATAGGAACAAAAACAAAAACAACTTAAAAATTAGTAAGAAAAAGGAGACAAGAGAGAATGAAGGAGACAATGAAAGCAGAAAAGTAATAACTTGATCAACTTAGCATTGAAATTTGCACAAAACAACTCTACACGTCCCGCATTTTTCTCTCTAAGTTTTTTTTTCCTTTTTTTTTTTTGTCTAAGATTTTCCTTCTTTAGTTTCTCTTCCATCATAGTCCTACTTCCAATGGGTGTCTCAAATGTTACGTAGCTCCCTACTACACTTATCAATTATCCTTTCTCATCAAATATTTCTCCAACAAATTAGAGAAAAAGCTGATATATGAATGGACAGAAAAGAAAGAGTAAGATTGAAGAATGTGGGTGCTTCATGATCTTGGGTTTGGGAAGAATTGCGTACCACCCATGAAAGCGTTGAGTGGGGTTGGGTACAAAGAGGAAGGATCTCCAAAGGCGGTGGTGGAGGAAGCAGCAACAGTTACACCACCACCACCACCAATGCTGGCAGAGATTGCAGTGGATGCAGTGGCGGCGGCGATTAGATTCAACGGTTGGAGTCCACCTCCACCACTACCACTCCCTCCCCCACCAGAGGAGGTCTGATCTCCGGCTGGCATGTAGGCGCTTTCAGGGCCTTGATCATATAGAATTCCCTTGAACAAGTGGCCTCCAATGTTCACGGCCGTCTGGTACGCGAACTGATCGTCACTTTCATCAACGCCACTCACTCTAACGCAACGGAAGACCGCCGGAGAGCTTACTTCCGGTGGGAAATTCCCCAGTTCCAACCCTAAACAATAAATTAAAGAAATGAGAAACATAAAATCAGCTTTTTCATCGATTAAATCAATACAACTTGCCGGAGAAGAAGTGGGATTTACGTTGTTAAATTATATTTTATGTAAATATAAAATGGTCGCAAAAAAGCAAAGCGAAGATGGTGTATTATAATACAGGCTCATACACACATATCAACACAAAAAAACAAACACACACAAAGAGGAAAAACAGTTTCTTCCGTGTCAATCATCTCGTCAGGATTACTAAACAACAGTATTAATTCGTGAAAAAAAAAAAGGCAAAAAAATTAAAAAAAAAAAAGAAAAAAACAGAGAGAAAAGGCAAAGGTGATGATGGGTTTCACTGCAGATGTCCGTTGTTTCATTACACGCAAACGATCGATATCATCTCTTATCTCTCTCACACACTCACTGTCTCTG